>VXBB01012969.1:36198-81668 GCA_013399915.1 Illadopsis cleaveri
CCTGTTTGTATGTTGTTTAAAAAAAACAGGACTCATAGACTGATAATTTAAAAGCTCCTACATACTCTTTCTTTTAACACCTGAGTTTTACACAGCACCCTTCTCTCATTTTGAAGATTTATGAATTCCCACTGAAACATGAAAAATTACGAAGTTAAAGCATGAAGAAAAGCTCCAGACGTGGTTTTAGCTATCAAGATAAATCAATGATCTCAATGTTTATTTGTTTTTGTTTTTTGAAAATATGTTGGTACGTTTAAGTGTATTACTTTTTTGCAGGAAATACATATTTTAAAAAGGCATAAAAGGTCATGGTTATTTCTGGTAAAGTGGAATTGTTATTCTTACAAAGATGGGAGCATGTCTGATCACCAAAACACTGAGTTTTAAAAATTTAGACAGTATAAATTCTAGGACTGTCTTCCCTTAATCAGTTTTGATTTGTCTCTTTGTTTTTGTTTTTTCTGAATGCAATACTTCTTACTAAGCTCTTCTTTTCCCTAATCTCAATTAGATTTTTCCCATGGCAGATGAGTTATTTCATGTTTCAATGAATCTTCACTCTAGTTTCAAAGCCCATAATTTTTGGTGCATTTATTATGCAGTTTGTTGGAGAGTATTTTGTTTTTAATGGGAATAAACTTTAGGCTCTGGAATTGCAGACTAATAAGCATTCATTATTATGTGATTAATGCTTCAGTGAAATGAAGATGTCTTTGATGCTTTATTTTAAAAGCGCATGGTCATTCCTTTTTGTCTTCCCAGTGCCACAACTGTGAAGTAGAAATTGATCCTGTGGCATTTTTCCGGGAAAAAGAAACTTTATTGAATATGGGAAATCCTAATTCCTTTAGGATGTTCTCTAAAAAAACTTAGCTTCTAGCTCGTTTCAGAAAATTGGCTCTGATTTCTTCTGTTATCTACAAAAAAAAAGCACCTGATTTTCTTTTCAGCTATGACCTTTTAAGTCTTTGATTTTTTTTTTTTTTTCCGGTCTAGTTTGTTTTGGTTTTGTTTTTTTTTTCTTTACTAAATTTTCACTGTTTAATCTAATTCTGAGCTTCCCTTGTGGCAATGTTTTGGGCATGATTCCATCAGTGGTCCTTGCTTGTAGCTCTCCACTGTAGGTAACTTGAAGGTGGCTGCATTCATTTATCCAAACAGTGCTCCATAACTGCTGAAGGAGGTACTCTAATGATGTATTTTTGTATCACAAGGAATAATATTTGCCCCATGGTTCTGCCAACCTGGAGAAGCTACAAAACATAACTAGTACAAGCCCATCTCCTTTTAGCCCTCTTAATCTTTTTTTCCTGTCTGCATTGCTATGAATGCACCTAGAGACATTATTACTCCTCAGATAACCAGATCAGAAACAGCAAAACATGACATCATCCTCTTCCAAGCCTTTTTCTCCTTCTCCTCTTGTTTAAAATCACCAATGCCTGGACAGTGGGAAGGTGCATTTCATATGTTGGCTACTCAGGGTTGTGGAAAGGGAAGTGTACTACTCATTCTCTTACTGCTTTATGAATATGAAAATATAATTTTTAGAAATTTTTATTATTTCACATTCTTCCCCTGTAGAGTTAAACAGAACCATGTTGTGTTCCTGCCCTTAACAGGATTACAGGTAGTGTAGCTCTTTACTTCAGAGCCTTTCTCTTTTTTCTGATTGCTATTTCAAGACCAAACTCTTACTAATATGTGAAGTTATTGTTCAGAAAACCTCTGAAGGAAAATCCATACTTCATTTAGGCCTCCCTTTCATCAGGACTAGTCAGAGCACTGAGAGCATTGAGGTGTCACTGGGAAAAAGACAGGTAGCCTTGAGCTGGGTGGCAGGAGATTCGTTAGCATTGCTAAGGAGGAGCTTTGGGTAGGGTGCAGTGTTCTCACTGAAAATGGGCTCCTCTGGCATCAGAGGAGGAAAGATGCTGGAACAAACAAATTTTCAGTTGTGGTTTCTTAAGAAAGGCAAATCACAGGACTCCTTTGCTGATGATGTGCAGCCACAGGCTGGCTGCTTTCAAGGCATGAGCAGCAGCAGCAGTAATAATAACTCACAGGTGTTTTCAAATCAAAATATATGGAGATAGTCATCTCATTAGCAATCAAGGAAATAATCTCCCAAACACCCATTTCAGGGGACAGTTATTGACATAGCACCACTCCATATGAAGAAAAATACATTTAATATCGTCTTGCAGAGCTGTTATGTCAGAATTTGTAGATGTTGCTTTGATTTATTTTGTCAGGGAAGACAGTAAGGTATTAGGAAGAATGAAGGGTTAAACATAACATTCATAAATTGCTTCCTCCTATTATGTCTTTTCAGGTAGTCAACTTTTTTTTGAGATATAGTGGAGGATTTTTTTTTTTTAATTAATTGCTGTCATTCAGATGTGACAAATAGAGGAAGAAACCTATAAATGTCATTAGTTGTGCCTGGCCAGTCATGAGCCCATGTTCTCTCCAGGTGGATGGCACTAAATGTAGGGAAGAGGGTGAGGTGCCATGGGTATTGATCAACAGGACAAATTACAAATAGGGATTGGCCTGGGTTATAAGGCAGATTCTTAATTTGTTGGATGCTGTGTGGTATCTGTAACTTCTGTGGTGAAGCTTGGAGCAGTGCTTGAAGGGAGAGGCACATTTTAATAAACCTGTTAGGTAAAACTTCTGTGGCACTTCACTTTCTCTTCTATTCTCAATAAATTCTCCAGTCCTCTTTCAGGCAATTTATTGAACACATCCAGTGGCTTGGGCATTGGCTGACAACTTGATGTAGTTCTTAGCTGTGTTTACTCTAATATTTGAACTTTATTAGTCAAGTGTCAGGAGGCTGCTACTAGAGCTTTTGACAAAGACATCTGGATTTGTGCTTTTTTTTATTATTATTTCTGTCAGCTAAGAACAGAAATGTGGGACTCCGTGTCCTGGGTTGCCAGGGAGTGCAGCCAGTTAGAATCTTGGTCTGTCCATCCAGCATTTCTTGAGAACCATGCTTTAGTCAGTAGTGTAGCTGAAGGCTCCAAAGTGTGAGGGAGAAATGTGTCCATCTTATAAATGCTGACATTTTAAATTTGTATGTAGAGAAATATATGTATGTGTAGGCAATTATTTAGTATTATAATTGCATATTATTAATAATTGACATTATAATTAGAGAACCATAGAATTATTTGGGTTGGAAGGGACTCTTAATGGTCATCTAGTCCATCCCCCTTGCAATGAGCAGCGACTTCTTCCAGTATATCAGGTTGCTTAGAGCCCATCCAACCTGAGCTTGCATATTTCCAGGAATGGGGCATCCACCACATCTCAGTGCAACCTATTCCAGTGCTTCACCGCTCCTATAAAAAAGAAATTCTTCCTTTATTTAGTCTGAATTTGCTCTCTCTTAATTTAAAACCACTACTTATTGTCCTATGGCTGCAGGCCCAGTCCAGCTACAGTTGAATAAACTGCCATTCCTCAGTTAATTCTAGGACATAATTAATACTATTTACTGAGTTTAGTTTAAAAATCATTTCGAACTGGTATTTTTACCCAAGCTAGAACTTTTCCTAATTCTTAGATTTGTTTCCCTGATTTGAAACCCAGTTGCTCTAGGCACTCTCTAACTTCTGTTTTTCTTTCTGAAAACATTCAAGCAATCAAATTTTGCTTACATCAGTGCTCCTTATAAACAAATTTTAAGTTTCCACATTTCAGTATGCACACTGGGAGTGGAACTGTACACAGTGCTGTGGTGTTACTTGACACAGCAGTAGAAACGAATTCCCAAAATCCCCAACCAGAACCTGTCACAGAAACAATTAAATATGCCATTCTTAGCTAGGAAGGTACAGGAAGAGGCAATATCTTTGTGTGAATGTGATGAGAGAAAATTGCATTTAAGCTCTGGTCCCAGCCAATAAATCTTACAGCTGCCTAACTTTTTTTGGAATGATGCCGCAGGCAAAGCATACAAGTATCCCAGAAAAGAAAAAAGGAAAAAAAAAAAGTCCCTTAATGTTTTCATGATTCTCTTTATCTGTTGCTTCACCATAAATTGCAAGTCCTTTCACACAGAGACTCGGAGCCTTAGGGCTTTTTGTAAAGTTCTAGTGACTGTGTTACACTTACCCTGTAGAGCAAAAAGAAACTATATCTTGTCATATCTTCTGATTCACATCACACATTTTAAAGATCAAGTATTCCAATACTCACGGCAAATGAGTCACTCCCAATCCACTGTGTACTTAAAAATTAGGAGAACTTTTGATGTATTCACATAATACATTCAGTTGAACAGTACTTTCCATGAAATGATAAACTGACAAAACTAAGCTACTTCATTAAAGACTTATATTTTCATCAGTCTTTTTCTAACTTTGATTTAACTCAGGTTGTGCCTTAGCCATACTATGCTAACAAACTGTGGGTTTTTTTTAAATTTTTATTCTGATTTAGTAGGCACATGTAGACCACTGCTTGACAACCATCTTTGGAAAAGATTATACAAGAAATATGTGCAGGTGTACATAGGACCTGCAGCTTTGGTATTATTCAATATTGCTCAAGGGTTGAGCTGTAAAACTACACACATGATTTAGGCCTCAGCGCATTTTTTAGTTCCTTTTTCTACTTGAGATGGGGAAGGGAGTTGCTTTATGGCATTCCTTCCCTTTCCCCTCTCCCCAGTTTTCTGTCTGGAGTGAATGCCAATTTAGGCTAGTGGCCAAAACTGTTCCTGGAAGTCAAGAGCTGAGTTCTGTTCCTATCAGAAGTGCTCATACAACAGCTTCTTGGTGATTTTGAAAAGGATTTTTTTCTCTCTGATAATGTAGCCCCATTTTGCCAGCCAGAGAAGAAGCAGAAGAATTGTGCTTTTACTCAAGTCTGTTGAATTGGGAAGTGTTGACAGACATGGAAATAGTTTCAGGAATATATTGATGCCAACAACTATTGTTACTCCAACTGTGCATATATTAAAGTCATACAGGGATAAGACTGAAATGGTTATGAAGAAGTTATGCTTGCATCAAGGAAGCATCTCTCCTGAGCTTTTGTGTTCCTGTTGAGAGAAGATGTGAGTGGGATCTTAAGGGAAAGGACAGTTAACATTCCTTGACAGGAAACCTGTTTTCACCACGGTGTTGAAACATCTTTCTCTTCCACAGTTTTTCCTAATTGAACCTAAAGTGTCTTTGGGTAACTGTGCAAAGAAAAAGAATTGCATGGAGTTTAAAGCTAAAATTATGAAGGCATGAAAAAGGCATGAATTATAATAAAAAGACAAATTTACAGTGAGTCCTCTGTCATGACCATCCCAAACAGACAAGCACAATGGCAGTGATGGCCTTGGCATTCTGGACAGGTTTGATTTCGTTACAAATCTGAGTATTTGCTGTTTTCTAAATAAAGATATCAGGAATTGCTGAGATCTGGATGAGAGGAAGACACTAAAACTTCCCAGGTGCCACTGCTGTTGCTAAGATTTTTGAATTTCATGCTGGAGCTAGGGTACCATGTGTGTGGCGAACCTTTCTTTATGCAGCCCCTGTGTTTTCTGGCTGGGGTACTATTTTACTTGTCTTTTTGTACGATTTTCTGTGCTTTGGGCCAGATTTAGTAACTTCAAAATGACCGAGGAGGATGCTGCTGCATGCAGCGTCCACATGTTGCACATCACCCCACTGAACTGAGAGTTGATGCAGGTGTCTGTCACTTTTACTGGAATTGGTGTTCCGTTTGTATCAACTGAACTCACATTTTTCTGGGAAATTTGCAAGATAATTACTTTTTGGTGATGAGGTTGTTAAATTCTGCATTTTTTGCATAAAAAGAATCAGTAATGTAAAATACTGTGAATCAAGTAGTGTAATACCATGTTTTGTAATCTTAGTAAATATGCCCTGAATTATAAGTAGTTAAAAAAATAAACATCAACTGCTCAGGGAATATATATTCCCACAACACCTTGTTTCCATATGCAATACCTGGTTTAAGAATTCACCTTTTGTAATTGTTTTAACTAAAAATTGAGCTATTTTATATGCTCTGTTGATATAATTAAAATCTCAGCTATTGTACTGATACAATACAAAATTGATTGCACTCTGATATTATGCAAAACAGTGTTAAAAATGAAGCCTGGCAGGCAAAGTGATCCTTGGCAGCTGGCACCCTGCTCACTGGTGCCATTCAGTGTCCCAGATACCCTGGAAGTTTGACAAGATGCAGGAGAGAGGGTTTAATTAGGCCACAGTTTTACTAATTCAGCTAATCTGTGAGTTATGCATCAATCACCCCACCACAATGCAGAGCGTTACTTCTTCCTCTGTCATTCCTGCCTGTTTGGGAAGGGCTCATGGCCTCATATGGCTCCAGGCCACCACAGGTGAGGCTGGGAGGGCTGGGGCAATCTAGGCCTGATATTTTTGGGTTTGAGAGATTTTAGCCTGCTAGCAGCTGCTAACTTCTTCCCAAGGTAAAAATTGTCAAGAAAGTTTCTTCTCAAAACAGTCTTGGCAAACAACTCTCCTTTCTCAAAACAATCCTGTCTCCAGGTGGTGTTTTGCTGTTTCTCTGGTTTAACCAGTGGGATTAGAGAGGTGTTGTTCCTATTCACCAATCATGTTAAGGCTGTATCGGAACACCTTATAAAAGGCAGTAAGAATTAGACAATAAAGTCTTATTTTTCTATGCTCTTTGCCTTCTGAAATATTTAGGGTCTTTCTTTCGTGTCCTACAGCAACAGGGCAGGGGCTCCCCAAGTCCTGTCTTCCTGAGAACTGACTCTTTAAGGCTCACACCTTCCCCTAAATCTGCTGAGTGAGAAAAGATTCTTGCTGAAGTGGCTGCTAAATTACTCCTGTGTGCCCTTTTAACCAGGGCCTATAGGGCAGCCCAAATAATTCACTGTTCTGTGGCTCTTCTGGGGATTAAAATAATTAATAAAATATTCACAGTGTTTTCTTCAAACTTTTCATGAAAAAGGACATTCACTGAAAAAATGGACATTCCAGGTCTCTGTGCTGAAGTTGAGAAGGTTATTGAGCATTAACAGCAGTGGATGGTGAATTCAACTTTTGGTTCACATTTAGATTTTTATCTCAAATCCCATATAAAAACAAACAAACATACACAAAAATCCCCTGAACCTATGACTACAAGTGCTTTTTTGGATATACATTAATTTCTAGAGAAACCAGTTTGTCCTTCTACATTATGTGTATATGATAACAAAATTGTAGACATCCAGCCTTAAACCTCCAAAGATAAAAGAGGTTATTCGGTGACTGGGGTAGAAACTGGAGTATGTTTTTTCTGCTGACAGGGGAGGGTAGAAAATGTAGAAGATGCTTTTCTTTGTGGCCCCCACTGTTAACTTGCATTGTGGCAAGAGCTCTGGACACCTCAGGGAGAACTCTCTAAGGCAGTAAGTCTGCTGTGAAGTGCGAGGCAGCCACTACGGATTTTATTTTGTTTTAATTTAGAATATATATTAAAACATCTTCTAAAGTTGCTGTGTAGCTTTATTTCCTATTGCAGGAAGAATAAATGTGAAGATTTTAATATTCTGAGCTCCCATTACAATATTTATCCCAGAAGGGGAGAAAGTGTTCCAAAGTCAACTGCTGGCATGCACAGAAATCCAGACAACAGGAACCCCACACTGTGTGGCCAGGGTGGTTCAATGAATATTAAGAAATTTGCTTTCTACATCCTATATTTTTGAGGGGTTTGGGAACATTTAACAGATTAAAGGGTTTGGGTAAGTTTCTCTGTGTGGGGTGTTTGCTTTGTGTTTTGAGGGAATGGCTGTGGTTTTTCTGAAACAGTTACTGGTGTTTAATGAACATTTGTCATAGGATTGCCTGGGATTTTAACTTAAACCCTCAACTGAAAAGCAAAACCTTAGAAGTGTTTCCTGTTAAGAACCCTTAGTTGCCATCTTTGGATATTTTGGACTTGTGTTAGCAGTTGCAGTCTCATCAGCAATATTAATCAGAAGTCTGGTTTTAATATTAATTCAACCCAAGCAACGTAAGTAATTAATTTAGGAAAAAATTAGCACAGAAAAAATAAGTTTGAGCTATTGCAGGAATTGGGAATATGGCAGAATTTGCTTTAATTAATTTTGGTACATATAGCTGTCCTATGGACGTTGCCAGCTGCTTAATGATCCATCAGAAAACCAATACAGTGAATTGGAAATGCCACTAAAGCAGAATATATCTGCAGCAGCAGTAAAGTAACCAATAGAACACATTTCAAAGCATGTGATCTCCAAAACATTTATTGACCAACTGCTATTGAACTAGTTCCCTAATTTAGCTTGTGTGACAATCATCTGCATTTGGTGAAAATTGAGAGAAACATGGAATGCTTTGCTGGAGAGCTAGACCAGATGAGGGTGTTGATGAAGTCAAAACCACAGCAAGCTGAGTACTGGCCCACAGGGGCTGCACGGAGGGGCAGGCTGTAAGGTGTGTGCTGGATCTGGGTGGTTTGGTTTTGTTTTGGATTTAATTAATTTAGATTTTTTTTTTTTTTTTAATTTCTGGTACATCTGTTATACATCATTTTATACATGGACTGCAGCTGTAGAAAGAATGAACAAATTAAGGTGCTTAAGTCAGAGTGATTTCAAGTGCAGTACTGCTGAACAATGTATTTTTCCAAAGAAGTCAAGGTACAAATGGAAGAAGGTTAAAGCTGTGTAGCTCACATCAGTCTGATTTAAAATAAGCTGTAAGAAAACAAAATACATGTTTTATATAATTAGCATGAACTTCATGTCACTGTTCAGTTTTGTGCTAGCAGAACATACAAGCCTTGCTTAAAGAGGGAAGATTAGCAGCATTTGCTGAAGAGTTCAAGGTCACTAATTCTCTGAGTGTTAAATAGGAAAATGGTATGTTTCTGCTTCCTGATGTGTGTTAAATATTTGGAGAATGAGTTAACTACATTTATTTTTTCTTGCTAGAACCTACTATTTTAAATTCAGTGTCACTGAAATACATATGCTATGTGAGAACCAAATGTAGACTTTGTGTTGGCTTATCTGTAGACGTAAGCAGAGGTTGATATTAAAAATCCTCAATAGTTATTGCATGTGAGAGATTATATTATCCATGTTTGCAGCAGTGTTCAGATGACTAAATCACATAGCAATATTCAGAATTGATGTAGAATATCCACTTTGTGTGCCATGCTCTGCCATCTCAGAGAACTGTTTCTCTAGCATTATTTGTGAATAATTTTTCATATCCTGTAATATGAAATCCTATTCTTGCTGAGGAAATCACAGCCTGTTTTTATATTATAAATATATCTCTAATAAAATTTTGAAAAAAAATACCATAAACAGGATCAATCTTATTTCCAAAGGTTGGTCATGAGTGCTCCTAATATATTTTGAGATCAGTGCGTTTTGAGCTTTCATCTTATGACAAATGCCTGAATTTAGCTGAATTTCATAGGCCTGAGATTCAGTTAAAAAAACAAAGATGAATTCTGCACAAAAATGACTGGATAAGCTATGTTCCAGGGGAGCAAAAATTTTTAAACTCCTGAAAGTTTCAGCTCCTGGGGTGTCTGTCAGGTTCCTGGCTGGATGACTTGAGACATACGCATCTGAAACTTCTCTCTGGCCAGCACAATGGTCCTGTCTGGATGACAAGGCCTCTGAACCTTTCCATTGGAAAGAGCTTGTAAGCATCCAAGTGGAGAGGATGGTGGCACTGGCCTTTTGGTTTATAGAGACATGACTTCTATGCATTTTTAATTTTCAGTTTTTCATACACTTGTCTGTAGTAATTTTTTTAAATCTTGAGCAGTCAAAGCTACATTTCCTGTAATTGTCAGAAGTTATCCTCTCCAAACGATTGGAATATTGCCATTAAAATGAAAGTACTGATGTGTCTAACTATATTGGAAAGTGACTGTTTATGAACAGATTACTCTTACAGTCATACATCTGAAATCCTATAATTGAAAAGTAGTTAATGTAGAATGATTAACACTAAGAAATAATTAATAATTCCTCTCTGTGTTATCCAAACAAACCTTCCAGTGCTTTTATTGGAGGCATTTATTAATCTAAACATGCACAGTATATCGTTAAGGTATTTTCTTGCATGATTGATCGATTGAATTAGTTGTTCACTGGGAGAGGCATGAAGTACCTAAGTATAATGGGAGGCAGGGATAAAGGGAAGAGAAATTGACTTTCTTCAGGAGATATATTAGCAAAACAAATGAACAATTTTTGCTAAGCAAAATCAGCATTCATTTCTGCATACTGGAGAGAGTGCACTGTGTAGAGCATCATGTAGAGCTGAAGGTCAAGGCCAATCTGCTTGCTTCCTATTTTTCAGTGATCCATTATTTACTCTTGCTTAGTCAGAGTCACTGGTGCTTCCAAAGAGGAAAACAAAAAGAAAAAAGAAATGGCAGCAAGAGGAGGCTCTACAAGGTGCCTTAGTTGTCACTGACATGTGCACACACCACCACAATCAAACTCAAGCACCCTGAATGTACCAATCAGTCCCTTTAGTAGCAGTGAAACAATTAAAACAAATAGATATGTCTTTGCATAAGCTGTAGATGGAATAGGAAGAGAATTGTCACCCAAACAGGCTGGAGTTTCTTTGCCTACTGAGTTTTCAGTACTGTAAAAAAGCAGAATACCACTTGATGAGTGTTTTTCCACTTGTCGTTTATTTCTGCTTTTTTCCAAACTGAGGGCAGTTCTGTATAAGATGAAAAATTATGTATTTGTGTTATTGTAGATTCTGGGAGCGCAACCCACGGAGCTTTCTCTCTAAAGCAATTCATTCCATATGGGTGGGTTGCTATAATTATATCTATGCAGATGCTGAATCCACTTACAATATTCAGAAACCACGGCTGTTGTTTTTGCAGAAAAATGCAGAAAAGCTAGAGACAAAAGCCAGCTATTAATCTGGCCTATTAGTATGTGGACAGAATGACTGATACTGGTTTCTCCTCCCAGATTCTCCATTTGTCTCTGGGCTGTTTTTCTATACAGCTAGTGCACACAAAAGATACAAACACTGGTGTATTTCAGTTTCCTTCTCCAAAAAAAGTAATTAAAAATATTTTGGTTTTTTTGGGTTTTTTCCCCCCAGGACAAAAATGGCTACTTCCCATAGACCTGATCTGTCTGGAAATGTCTGTGTGTCTAAACTACATCTCATCCACTGTGTGCTGTGTTGCAGGGCAGTAATACTGAATGATAAACTACAGTGGGTCCTCCCTGTAAAGCCAAGCTTATTTGTCTGGAAATACTTTTCATCATTCCCTTATTTCCCCCTCTTCCTTTTTGTAATTCTGAGGTATCTGGGTGGGATAGGATTTTGGTAAAGTATATTTTGCCACACCAGATGCTCCCATTCTCTTTTCATTATTATATGTCTTACTAACATATGAAATGTTTTTCTGCATCTTTTTATCTATGATCTTATACATCTTAAAATTCATTGAATTAGAAATTAAGCCTGTGTTGAGTTCTTGGGTACTTTAGATCTTCCCTGCAAATACAAGCTATATGATCTATGTGCTCAAACTCATCTGTTGTGAAATACCACGTAAATTCCTTCTTGCTATGTCTATGATTTAGAAATCGTAATGCAGCTAGAAGTGTGAAATATTAAGCATATCCTTTTATGTACTTGGAATTGATGGTGACTTCAAAGTCAGTCCTCATTCATTGCCTGGTTTGTTTCACTTCAGAAATGACTTGAACTGTGAACAAAAAAGGAGCTGACAGTATTTTCAGATAGGCACTTTATAGTTGTGCACTTTGCAACTATATGATAGGACTATCTCTGTTGCCTTGAATGCAAAATTAGCTTGTTGATACGTGCTGCTACAGACAGAGGAACAGATGTAGTAATTCTACTTTATTTACATGAAATCTCTAAAAAGGCATTTTCTGGCAGCACGCTAGGAATAAATACAGTATCACATATAGAAACGGCGCCATGCTACGTTAGCTCATTCAGGTGTCAGCTGTGCCATTTGGACGTGGGCGAGAGCAGGGAGTCAGATCCCTCCCAGAAGGGCTGGGAGCTCTCTCACGTTCAGCAACCCAGCAGCAACCTGCTCCTCAGCCCAGGGTCTCTGCTGAGTGCTGTGCAGGGGGCACCCACTGGTAACACCCCTGCGGGAGTCCTAGAGGAAAATATCAGATGTTCTGATTTCTTTTTTTCTGCTTATTTTTCAATACAGGAAACCCTCTTACTGTGTTTCCTGATTGGTTTGGGGGTTTAGGGTTTTTCGATTTGGATTTTGGTTGGTTGGTTGGTTGGTGTTTTTTTTTATTTTTTGCTTTGGTTTGGTTTTTGTTTATTTGGTTTCCCCATTCCCCTGTCCCCTTCATCATTTTCTTTCTGTGACTTGGATCTCCCCTGAGCTCATGTTTTCAGGCTTGTTTTTCAGAGCCAAGACCTTGAGGAACTTAACTGAGATTAGAAAATTGTGGGGGAGGAAGGGACTATCAGGGTGGGGAGAGATTGCAAACCACGGAGAAGTTCAACACATATAAACTGAGTAAAGAAGTAAAACCCTATGTGTCTTTTGAGGCAGGAATATGAGAAACTGGCGAGTGATGGTGAGGTGGCAGCTGCCACAAGGGAAAGCTTTCTTGGGGGACTCTGCCTTGTTTCCCCTTCCTCTCTCCTCCTTTGCCATTGTGCATAGGCTGAGGATGGAGGGATTGCTCCAGCAATAGCTCTTGCTCTCTTCACTTAACTATCAGGTTTAAGCCAAGTGTTGCCTCTATTGAATTGTCCCTTTTTTCTCTCACAGGTATTCAAACTTTCCACCGTGGGGTTGGGGTTGTTTATTTAGCTTATGAGCGACCAGACGCATTAAAGATGAAATGCCTTGACTCTGAACTGCAGGCAGAAGTGGTGGGAGGAGATGCAGCTAATTTGACTTGGAGGATGATTGATGTGTAGATGTCAATTTCTATTAATATTCTTTTGAAATCACTGATGCAAGCGTGTTTTTCCCCCCACTCAACAGAAAATATAAATAGAAAGACAACAAAACAACCCTATCCCTTTAATTCATGATACTCAGAAGCAGTTAAGCAAACTCTGTCATTTGAAAGTGTCCTCCCCAGGCTGGCAAAAAAAGCAGCTTATGGTGTTGTTCTTACCACTTTAAGACTATCGAGATGCTGTAACAGAGCTATCCACTTACTGTTAAAATGTATAAAGCACAAAAAGCAAGTGTCACCTACAGATAGGCTTAGATAAATTGCTTAAAAATGTACAGCTCCCTCATTAGACAGCCATTCATTGCATGAAAAGAAGTAAATGTATTTGTCGAGGTGTAGCTATAAAAGCCATGTTCAAAATGAAACAGAGTTGAGAGCCTGAGCACACAGCACTGTTATTCAGAAGTAGCTTTCGAGCAGAGTTTCAACGGGAAGGTGCTGTTTGGTTGGACACAAATCAGCAAACATTTAGCTGAAGTGTGAATAATTCAAGCGTGCATGAAGAGCTTTCTGAAGAGAAAAAAAGGCAAGAATAAAAAAAAAAAAGAATCTTCAAACATTTGCATCAGCCTTAGAGGACAATACAAGCAGCAGGATTTGAAACAGATTTACAGATGCACTCTCTTTAGGCAGGGAGAATGCTCATTAAATGCAAGATGCTTCTGTGGCTCGTGGGCTTGCACGGAGGTAGAGGTTTGCAAGACTGACGTATCAGATAAAGTCAGAGTGGTTACCACACCGACGGTGTAGCAGCTGCATAATAAATGATGGAGAGAATCATGTTAGGCATGCCCACCTAGCCTAACTTGAATCATGCGAAAGGGGAGCTGCTGGAATTCAAATAGACTTTCTGGTTCCCAGCAGTCGGCAGTAATAGAATGCTTTCAGGAAGATGACAGATGCAGGGGAAAGATGCTGTTTTGCACTATCTTGATTTGTTACGGCAGCCAACTTATTGGCATGATGGAGTGACAAGAAAAGCAGCTGGCATGGAAGGTAGGATTATCAAAGCTATTGCATCATTATGAATGTAATTAGAAACTGACCATGACAAAGCATATGCTAGAATGAGCTGTCGCTGATGGCAGAGGATTTGTTGCTGAGGTCTTGAAACTCTGGAAACAAAATTCCTCGTGCAGAATGGATTTTGCAGTTTCATTTATGCTCGTGTTACTCTTTCTTTCCTGCTTGCCTCCGAGCTCGGGGAATTGCTTGCTTGAAAGAGAGTGTTCTGTTAGGATGAGACTGAGGAATAAAGTATTTTCTAAGTGTCTGGAGCCTCAGGTAGATAGAGACAAACAAATGTGAAACAAGACTGGGAAAAGCTTCCTCTGATTCCCTAGCAAGCTCTGATTGATATATTGGCATATTGAAGAATTCCGAGGAAACGAAGATGCATGTTCTGAATGCTCTGGTATAATGAAAAGATATTATTGCATGTCTCTGCTTTACAGTTAGTTTTTACGACAGGTTTTATTCCCCATCAGTTTTTAGCTCTTGACATTTATCCGGTTGTTCAGCATTATATAAAGAAAATCCATCAATATCTCCTGCAGGGTTTCTCAACAACTCCAGCATCTGTTTCAGCTATTGAACTGTATTCACGTTTTGCCAACTTGATGCCTACCCAGCTGGTCTATCATTTCTCGCTTGATTACTGTTCTTAATTTCTCTGTATCAACTTGTTTCAGACAGGATTTTGAAAGCTGTTAATGAGAAATGACAGTAACTGCTTAACTGTTGAGAATTTAAGTATTCTCTTATTTTTGAAACATTAGAGAGAGCATTTCTGTGTGCATTTATTTAAATTCATGTTCTGTGTTGCTCTGTGAGGTTTTCATATAATAATTGAATTTAGCTGTGAATAGTTCAGACAGGTCACAAGCATAACTTTTAGCTAAGTATTTTGAGAGAGTTTGAGAAAATTTACAGGTGCTTGCTTTGGTGTAGGTATTGTCTTACTACATGATCCTTCCTCCTGTTCACCTCTACCCCCACAACATATATATACCCTCCCTCTCTGTCACGGTGAACAGTCATTAAGTTATATTGTACATATTGAAATATATTTTATCACCACTAGGGTGAAACGGCTAAGCAGCTCCGAACAGGTGATAGGGACAGGTTTAAAACAGACGTCAGCTCTATCAGAGTGGATTGCCCTCAACCAAAGAAGTAGAAGTAGTGCTTTGTAAATGTAAGGCATTCTCTTTCTTCCTATTCAAAGGTTCAACAACCACTCAAACACTGCTTGATAGCTCACAGGCTATGATTGTGTTAAATTACTTGGATTATTTTGCTTTACGAAATGCTTTCTTCTATGTAAACTCCATTCCTCATTAGATATATCATCCTTTCACAGGTGATGAGCAAGAAATCTCTTGTCAAACTGGATATTCACTTTCCTGACTTTATCTTAAATTACTTTGTTGGCTATACCATGTGTTGTCTTGTCATCAGGGATCGGGCTATTAAAGACTAAATGTTGCTGAGTAAAGCTGTAACAGTTTTAGAAAGATAGATGTTTCTAGATACACAGCAGTGAACCAGCCTTTGGAAAGTTTGAATGTAAAGATCAGTAAAACTAATAGCTAATGTTATTTAGCTTGAGCGTTTCCCTGTTTTGATCATCTACAAGAGGCATTTTAAATGATTTTGTAACTGCTGGGAGGGGAGATGTACTCATTAACAGAGTGGAGCACTGTGGGGTATGAATAGCCAGAAATAGTTCTGTATTTTTGGTGACAATAAAATAAAATATTATTCTATTTCACAGAAGTTCAATTAAATTTAACAATAATTTGTCATTGTTGATCACAGTGAAACCATAGAGAGGGTAACCTCTATAAACAGCTGAAGTCCCATTCTCCTTTTCAGGGTAGCAGTAAAACTGTTTTATATTGCATGCGTTATATTTATACTCCTGAAGCTGCTTAGTCTCTTCATGTCTCCGGAGTGCTGGCTGGCAATCATTACACAGTAGTTACTTAAAATGGTCTTTTCCCTGTGACGCCAGTAATTCTAACTTCGTGCTGTTTGTGGCCATCACCCAGCTGACAAGTGATTTTATAGTTTGTTTCTGTTTTCTCTCTAGTATTTGGTTTTAGCTTTCTCTTTCACTGATGAATTAATAGGACACTAGGTGGAGCCAGCTGTTGATTAAAAATAGATCTACAGTAATACAGGCCTGTCTAATGAGCAAACCCCAGTATATAATGCTTGTTATTAAAAATAACTATTTAAATTGTTAAGAATTGAGTTGAAACTTAGTCATGAAAGTGTGGATCTGGTGAGATTAGAGGAAATCATAATATTCATTTTCCTTTTATTATCTTAGAAGCTTGTAATCAAATATGAAAAATAATAAAAAAGGAAAGAGCATCTACATTCAATAAAGAGGGCTAGAAGCAAATGAACGGAAATAGAAAGAAGAGAGAGGCAGCAATAAGAACCAGCAGATGTTTCTACTATAGATACATGCAGATATCCAGTTGTGTATCTGTACATCCTTTGCCTGATGCACACAGATTTTTTCTCATACTTACATTTAAATCTTCCTTCCGTTCTGTCTTCCTGAAGTAATTTATAGAGCTGACATCTTTCACTTTATATTTGGATATAGGATTCATGTTTTCAAATCTCTTCTTGGGAGGGTGTTCTAGAAGGTATGCAAGGGCATAAAGTTGTCACTCATATGTTGGCCAGACATAATTAAGAAAACTGTGGAAGGATATTTATGGACTGAGGTGGAATCTGGCTGTATGTGCTCCTTCACATAGTTCTGGTTATTAATCCTAGTCAAGGATAAGGAATCTGTAGTCCTAGGCAGTGTGACAACACAAGAAAAATACACTCACTTCCACACAGATTTACAGATGTGTACCTCAGGTGTGGTACATACATTAATTCAGCAAAGAAGGGATAAAAATCAGGGTGTATGTTGGTACTTGGTTACATGAGCTGAACAGGAAAATCCAGGAAATAGGAAATGTGAGATGACAGGCAGTTCCCATCAGCCTCTGTTAAGTGAAGCAGTTGCAAGTTCAGTCAATGTCTTGTTCTTACAGGAGTAAAAGGGAATTAGGGTAGGCAAAGGCTCAAGTTAGTGAAGAAAACTTGTGGAGGAGGGAAATGACAGCTGCCTAGCGCTCCAGGAGTAAAGAAGTTTAGAAGACTGGAGATTGACCTTTTCAGATGTTATTCATAGGAACTTACAATTTTAGTACTGACATGAGGGTTAGAATGGTCCTGTTCATAGAAAATCAAATTGTGGATGGACCTAGTGCTTTTTGGAGGAGCCTTGCAAGAAGTAGTGCTGCATTGTCAACCTTAGGAGACCTTTTTGGTTATGAGCTGTGCAGTTTGGGCTCAACAGCAGAAGCATGGGAGGAGATCAGCTGTGGTGGAGACAAAGTTTATTAGTTTTGCAAATCATTCAATATTTCATTGAGGCTAGGCCATGTTTTTTTTTTTTTCATTTATTTTAATGGATTGTCTTAGCCAGAAACACGGCCTTTGAAATGTGTTATGGTGTCAGTATATACATATCTGTTTCTGTACATTTTCTGTACACCAGCACTCCAGGATTAACCTTGAATGAGCTCATCCTGACATGTCCTGAATTTTCTTTCTGACAAGAGGAAGATGTGTGTAGTGTGGCAGCTCCTGGCTTTCTGCCGCTGGTCACCTGCTGCTTCACTCAGTTTGTGATTCCTCCTGAAGATGGTTGAAATTTTAGTTGAGAAATACCCACAGTGGGCGGAAGTGTCTGACCATCTTGGGCAAGGGTCATGAGAAGCTGAGCCAGAAGAAAAAAGATGTATTCCTTCTCTCTATCAGTCAAATGTGTCCTTTAAAAAATCCACTAGAATGAGGTGGAGGGAAGGAGAAGGGGAAATAGCGCATAAGGTGAGGAATGAAAGGGTTTTGGATTTTCCATGAGACAGTCATTTGATGAATGAATGATAATCGCCTTGCAAGAAAGCCATAAGGAAAGGCACATATGGAAGTCATATTGTCCAAGGGATATTACTGAGCATCTGGTTATGTACTGCCACAAAGCATTATACAAAGACATATTATATCTAAGCAAAGTGTATTAATAAATTAAGTCTATTAGCAAAGAGGGTAATATTTTTGTCCTTCAAAACCCAGAGTTCACATTCTGTAGGTTTTTAATTTAGTTATTCATACTGTGTAACAGAATTAAGATTACTAACAATTTGAGGAGGCACATATTTGATAATAAATGCTAAAGGGTATCCTTTCTCTCTATGCTTTGTAGAGGTTGGGAGGTTTTTGGGTTGGTTTGTTAGTGGTGTTTTTTTTTGTTTGTTTGTTTGTTTGTTTGGGGTTTTTGTTTGTTTGGTTGGTCTTTTTGAGTTGTTGTTTTGGGGTTTTTTTCCTCTCAGAATATTAAACCACATATCCCTGAAGCCATATATTTTAACCTCTCCCTCTACTCTGCCCTTGTGAGATCCCCCCTGGAGTACTGGGTCCATGTGTGGGTCTCCCAACATAAAAAAGACAGAAACCTGCTGAAATGGGTCCAGAGAAGGGCCATGAAGATGATCAGAGGGCTGGAGCACCTTTCCTGCAAGGACAGGCTGAGAGGATTGGGGTTGTTCAGCCTGGAGAAGAGAAAGCTCTGGGGAGGCCACATAGACGCCTTCCAGGAGCTAAAGGGCACTTACAAGAAAGCTGAGGAGGGACATTTTACAAGGCTGTGTAACTGATAGGACAAGGGGGAATGGTTTTAAGCTGAAGGAGGAAAAGTTTAGATTAAAAAAGCAAGATTTTTGCAGTGACGGGTAAAACACGGGAACAAGTTTTCCAGAAAGGTGGTGCTTGCCCCATCCTTGGAAACATTCAAGTTGAATGGGACTCTGACCAACTTGATCTAGTTGAGGTTGGAATAGATGACCTTTAAAAGGTCCCTTACAGTTCAAACTATTCTATGATTTCTTAAACTACAAGGTACCAGTGATGTTGGATCTTTCCTGCTCTGTGCCACTGGTGCAAAATGTCCATGAGATCCACTGCAGAACTGAGGATATGAACACAGGAGTTGTTCCTTGCAGAAATGTCCTGGACATGATAGGCCCAGTGATGCAGTCATGTAACAGGGAGAGCTGAAATGGAGATGCAAAAGAAGTAAAATCAGGGCTTTACCAGAAATGGAAAAAGGGAAGTAATAATAGTTCTGCTTGGCATCTTTTTAAATTTTGCTTTATGGTCTGAGCACCTGTGCATCAGAATCAGGGTGCAAGATGCACCTGTTTGTAAAAATCAGGAACTTCTGGCTGAACTGCAGTTTCTCTGGCTTTTGTTATCTTTAGACTAGATCTTAGTCTTAAAAAAGGGAAATCTGAAAAGTAAATCAGGATCACTCACACAGTTTTTTTTTTCCTTAGTATCCTCAAGTTACCCAGCTTGGTGTTTTACATTATGACGCTGTTCTTTACAAGGTGTTTCTTTCATTTACATTTCCCTAAAGATCCTGCACATGGCACAACCAATTCTCTGACTTGCTTGATGATACAGAAGTTCAAGATACTGAAATGGTCAAGGACATATGGTTTGACCAATGCTGACAAGACTCTTCTTTATTTCTTTCTTTTTTTTTTCCTTCCCCTTCATTCCCTCCTGCCCAAGATTTGCCACAACTGGGGAAAGCCAAAGATAGAAAAAGTTAAGGCAAAATTTGAACAAAAATTGAGCTACTTGAAACTTGTGTTTTCTTAATCTATATCTAGTCTAACCTTCACCTCTTTTTGTGTCCTTCTGATGATTAGGAAAAAAGAGCATGAGGAATTTCTTCATGGCATCAAGGTTTTTTAGCATTCACTTTTGATCGCTTATATTGATGTTTCCCTGAAACTTACAAGCCACAATAAATAAAACCACCACATGCTGTTTTCTGTATACTCTCTTTTTATGACTAGCTTATCTTTTTACAGCCGTTATGCAGGTCACACTTGCTTTTGCAAAAAATAAAGCACAGATACTGTGAAGAAGTTTGTCATTTTATCTTTTTTTGGTAACAAAAATAATTTAAATATTCCTACACTATGCTCATATTTAACATATCTTCATTTCTCATTACTACAAAATATCATTTATAATGGGAATTCCTCTGTAATTTGATATTAATGGTCCAAAGTGGTATTTAACAAGTATCTCTTGGTACAAAGACCACTTTTTCAAAGGGCAAACTGAAATTCCATCTACCTGCTTAAACTAAGGGTTTTGCAAAAAAACCTCAAAACAAAAACAACAAAACCAACCAACCAAACAAAACCCAAAAAAACCCAAATAAACAAAAAACCTTGAAACAACAAACCCCGCCCCCTTTTTATTTTGCAGTCCTAAGCTGGTTTTCATTCACTGTTGGTAAGGACTGCAAACAGTGAGATACACAACCTCCTGTCTTCAGTAATGATTGCAGGCCCTGAATTGTGACTGAATCAGGTTTGATAACAAGGCAGAAAAGCAAAGGTATTAAACAACTTCATGCACATGGACAATGTTATATTTATATTCTTCTGAGCCATAATGGAAAGAATTTTTTAAACTGGGTGCTTTGGTGAAATAGTTTTGGTGCCATTGAAATATTCAGGGATTGAAGACTGAAGTTGAGATTATTAAGAACTTAAAGATGTTTATGGTTCAATGTCTGTGATAACTCTCAAGCTAATAGTAAAATTACTGAATTCTCATTTCTTAGTGGCCTTGTTTTGGACTCCTGAAAGGCATAAGGGATTTTTATCTTATGCATGAATTTGATACTTAGCAAAACATTTCAAAAACAGTGAAATAAATTGCCAGCCCAGTGTGATTAAATCTTTGTATGCATGTGTCTCTTTAGATATTTCTGCAGAAGGCAAGAACAAAAAGCATGTCACAGAGGCTGATAAATTTTATTTATTCCCAGGCTGTGTTATTTTTCAAAACTTCAGAAATAATGAGGATTAGGTAAGCGATCAGTTATGATGCTACCTGAATCAAGAACAAACAAATCCTAAGGCAGTGAGGGTTATGAGGAGACTCTCAGGCTACTAATTTAAGGATGTAATGAAGAAGCGAAAATTGAAAATTCTTAACATACCCTGGCTCCATATGCCAGGTAAAACCAGCACCATCAAATGCCCTCAGAATGTGAAAAATCAAATATGGTTTGCTTCTTTCAGAGAATCTATACTTTATTTCCTGTTGAGTTCCTTTAGCAAGGTAAAAATGCTTTAAGTAACAATACCTGATTGTGTGTCATAATACCCAATCCCACACTTTTCTTACTGGCACAGTTTGTTGAACTGTGTGGGCCTAAATGTGACTTTGGATCATCAGCCTTAGACAAAGTGTTAGTGCAGATGATAAGCGCTCCATAACAGTAGGGAAGTTGTACACTGCTGAAGAGAACCAATTAGGGTTATTCCTCTGGCAACAAGCAAGTGAATTTTTCCTTAATGAGTCCTTAGTGAAAATGGTATTTACTGTGATATTCTGCGTGGCCTGGCTGACCCATCAAATAAGAAGCACCCCAAGCAGCTCTGTTGTTGTAGCACACAATTTTGTAAATCTGCCTATGACTAGAGAGCAGACCATTTATTAATTTATTATTATTTAATGTGGATGCTTTATTATCTATTTTTTGACATCAGTGTTCCTTGCATGTGAGAAATCCTAGAGAAGAGTGACTTTCCTCTAGGGAACAATATGTAATTAATGTCTGCTTTGTATCCTGAAAACCAGACACAGAATGATGACTGCAAACCTTGACTAGCTGTGAAGCTGTAAATACCCTAAAGAGAAAGGGGATTGCATTTTATGGCATTCTTGGTACTCCCAGTGTGAGGATTTTGCACTGAATGAAAATTGTATTGTGCAGAGACGAGCCACCCATTGATGATTTTGAGATGCCATGGAAACAGAGGTACCCTTATTAGGCATTGCAGTTTGTCTGTGAGCCAGAGATAGGTATGTCATTGGGAATCCTCCACAGCCTGTACTTCAGCAGAAGCACTGAAACTGAGAGAAAGCACAGTGAAACTACTGAGAGGTGTATCGGTGCTGAAGTCATCAGTTTTATTTTGTACCCTGGGATTTTATTAGGTCCCAGTCCTCTCCAGTTAGTTTAAAGGGAAAATAAACTCATATTGATAGTGCTGGACACAGCTGCATTGACAAGACAGGAAAAGCCATTTTTTTCTGCCCCCAGCACAGGTATGGGACTGGGAAGCTGTTGGAGTATAAATCCTCCTTGGGTTAAATCTATACAGGCCCAGGAGTACCCAGAAATGTGAGGATTGAATTAGAACCTTCAGAGAAACTAAGATACATAAATCCACACAGACATAAGGTAGAAATGCAAGTTTGGTTTTAAATAAATAAAGAATTTTTTAGTGCCTTAAACAAATAAGAGCCTGTGCCAGTAAGTAAGAAAGAGACTGAATACCTAGTTTATAGTTCAGTAACATTGCTTTTTGCAAAGTTAGTTACATTCTAGTCATAACAGAAATAATGTAACCTTGCTAAACANAAACCTTGCTAAACATTGCTAGATGGAACAGATAGAACTATATACCTAGAATTTGTGTAAGAATTTGAGTTTGCCTTCGCACATCAATCTTAACTTAGGATTGGCCCAGCAAGACGATAGAAAATTCGTGTAAGTACCTAATTGGCTAAAAATAGAATAAAAATGCACTACCTTGAGGGCACATACACAGGACTCATGAAAACACCAAAGCTGCTGTTGTTGCCATTGCTGTGACTGCTACTGATAAGGTGATGCTCAGGGGACACAGACACAGATGCCTCTGCTGCTGCTGTGGCTGCTNAGGTTGATGGCCCCAAGGGAAGGGGCTGCAGGGGTGGCTCCATGAGAAAAGGCCAGGGGCTGTCCTCTGCCTGACACAACTGCTTCCAGCCAGCTTCTGTGGATCCACTCCAGGGCACAGCTGAGCCCACAGCCAAGCTCCTGGTGCCTCAGGAAAAGCCTGCTTAGGGAAGGGGAAAGCACTGCCCTACACCAGGTGAGGGGAAAACAATGTGAAACAGCAGGGGAAGACCAAGGTCAGAGGAGGACAGGAGGAGTTGCTTCCAGTGCTGGAAAAGAGATTCCCTGGAGGACACCGTGTCAGAGCAGTGGGTCTGCCCTAAAGGAGGCTGCAGACTATGAAGAGCCCACAGAGGAGTGGGTAGCTTCTGAAGGGATGCAGCCTGTGGGAGGATCCAAGCAGGCTCAGGGGAAAAGTGTGAAGAAATGCAGCAGAAGAGAGGAGCAGTTACAGACTAAGCACAGTCCCCATTGCCCATCACCCTGTGTCCTACAGAGTCAGAGTCATGGGGTAGGAGTTTGGAGTTAGGAGCCTGGGAAGCAGGTATTTCAATAATTTTGTCTTTGCTTTTTGCTATCCCATTCTAAATTAATTGGTAACAATTTACATTATTTTTCCCCAAGATAAGTCTGTTTTACCCATTACATAATTGCTAAGTTACTCTATGTGTGTTGACACAAGATTTTGCATTCTATTTCCTACTCCTGTCCTGTTGAGTCTGGGTGGGTGTCTGGCTGCTGACCAAGGTCAGTCCACCCTCTGGATTAAACAGAATTATTCCACCTGAGCTTTCCAAATTGACAGGACATAATGACTCAAGGTCGGTCATTTTTAGGGATAACTGGAATGTATGGGTGTGGATCACAGCTGATACTTGGTAAAACAGGCAAGTCTGTAAAATTAAACTGCTCTCCATTTGAAGGAGAGTCACTCCAGAGGTATTTATCCAGAACTTGCCCTGAAAAAACAATGAAAATATATTGTTACTATTGTACTGTGTACAATGAAAAGGCATTATTGCTATTTTAAAGCTGCTGTAGGTTGTACACCTGAGCTAAGATTAGGGGCATGAGGAATTGTATTTGAGCAACATCAAGAATGCCTTGCATTGCTAATGTTTTTGTCTGCTAGAGAGGGATTTCATGTATCAAAAATTTTCCTTGGCTGTATTCATAACATATAATCACATCTTGAGTTTAACCAATTCTAAGGATGTTTCCTCACTTTTAAGTACTTGAAACTGAAAAGAGATATGTTGCTGTGGCTGTGACAGGCTATTAATTCAAAAGGTAAAAAAAAGAGGAAAAAAGCTTTATTTAAAAAGATATGTCATAAAAGTAATCACAAAAGAGTTTTTGTCCTTAAAAGAAGTGCTACTCAAATGGATGTCTATGGCACTTCACAACACACTGGTTGTACAGATAATATCTGTTGTTCCTAGAAGAGTTTGGGTGGAAAAAATGCTATTACAGCATTCAAATGGTTTCATCATTCTGAGATAATCAGTGAAGGAAAAACACATTGTGTCTTCAAGCTGAGAAGGTGGCAAGAAATGTCTTATGGGTCTGCTATCAGATGGGGGAAAAAGCAGGATGTCCTTTGGAAGATGTTGGAAGCTGTCTGCCATAAAAGGTTTTATTCTGGGGATGGGGCTCCTTTTCTACCATTGCTAACATGATCTGAGTTTGAACCAGTGCAGTTGCTCAGTAAAAGTACTGTGTGTAAAAGGAAGGTTTTACCCTTGCAGAGTCAATGGAGGTGAGATGGAATCAGTCTAGACGTGTTCAGGAGCCATTTGGGAGCACCCAGCAGAAACCTTGTGTTGATGGTATCTCAAGACAAACTTGTTTAAACTTTGAAACAAAAAACCAAACCAAATGAAATATCTATATATATATATGTACATATGTATGTAGGTATGCAAGGGACATTGCCTTGGGACCATCTTATTTTATTCATTACTATTTTCAACTCTGTGACTTAGAATTAAAGAGCTTTGTTTGTTGACCCTCTGAGCATCAGACATTGACACTCTGATAGCACCAAGCTTGTTTCTGCATGGGAAACTGCAGCAGTTCCTCTTCCAAGATTTTATTAAAAATGGGAAAAGCTTTATTTTATTAATTGAGGTTGCAGGCCTCTGAAGGTCTAACTCAACACAAAGGAAATGTAAATGACTTGGAAAATGTAAGGAGGCACAATTCTTTTGTTGGGGCCAAGACAGTTTTTGTTATTTATTTTTATATTTCTGGTGGTTTTTGGATTGTACAGCAGCTCAGCAGTGGTTTTAGCCCACTTGTCAAAATTTGTGAGGTGGATGTTATTTCTGGCTTCTTTATGGGTAAGTTAGAGAACAGGCTTAAACATCAAGGTGAACATTAGGGTTCAGTGGAGACACTCATGGAAATCTGGCTTTTCTTGGATATCTCGCCTACCTTCAGAGAAATGGACTTAGATAGGAGGTAGCAAACTGACTAGAAAGGGTCAGGTTCATGTCTTCATCTGTTCCTTCTGGAGGTCAGTCCAAGTGTATTTGTGGAAGACTGGCAGTACTTTCTCTCCTTGTCACCAAAGAAATGAAATTACCCCAACCCATTACTGGAATGCAGTGATAATCTTCATTGCAGATGCATTTTTAGATTAGATCTGTGATGTTTCTTTGTACATTCTGGCATGTTGCTTTGCACCTGTAAGTAATTTGTCTTGGTGGTAGTGCTTGCAAGTAGTTTGGAATAGTACAATTCCTTGTAGCAAGTAATGAGCTCCATTGCTCAAGAACAGTGGAAAAGATATGTGGTGGGTTGCTACAGAACTTGAAATTGAGCAAGAGAAAGCTCATTTATACATGAAGCAGGATTAATTTCATTAATTACATTATTGTAGTTTCCTTAATTTTGGCTTGTTCTTTCAGGTTTTTTGGTACTCTATTGCCTACCAGATTGCAATATTGAACATTTTGATTACTAATATTAATACTGCTACTATTTCAGGAAAAGATCAGGGCTTTAAGGACCTTCTTGATTAAGCCACAATAGATATGAAGCAGTGAGGTTTTTTGGGTTTTTTTTTCCTTCCTGGCAGAACAAATAAGGGTGTGGTAGACACACCTAAAATGAAACAGCTTCTATTTCTTTCTGTAACCATTGGTTGAAAAATGACTCCCTTAAGAGTGCAGAAGGAGGGAAACGTTACTTGGGTCTAAAGAACACACCAAAAAACACATTTTTGTGTATATTAAGAAAAGATTTGTTTTTCCCCATGCATTTCAAGTGACTTGCAGCATGGTTCTCTCATGGTGCACGCATTTAGCTCAGAGAAAAAAAATGATGATTTGAGCCCTCAAATATTTGCCCCTTTGTAACCTATCTGCAGTCATTTAAGATCAAGCCTGAAGTTTAATATTAAAGTAAATGTTGTTAACCCTGGGAAGTAAACAGCGTGATAGTGATTGAGCTTTTCCCCCTCAGGAGAGGGGATAGGCAGAAAGCAAAAAACCTTGAATAAAATAATTAAGAAAATTAATTGTCTCGCTTTTACCTCCTCAAGTATTTTATTCTGTGTTTCTGAACACTGAATATTGCATGTCTTCCAGGGGAAAAATGCCCTTGTAATTCAGACTTTACAGTGTTGAGAAAAGCAGCATGATTTTATGTGGGGAGTTGGACTGAGAAAGAATATTGACAGAAAGCTGTTTCCAGGCAGGGAGATGCTGTACCACACTGCAGCTCGTGCCTGTGGTTGCTGACACTGTCACATCACTGTATGAAGCAACCTTGCATCTCTTTCTTAGTATCTGAGGGTCACCAGGGTCAGTCTCTGCTCTCTGATCAGGTCTGTTGGGAAACACAGGAAAGATCGGGGTTTACAGGGGAAGAACCCTCCCCCATCCCAAGTTTCATCCCAAGTTTAGCTATAACCTAACTTAGTGTTAGAACTACTAAGTTCACTTCCTACATCTTCTGTCTCAAAGATTTTTAGGCATTAGTGGTGGAATACCTAGAATTTTCTCTGTGAACAAATTTTATATTGATTATTACAGGGCAAGTATGTTTCTTTCTTTATCAGTTCTTCATCCAGGGAACCTGAAAAGCAGTTCCTATAGAAAGGAGAACCATTCTTAACCTTATGAATGCTCTCTTTCTAGAGGTTTTTTAACATACTTACTTAATGGTCCCATGTTCTTTATAAAATGTATAAATTAAATCAGTTTTATTTATTTTTCTATCAATATCTTATGTTTTCATTTTGTTAATCAATACTTAACATTTTTAAAATGATGTGTTCTTGTCTTTTATGTTATTTTCTTTTCACCTCTTATTTTTACTTTTTAATATTTGCTTCATCTTCCATGAACTTTGACTCCTTTTTTTATTTGTTTTATGTGCTCTATTTTATGAGGGCTGTAGGTGATATTGAAGATTGAAGGTGCCAGTAGTTAATACTCATGTTAAATTTAATGCATATCGTTTTCCAGAGATAAAAGAAATTGTTTGGCTGTTGAAGCTCTCAGATAAAAGCTAAAGTGACATACCTATTTCATGCATCACATCAACCTGTTTGGCATGCCACTGTTATCCTACCTGAAGCTGTTCAAGATTATATTCAAACCATGCAAAGCAAACAGGACAGGTATGTTGCTGCCACTTTGAACTGTGTGTACCACATTGACTGTTCTGTCAGATATACTTAAACTGAAAAATAAGCAGTGGATGTGGTCTTGGTCACCTCCCAGCCACACTCAATAGCTGTGGTAGCGTTTACTGCTCTGTAAAATTGACCAGTCTCCACAGTCTACCCACTTTGTTATTAATATAATTGTGGAAATTTGTCATTTAGCTCTTGGATTGAGTTCAGATTTGTGTAATTTCTATTACATACTGAACCACTTTCTCCTCCTCATCAGCCCTCACTACAATTGCTGACAGCCTGGCTAGAATTGCCTCTCTCAGAGGACTCTCTCCAGCAAAGACAGCTTTAACTGAACACGTTCTTTGGCCCTTCACTAACATGTAGCTTTATTTTGAGCTATCCTGCATGTTGCCACACATAGAGGTAGTTATTTGATTCTGAGTTGTCAAGTTAGCAAGAGGAGTTTTTAAAAAGAGAAATAAGTTTTCTTTGGATTTAGATTCCCTAAGACCTTCTTTTTTGGAGGTTTTTTTTCCCACATTTGGAGGATATCTTGTCTACTTCTGTGTAGCTATTTTTAGTACAGCTGGGGAATCTATGGGTCATTGTGTCATATTCTCTCAGCTTAATCTGCTGTTAGTTATGCTAATGAGGCTTGTGGCACTGGGCTTTTGCTTCACTTTGCCATATTGTCACTTCTGCAGCAGAAGCCAAAGGTGACTTTATCCACTTCAACTGTGATGCTTTTCAAGCACATTTTGCTTTCCCTGTGATGTGATGTAGCCCCAGAACTCTGCAAGTCAGACTGTCTCAGTCTAAAAGCATGGATTTACAGCCTCAAATTTATTCCCCCACTGTCTAGTGAAGCCCTATGAAGCTTGTCTAAACTTGCTAGAAGAGTAGAATTTTATTATTTTGGTAGAATCATAGAATGCTTTGGATTGGAATGGACATTAATGATCAGCTAGTTCCAACTGCTCTGCCATGAACAGAGACATCTTCCACCAGATCAGGTTGCTCAAAGCCCAATACAACCTGGCCTCAAACACTTCCAGGGATGTTAAGACATACATGGAGATTTTGGAAATATGGAGAAAACAAAATAAGAGAACATTGATACATAAATACTTACATATATGCACATGTATTCCTTCTTCTTATGAGATAATTGTATTTCATATTATGTCAGAATCTTTTCTCTGAAAGACCCTGGTGATTTGTAATCACGGGTGTATTCTGTCTGTTTCTGTACCTTCTTGTTTCCCTCTAGAACACTGAGCTAAAGAGGGAGAGGAGCAAGATTGGAAATTCTGCTTCTTGTGCCTACTTTACAAGCCATTGCTGACCCTGTGAATACAAACCAGCCATAGCCTTACTAATTTGTTCAGTTTTTGATTGGGTTGGACTAACACCACAAAATATAGCTCATCTCTGCTGAGTTTAAAGTCTATTCTCTTCCCCTTTGTTTTTCTGAAGTGATGCAGTGAGAGATGCCAATTTCCTACAAGCTAAATGCAATGAAAACCTAAGGGGTTTGCAGTCTGGCTTTTGCTCCAACTTTTGCATTCTCTGAACTAAAGGATATGCTCAACCCTCTAAACCACACTTTTCAATCTTTTGCTAGAACTCCACACATCGTACTCTGGCTTTTGACAAGGAACTGTTCAAGATTTTAATACTGATTGGCCTTTTGAACACAGAAGCCTTGAGTGTCCCCAGGCAGAGTCATGTTCTTTTCCTGTTTTCTCCCTGTGTCTCTCCAATTTTTCTGAGCCTTGCATTTTGCGTGGTGGTTGTCACTGAAAGCAGGGACAAAGGTGCTATTTGTCTTCTCCTACTCAAAGCAGGAGGAGAGCAGATGCTCGTAGGAATGGTGCTAATAATCTGCAGTAGGAATGGCAGTCTAGTAGGAAAGATCCCTGGCTGACCATATTTTCCACTGCTTAAGGGCACAACTACAGTGTGCAGTGAGGAGAGCCATGCCAACTCCAAATGAGCCAAATCTGGAGCTGCAAACTGTTTAGCTGTGTTGCACAGGAGGATGGTGAAGTTGCCAGGCCTGAAAACTCACAAAACATGCTACATCCTAAGGATTTGTCATATAATCAAAGGAAATGGGATGTGTGTGAGGAATCCCAAGAAAGTGCTCTGGAAAATTCATGAGAACTTACGTGCATGTGCATACCACACATTGACAGGCAGACAGATACTGCCATCCAACTATGTTCACAGTACTCTCAAGCCATTTTCTGCCTGGAACACTGTAAATGTGGTAGCCTTGTAATGATTGCAATTTAGTTTGAGGCTAAAAAAAAACAAAACTGGAAAGCTATCATCACATGTCTAATAATAAATTTCCAATGCAATATACTTCTTAATTTCTGTTGTTGCCTTTAAGTTAAAAGTAAATAAAAGCAACTCCCTTTAAGCTCATCTTCCCCTCAAATTGGCACCACTTCCAAGTGCAGAAACAGAACTGAATGTGTTTACGGCAGTCGTGATAATTATGGAACACAAGATTAACCTGGCCAGGAAAGATAAATATCTTGGTATTCACTGCAGTGATAAAATGATTTTGGAATGCAGCCTGACAGAGTGGCAGATGAAATTTGATTTTTCTAGCTATACATAGCTCACAACGGGCCTCTGTAATATTTGTTGAGTCTAAATGTCCTGAGAACCTGATGTTGTCTTTGTAGCAAGGGTAGTTATTCTTTTGCAATATTTTATGGGAAAAGCTAATACTTTTAATCCCAAAAATAGGGAAAATTCTTTGAAAGATGGTAGATAAGAAAAAAATACTGAATTGAACATGTTTTTTGTTTTAAGTGTGAATTAGAGCTTTCACAAAGACCATGTATTCCAGATCTGCCTTTCTAAATAATTGAGTTGTGTTGGTATTGTACAGCATTCTTGATCTTAGAAAGAAAGTAAGTGTAGTCCTTCTAGGAGGGAAGATTAGATTTGTCTGAGCTGTGGTTGACTGCCAAAAACACAGGCTAAATGTATATAATTTGTGAAGAAAAATACTGTTATCTTCTCCCTATATTGTGGGTGCAAGTAAGATGATACGATGGTGGAGAAGTCAGAACAGTTACTAAATACTTCCTGGTATGGGTTTTCTATGTCACCAAAGTACTATTGAAAAATACCTGCTCTCTGTTAGTTCCCAGTGATGTCCTCTGTATATGGAGAGAAGTTTCTCAGTTACATTTATTCATTTTCTTAAGCAAATAAAAGCCCTTCAACAGGTTCCTCTTGAACGGAAATCTTCAGTAATTTCAATAAGTTCTACCATCTTTGCCTCAAATCTTCAGTGTCCTGCCACCAGCATTTGCAGTGAGTCCCTGGTGCTGAATTTGTGTTCTGTAATACACTCTCTTCTTTTTCCTTCTGAGGTGGAGCACACTGATCTGAACTGCACATGCAAGAAGGAGGCTCATGCAGCGCTGGGTTCTTTTCCTGTGCTCTGTCAGCCTCTTTCTGTGTGAGTCAGAGGATTTAAGACCAGGGAAGACCATTAGATCATTCCATCTGACCTTCTGTAAAAGCCAGATCATTACATTTTGCACAGGTACCCCTTTGTTGGTCCTGGTAGCTTCTGTTTGGCTGAAGTGTAGTTCTCGGAAAAGACACTCAGGAAGGCAGCAGCAACTGCTGTATGTGTCACTGCTCTTGGCAGTGTGGTTGTACTGGTTCATCACCCTTTCTAAACAAATATATATTCCATAGCTGAGAACGTGCCTCAGCCTTTCAGCTCACTCAGCTGGCACGCTCTGCTACCTGTCACTACAAAAGTTCTCATTCTTAATTTTTAGCTTGACTTTGCTTGGCTTCATCCTTTCATTGTCAATCGGTGTGCTGTTTGATGACTGTGATTTCTGCATGTTCTTGGCCAACATTTTTCTGTGATCTGTCCAGGAGTATGTTTCTCAAATGTCTGCACTTTATAAATGTGTACTTCCCTGGTTCCCATCCCTTTACAGTGGATTGATCTCCTCCTCTGGCATTCACTGTGTGTTAGCTACACAGTGAGCCATGCCTTACACATCATCTTCAGCTGTGCATACAAACACTTCTAATCATAATAAAATTACAGACCTCATATTTGAGACATGCTTTTGTAACTGGTACTTGAAAACAATTTTTTCATCAAGACACTGTGACCTGTAACTAACTGATTGAAGTGGTTAGAAACAACTCTATTTCATGGTTGTTTTTTCTTTTGGGGAGAGAATGGAAGGGTTTATGATGACAAAAAATCTGAATTACTGTATTTCTTAATGAATGTTACAATTCCTTAAGGACTAAAAGATGTTGTTTTCAGAAAGTTACACTTGAGGTATGGGTTTTGGATTAATAGCCCAATGGCCTCCTGGCCTCTTCCAGTGTCTATCTTCACATTAGCCCAAGGCTCCCTCCACCTTTTGAGGTGTGTCAAAGTCATTATGGTTTTGAACTATGTTCATGCACAAACGGACAAATCTGAAAAGTCTCTTATATTGGTATTTTTCATAACTCTATGTATCACACAATGCTTTTTTGTTTCTTACTGCTACAACTCATTGTAGAAGAATGGCTTTTCAAAAAATAGTTTCCTTTAGCTTCAGAAGATAATCGGAAGCTCTGTGTACTCACTCACTGCTGATGCCCACTGCATCCTGTTCATCTTTCTTTAAATTCGTTGTTTCTCCCACATCCCAATGGTAAGGGAAAGATGAGAGGGGTATGGGTGGTCTGTCTTGGAGATGGACTTGGTTCATGAATCTTTAAGCTTATTTTAGCATCTCACCATCCATGTTTCAAGTGTTAATGGAGTTTTATTAGTAATTAAAAATATTTTGTTATCAATTAAAAGCCCCCCTTCATGTTACTATAATAAATAGTTTTGTTGGCTAGTACTTATTCTAATGATTGGGCACTTACTTTAAAAAAGACTGGCAAAGAATTTCACTGATACCTGAGAGCATAAGGGCCAATAGAGTTAACAGCCCTATTGTTTGCTTTCCTTCTCCTAGGATTTGTGTTTTGATGCTGGATGCTGCCTTAACCAGACCTTGGAGACCAAAGTATGCTTGCTGCTGCTCAGAGCTCATGTTGACACTTGAATCAGCAAAACTCCTGAGTATATGAAAACTCAGTGCGTGCTCTGAGCTTTGAGTAGAGTGCATACCCCTTTTTTTCAGAAGAAATCCTTGTGCTGAGGCAGTTAGGCTCATGGAGTTTGTAAAACCTACACAATTATTGTTATCTATAAGCTGTACAGCATCCAATTCAGCAATCATTTTTTATTCATGCGCTCAATTATCCAAATAATTTTCATGCCATTTATGTTGAGAGTGACAGAATTCAGTATGATTCTTTGATACAATGGTCAAAATACGTTCAAATATTATTTAAGCATTCAAGATACTTGAAAGTATTAACAGAGCCCTTTGTGCCTCTTTTACAGTATGTATGTGGAACTCCTATTTTAAAAATATTTTTCCAAATTATGTTCTTGGTAATGAGAGTGTCACCTCGTTACCAAGTTTTCAGCTGTGAAACTCTTTGCAGAGGTGGGCCACATTAGCACAGAAACAGCTGACCCAGTTCCTAGAAGTGATTTAAATCTCAGTGCAGGTATTCTGTGATATTAAAGATGACAGGTTATTCACTTTTAACAAGATTTATCAAATGGTAGTTTTTTGAAATTATTTTATTTTTGGAGAAAAAATAGGAGTGTTGTTATGAGACAGTCTTTGTTAAAAGGTCAGAAATTTCTCTGGACATAAACCTCAGCTGCTGAAGACACTGCTGAAGACAAATACTGTTAGAAAAAAAACAACTATTAACATGCCATGAAGCTTTGGACTTCCCTATAGGCCCCTGTTGAGCTTCAGCATGATTATTACCAATAACCTCAGCCTCTTCCTGTGTTGTTTTTTGCAGGCAGATATGAGCTCCCTTTGTCAGTACTCTGAGTGCAGATTTGTTTACTCTGACCAGGCTCCAGATGCACTAAAACCTGGGCATGCTAACACAATGCTAAATAGATCTTACTAGGCTGAGTACCGTGGCTTTAACACCTTTTTTTTCTTTTAACTGGCTTTGTACTTTAGTGGCTCAGCTACTCACCAGGGCCATGCAAGTTACATTTGGCTGAAGGCATTGGCAAAACAGGTTTGTGTGTGCCTGGAGAGCAGGCAGCAGGGGTTTGTGTCTGCCTTGGAAGACCTTGCTGATATACCTCCAGAAAGTGAATTTCCTTGAGCTCTGTCTGTCAGCACCAAGGAAAAAGTAATTCAAACCCAGGTCCACTGACTGCAAAGGCCAGTGGAGTTCATTCCTGAAAATTAGTTCTTGTTGGAGAAGAGAATTGGAAATTCCTGCTAATGATAAGTGAGTTAAAAAGGGGAAAACGGGACAAAGAAGTCAGAAGATGGAGAGGTGCAGGCAGGTGGAGAAAAGCTAAAAGTACAGCAAAGAAAAAGGTGAAAGTGATAGAGAGATGGACAAGGCTTATTTTTTTGAGTCACAGGCGGAACGTGCTTCTGGAAAATCTGCATCTGGGAATACTGAGACCATGCAGAAGCCTACACCTTGGCATAGTCTGTGAATTTCAAGCTTGAAAGGCAGAGAGAAAAGTGTCATATTTCAGATTACCTCAAAATCCCAGCCGAGTAAAACTATTTAGTGACTATTTCAGGTAATAGGAGTGTCTCAAAAGACTTCCACCTACAAAATGCCACCAAATGGAGAGTTTCTCTTTAATAACTCATCTTCCTTTAACTGCAGCTGCTCCAGGGGCCAGATATAGAATGACTACATTATAAATATCAGGTTTCTGGGGTAGACCAACGGTAAGCTAAAATGTCAGTTTGCCTAGTGCAAACACTTGACATATGTTGAGCAGAATAGGGAGTAATGAGGTTGGAGACTGTCTCTTTGCTCCTGGTCATCTCTCTTTAGAATATTTTTCTAGGTACACTCTTGACAGGGACTGGATGGCTGGTACCATTTCATCTCCTCTGTTCAGGAAACTTTCGCCAGCTTCATGTGCAGGGAGCTGAACTGCTGATGCTCTGCGTGAACTTGCTCATGGCTGGACTGTCAGAATGATTCTGCTGTGGCTTTAATGAACTAGCTGTGAGACCAATTACACCCTGTAAAAGATGTAATGGTTAATTAAACTACTGCAGTTGGTCTAACCTGAAGGCTACTGAAATACTAGGTGTGTGTCTGACAGTGAAGTGAGGCTGAAACACACAAGAGTTCTTTCTCTTTCTAGATACTTTGCTTTAACATGTCCAGATGGGATAAGAAACTGAATAAATTCAAGAACATTTCATTTTTAAGAGACAGGGAGTTTACTTAATGATTCCAAACCTGCCCCTTTCATTCCAGTTTCTAATGCACCGTCACTTTCACCTTTCTCACATCAAAGAAGAGATGAAAATGGCCCCCCACAGAGATCATGAACAGTGCTCTAATAGTGCTAGCAGTGAGAGGTTGATTTTCAGTTTAACACTCGGCCTGTAAGCAGCAACTGCCTGATTTCTGCCCTTTCCCACCATCTTCTCTCTCAGGGGTGCAGGTGTCTGTGGCATGCTGCAGCCCCACGTTTGCCTGGTGTGTTTGGCTACTGCACCTGCTGCGGTGGCTGGATGCCAAGGGGAGAGTGGGGGGCTGCACCACCTCTTTCCAGCTGATGAGTATTTTGGTTCCTGTGAGGGAGGACTTGTGCTAACATCTTGTCTCATGGGAGTATTGAGGTTCTCTCTGGTCATGAGTTCCTCTCAGCCTAGTGGCCTGGTGTCACAGGAGCTCATCAGATCTTTAGAAAAGAGGCTGAGCTCCAGAGTCATTCTCCTCCAGTGGAGCTCAGAGCACCCCTGCCTAGCTGGAAGGGGAGGGGAGCACTGCCACAGCAGCACAGGAATGGCAGAGGTGTGCTAATACCAGAGGGACAAACATGTTATAAATGGATCGGGCCAAATTTGATATCAAGAATTTTATTTTCCCATTTCCAAAATAACAATCGAAACAGCCACAATAAAAGCAAGCAACACCGGTGTTGGGTGGGCAGGGGGACAGTCTCAAGTGAGCTGACCTTCCCCATCCACAAACCTCAGGTCTCAAGGGTCCAGTTTTTATACAGTTTTTTTGCCCTGGAGCAAGCTCATTGTGTGTCTCTGTCTGGTGTACATATTCATGCCATCCTCTTCTTTTTCTGTTCGGGTCTGAAAGGATTTCCTGGCAAGGCCGAACTCCTGAATGGGGTTCCTGGAATTGTCCTTTCAGATGCTGACTCCCCTTCATCTCTGGGTTCCTCCACCTTGATTGGTATCAGGTGTTTATGTTCGACAGGTGGGGTCCCATCTTTGATTAATGGGCCATCATCCCTCCGGCCACATCTTTTTTGTTGCAAATGGTGGCTCTTCTCTGCTATTATTCTGAGGACCTTTACACATGGATATGAGTTTCGGCAGCTGGAGACGCCTTTGACAATCTTTGAAAGTCAGAACTTGCAACATGATTTTCAGGTTATACATACAACATATTTTAATACACGAATTTACCCAAAGCATATATCACAGACAGATCCCACCAGGTAATTCCATTGGGAAAGTGGTTGGGAGCAGGAGATACCACAGGACCCCCTCTGGGAGCAGCAGCAGGAGCACGGCCACTGCCAGACAGAAATCTGCCTGGGACAGGAGATTGAACTCAGGCCAAATGGCTGGGCCAGAGAATTTACTGCTTAGCTTCTGAACTCCGGTAAAACCATCTACCCTGTTATTTTGTGTCTCTCAAAACATCAGGGCTGCAAAAAAGGGGGAAAAACGAGAGACAAAAGTGAGGGAGAGCAGGAGATGTGGCTGTGGGAATGGCAGCTAAGGAAAAATGGGTTTGTGTGTTCACATGTGCTGTGCCTGTGACTGAGTGGGGAAAACAAAATGTTTCACTCTGTAGTTACAGATGAAGCCCTGCAAGGGCACACCGTTTAATGCTTTTGTTTTCAAAGAACCAGTTCGAAGCTCATGAGCAGAGGAGTAAGTATTTAACTGCAGGTTGAAAGTTATTCTAGGCACGATGAGTACCCTCTAAAAACAAACAAACAAAAGCCCCACCACAGAACAAAACGAAACACTGAATCTAGTAACAGCTGGTTGTTTTCCAAGCACAATCTTTCAGTAGCTGCTTGAGACAAGAAGAAAAAAATCCTCAAAACAATCACTTACAGCTATTGCATGTAACATCTACGCTCTACCAGCTAGGACTGGTAGTTCTTGCTTTTCATTAATATAAATGCCTCTCCCCTGAAACAGGGAATGAGAGGTAATGATTTCAATACAAGCTAGCATTAGTTTTATTTAGCATGTCAATGAATGCTGCTTTCAAAAAAACTACCATAGAAACAGGGTTTGGGTTGTTTTTTTTCAAATGAGAAACAATTTAATTTTTCTTTTTGCATATTGTATATTAGAGGAAATTTAAATGTTCTGTCAAAAATGAATAAATGGATAAAATCTGGTAAGAATTGTTGTTTAATTGGCTATTATGTGTCTTCATAGCATTGTCCTTTCTTCATTACTTGGCTTTATTTGTATTTTTTTCTTTTCAGCAGTAGCATTAATTTTCAATCCCTTCTGCTCCATGTGGGCTGTTGTCCAGTGACCTAAAAACTGACATGTGTTACAGATTTTGAACAATTACTGTTTATGCTTGGGGGAGAGCGTACACAGGGTTATTATTTGAGGAGTTGGGATCATGCTTTTCTTTTATATATGTGCATGTATTTATATATCAGTCACACGCACACTCTACATATATAAGTGTATGTGCAGCTTGTCTTCTATAAATAATTAGACATGAAGTCTACATTCAGGAAAACTGTAGTCTGGTGAGTGTGAGGAGGAACTAAAGTGAACTGGAATTGTAGAAACTTGATTTTCTCTTTATCTGTCCTGCCTTTGTGAGATGAGGTTGTCCTCTGCTGGCAGCGAGGTTGGGGTATCCATCTCCCCTGAATGTTTGTAGTTGCTTGCATAGAAGAGCAGTTGTGGCTTGGGCAGGATTTTACTTGGCCGATGCAGTGTTCTGTGACAAAGTCAATATTTTCAGATGCCTGTGATGCTAAGGAATTTTAGCAGTTTTGGCACCAATAGGCAGCTTGTGGCTGAAGAATATAAGCTCACTGGGAGCAGTTAGAGACTTGGCCTCTAACATATGAAACTACTTAGTCCTGTTAATTATGTAAAAACACCTCCCACACCACCTAACCCCCAAATCAACCAGTCAGTCAGTCACCATGGGTTTGAGGACGCTGCATCTGAGATCCTGTCACTGCCACTCACTGGGGGCTTGCAGAGCACAGAGCCTGCCCAGGACTTTTTTTTTAAAGTTACAGTTATGATAGGGCCAAAATGCATAGCAAATGAAACTATACAGCTTCAATTTATTTGTGTAAGAACTGTTAATATAAGCAGAAAAAGAGTAAAATATTTATGAAATCATGAATTATGTAGATCCCGCAGATATTACTAATTTACAGGCAGTAGAATAATTTTTATAAAAGAATGAATAAACATTAAAAAGTCTCACTTTGCTTTTATATGAGATTACAGAAGGCCTCATGTGATGAGCTACTGTTGTTTACTTGTGTTCCAATGGTATTCTCCCTCCTTTAGCCTAAATTTTCCAAATATAAGTATTCTACGTACCTAATACACGCATTCTTTAATTTGTGATTATTTGATTATTCATAATTTGTTGCTTTTTCCCAGCTGTTTCTGGATGCTTAAATATTAACCAAGAGGGGTTTTTTTCACAATTTTTATTTTGTTGCCACATGAGCATCTTTATAAATAATACATTTTTTGTTTCCATATGTCAAAGACATTTAGAAATAAACCTCTTTTTTGCAGTTGTAGCTGAGAACACAAACATGCAGCCGCCACTTCATTAGGTGTTCTTTTATCAGAAACCCAACTGTTTGATTAGTTCCATTTAGAAGATGCTGGAGGCTCTGATGCTCTGTGAACACCTCTCTGCTCCTTAATGAACACTTCTGAATCCTCCAGCAACACAGAATCAAAGTCTTATTGTCTAAGCTGGGTAGCTCTGTCAAAGGGGCACTCATTTGCTCTGCTCAAGTTGACTTTAATTTGTTGGAAGACACAGGTCCCCTCTTCACGAGACTCCATCTTTATAGCATAAGCTCATTGCTCTCCCCTGAATTTCCTTTTTGGAGTTGTTCACTTGAATCACAGACAGGAAGGACATGAGGATATTTAAGGGATCACTTGTCATGTAAGTTGTGTCAGCACATGAATGCTGTAGCACCTCTGCTGTCACACTGATAAGAGCAAAGGCAGGTATGCTCTGTGATAAGGGGCTGTGACCATACAGCAGGAGCACCCACAGTGTGGTTTCAGTTCCATCTTCTTGTGGACTTTGCTCCTAGGTAAATAAACCCAGACATTATCTCCAGCAGCCCAGATGCAGACAGAAGGCAAAGCCTTGCAGTACAGAATAGTTAATGAATTTTCCTACATAAAGGCAAGGCATGGATGGGCAATTAGGTGTGATGATTAAGTAATTCTGTAGCCTTGCTTACCCTTTTAAGCAGCGGGAAGGAAAAAGGTTGCATTAGAAAGCAGAATAGAAATTGGTCTGGTGCACACAAAAGCTAACTTGTAAGGACAGGGAAAAAAAATGTGCCACTCAAACACTCTGCCTGAATTGAGAAAATTAGATCAACAGAGGATTCAGAGAGAGTGACTTAAAGAGGCAATATTTAAAACAGTTAATTCACAAGTACTCAGTAGAACATATACAGCTAACACATAGCTAATACAAACTCACAGAAGTTAGTGAGAAAAACTGCTCCTTTTCCTCTGCCTCTATCCAGAGTACCTGACAATGCTAGCAACAGACAGGTCTGTGTTTTGAGTTTTATATTACAGGAGGAATTGAAGTAGTTAATAAATTGGCTGATATTGTTTAATTCTGTAATGGATAAATCATGACAGCAAAAGACTACATGTGAGTTAATGAATGCAGCATTTATATCAGCCCTGCAGGGCAAAACGAAGAAAACATGCACATTAACAAACAGTTTAATACCCAGGAAGTGCAAAATAAACTGACTCCATAGAAACCCTAGGATGAGTTTAATTCCTTATTTGGCTAATTCTACAATGCTTTATGAGATTAACCTGTTACTGTGTGTTTGGGTGATTAACCTGTTATACATAGTAATTAGCCTTTTAGTTATCGTGTCTGTAAATAATTTTTCACTACATGCTTGCTTCTAGGCTTGTGGACAGAAAAGCAAACTGGTTGTTCATGCATATCCCCAGACTTGGCTCTCCTTGTAATTCTTCCTCTGTCCTCTGGTTCTGAAGCTGCTCTCAATTTTGGCTCAATTTCTAACCCAGTCTTTTGTGCTTTTGTCATTCTCTCCTATGACTCATGCAGCTCTTTGCTCACATGTGCAGATTATCTGAGATATTTTCTTCTTCTTCAGCTTAATTATTTTTAATAGTGCTTTCAGGTTACATTGAGTGAAATTAGATATTAAGTTTCAATCAACTGTTAAACAATTTTAATAATATTCTGGGTATTAAAGACATTCTTTTAAAAATTAGCTAAAGGTAGACTCTTTTGACGAGACTTGATTTTTTTATTGAAAAAGCAAGTGTTTCATGTTCCTAATGTTTGCTTTCCTCTGGATTATTTCTTTTGAGAGAGACAGTGTTGTATGGTTTCTCTTTCCATGTAACAGCTATGTCCGGGATACTTAGCAAGATATTATGTGTCATCCACAGCATTTTTTAATGTGCTGAAGTTCTTTTGTAAAGCTGGCATTTCCATTAGAGTAGATCAGCGTGTTTTAGTCATCAGATGCCCATGACAATTATTTTATCACTTTTTTTTTGCCCCAGCAGAGTAATCGCTTTCTCATTGATCTGGACATACAGCTGATAGATGGATACAGGGATGGGCTGTGAGCAGCAGGCTCCCACTGCATTAGATTGATGTGTCAGGCAGCTTCCAGCTGGGTGTGATAGGAAGATTACAGGGCTCCAAATGTATCTCTGTACAACTCAAAGTAAACCATGTAAAATCTGTCTGAAAGATTCAGCACTGAATCCTCCAGAACTTCTCATTACAGTGGATGCAGGAAGTACTCAAAGGGAACCTTAATTTTCAAAGCCACCAAGGTTCAGCACATCATCAGCTTTCGTACTGTGATTCTATCTGTAGGTACAAATCTTTGAGACAAAAATAACGAATCAAATTACCCAGAAAAACTTTCCCACTCTGTTTCCAGATGCACAAGTTATTTTCCTTAATAACAGTGACAACGGGTGATATTGATAACGACAAAATTGCTCAAGGAAGCATGAACCACCTCAATGTTCCCATCTTACTCTTGACTCTCCTTTGTTTGCCACCTGCAGCCTCTGTCCAGAAGTAATCCCAAACACAGGTTTATCTCTCAAAAAGCCACATGGTGACAAGCAAGTGGTGACAAGTCTTCTGGCCTCTTTTATATTCTTTATAAAATTCTATTTTCATTGACTACATTTAGTATAAACTCTATGTGCTTGTGTGACATATGTTAAAATTACACTGTAAGAGACACCGCCAGTATATAAATTGACTTATTTTCCTTCTGTACTTCCAGTCAAGTTTTAGGAAATATTTATGCACCATAATTTAATGTTTGTAGAGACAAAATTTTGTAACTGGATACCAGTCACTGACGATTGGTCAAAGAAAAACCAATACAAATATTGACTAGTTTGTAAGAGTTAGAATGACTTAAAGATTTGGCTTTTTTTTCCCAGAAAACCTTGTATTTCATCTTGACTGTAGGACCTTGTTTCACAAATGACTTTGGCACAGTCTCATATAATTAATTTTATTTGAAATCAAATGGTCAAAGGTTGAGAATGAACCCACATGTCCACATAGTTGGTACCAAAATAGCAGCCTTAGCATAATATTGGTTTTTTCTCATTTTTTTCTTTTTCACAGATCTGTCCTTTTGCAGTCTTTGCTTGAGACTGTACTGTTTACTGAGTCACTAATAAATACAGATTCCTGGTTTATTTGAGGCTCTGAGAAAGTCAAGGCAGTTTAATATATGCAACATAAAAAACTCGTGTAGTTAATTTATTTGTAAATGTTTGGGGTTTTAATGATAAACAACATTTTTGTANGTCCTTTTGCAGTCTTTGCTTGAGACTATACTGTTTACTGAGTCACTAATAAATACAGATTCCTGGTTTATTTGAGGCTCTGAGAAAGTCAAGGCAGTTTAATATATGCAACATAAAAAACTCGTGTAGTTAATTTATTTGTAAATGTTTGGGGTTTTAATGATAAACAATACATTAGTACTGCAGTAGTTTTATATAAAGAACTTCGTAAAATCCAGTAAATAGTTAGAAGATCTAGGAAAACATCTGAGCTTGGCAGGGTCCCATGGGAAGCTGCCATGGAGGGCAGAGGGGCTCAAAGCACAAGGACAGCCCTTCCCAACCTGTAGGAAATCAAACAGTTGTGGCAGGAGGTCAGCACAAGCAGGGCTCACATATAAAAACAAGTGTACCAAAGGGGGTAGAAGCTGTGGGCTACCCTAGAGGAGCCCAGACTGATTGTCCAAGATTGCATGATTGGAGAAGGGGGATAGGAAATCCACAAATTAGCTGAAGGTGAAACTGGGAAGGATATGAGGACCAAAGTACAAGTTTCTGTACACAGCCTTCAGCAAAAGGAAGGCTAAGGGAAATGTGAGCCCACCCCACAAAGGAGCAGGGGATAGATATATTGACAGATTGGTTACCTCAGCTTTTTCTGTGACTTCCTGTTTTTTCCTGTTTCTTTCTGGCCTTAGCTCAGCCTCTGAGCCAAGTGGCAGAGCTTGAGGGAGTGAAGAGTTACAGAGGAGAAAGATCAAGACTGATGGATTTTAGGCCAAGTGGACAACCCCAGGTCCAACGGACCAGACAGGCTGCACCAGAGAGACTGACAGAGGTCACTGTGAGGCTTCTCACTGTCAACTTCAATGACAGGAAAGAGGCAAACATTGGTCCCAGCCTCAAGAAGGACAAGGAAGAGATCTAGGGAAAGTTATGCAGCAGATCCTGCTGGAAACCATTTCCAATCACAAAGATCAAGTAGGTGATTTGTAACAGCCAGCATGGAGTTACCATGGGCTAGAGGAGCCTGACCTTCTGCATGGCCTTCCTTCTTGGGTTGGCTGGCTGTGTGGGAAAGGGGAGAGCAGGTGATGTTGCCTAGCTGACTTCAGCAAGGCCTCTGACCTTGTCTTCCATCCAGAGAGATTGGTGAAATACGAGCTGGATTAGAAGACAGGTGAGAAATTGCTGAGAGGGATCGGGGACATTTGTTGCTGTGCCTGATGGGGAGGTGTAGAACAGGCTGAGCCAAACTCATCTCAAGAGTTATATGGCAAAAGGAGGAGAGGCACCAGACATGAGGTACAATGCAGAAAATCCAGATCTGGGGTAAGGAAAGTGCTTTTCACTTTGAAGCTACCCAAACAGGGGCAGAGACTCAGAGAGGTTGTGGGATCCCATCCCTTGGCCATGTGTAACTTACTGTAGCTGATGCTGCTTTAAAGAGCTCCCTCCTAGCCTGAGCCACTGTCCTTCTCATCCATTCCAAGGAGCACTGAGCCTTTACTTCCCTGTAAATTTGCAGTGGTGTAAAGGAACACAAAGGAATGTAATATCATTTTAAGAATTATTTTTAAAGAATGGGCGAAGATGCTGTCTGTGCTGTGAGGCAGCAGAGCAGCCTTGAGTCCTAGAAGTCCATGTGAGTAGGTGTTACCTGACTTGCATTTAAATCTGCCTGAGACAACAGCATCATTCTCCCTGTGTAAACACATGCAGTTTCTCACTAGGTAATTAGGGCTGGGTTTGTGAAGGTGAAGGAAAAACTGGGGAGGATGAAAGCTGAGAGCTGCAGCAGTGATGTCACCACCTTTCCTCCCAGTGGCACTCACAGCAGAGGTACTGAAATTCAGAACAAAGGCAGTTTACTGAATCTTTTAGACATTTTTTAGTGAGTGAGATTGAAACTTTAGACTTCTGTGAAAACTGAGCTAATGTTGTGTGCTTTGAATAAATATCTGATGAGACTGTTACTCCAGATTATCGTGCTTGCAAAGAAAAGGGAAAAGACTTGTAAATGCAGTAAAAATGAACAAGCTTCCAATATGTGCACCTATTTTCTTATTCCTGGAATGCTCACTTAAGCCTTCCCAGAATAAAACAACCATCATTTCTGAAGCTGTAGCTAAATTGAAAGGATATTTTGCCAAGGAACTATTTTGAGAATTCAGTTCATTTAAATTAAAAAACCCAAACAACCCAAACCCTTATAACTAAATAGCAGGTTTTGGGAAGTATCTAAAATTGATTTTCAGATGTCTGTCTAGGGCATAACAAGAAATTTTTATGTCTGAATCAATTAATGTATCTCAAAAAGGCAGTGGAGGCTTATTTTCTTTTGCATAAATGGGAAATGTTCACTCAGTGATAAAGGGCTTGCAACCTAGTTTTGCTGCCTTCTGTGAGTAAACATTTCCAAAGTTTCACAGTCTTTAGAAGTGAACCCAAAAATGTAAAAACTTTTGACTCTCGTGCTCTGTTAGTTTTTCTCCCAGCCTTCAATCAAGTACTTGATAAATTATCTGAGGAAGATGCTGTAATGTGTGGGGAGCAAGCAATAAAAAGGCTAAACTAAAGCAAAACATTTAAACTAAATTTAAAATAAATGTCAGTTTAGGGCAGATGCTTTAAATTGGATATTTAAAATGAATGGACTACCAATAAACATTTGAAAAAAAAAAGTTTGCAGCAAAATTACAGCAGTACCCACACTGAGCTCTTTAAGAGAAAATTGAATTTTTATTTGTTTCACTGTAATTTCTGGTTAATTCCTAAGCACAAGATAATTAATTGCAGTGGAACAGTAGGAATGAAGTATTAAAGTTTCCTTGAGTTATCATGGGAGACTTAATTTGGCTTATGTTCCTGACTAAGGCGCTGCTCCTGCCTTTATTTATCCTTTTAGTTAGTTTCAGTCAGACTAAATAGTATATTGCCTTTTCATATTAGTAATTGCTGCAGTGCTGGTTTTCCACATCCTGAGAACAGACCTCAGAAATACCCCATCAATGCTGAGTGGAATTTTTCATAGGCATAGCTATTTATGTGGAGAAGTGTTCAAACTTGAAGCCCAGGTATTTTCCAGGGAAATAATTCTCTGTCATAGCTTGTAACTATTTACGGTTTTTAATCATGCTGAGATAAATTGAGTGAAAGAAAATAATTTGCTTTCAATTATAAAATCTGGCTGCTCTAGTGAGCACTAAGTTAGTGAGTTTATTAGGTTGAGGACATAGGTATCTATTTGTATTTATGCTCTGAAAAAGTTCTTATTATGGAGAAACACCTTCTGTCATTCAGAAATTTGGTACCATCTCTGGCAGAATTCCAGGAAAACTTATAGAGTGCTTTTCAGACAAATATGATAGTAAACTAAAGCTGTCATATTAATTCATTTTAGTGCTGAGCAAACTAATTCAGGCTCGATAAGAGTCTGTATTACATCTATTCTGAACCTGGGCCAATTCCTTGCTTTTAGAACTGAAATCAAGTTCAAATCTTGAGATCTTGAAATATTTTTCATTTCTGGCAGACTTGAAATTCCAAGTGGCCAAGTACTACGTAAGACTAAGCTTCTAGTATTTTTACCCTTGAAAGTAGTAAGTTTGCAAAGGGAAGGTTTTGGTGGTGTGGTTTTTTTTGTTTTCTTCTTGAGGGATAGGGGTGTTGTGTGTTGAGGTTTTTCTTGTTTGGTTGGTTTAAGATTTTTGAATGGGAGGATTGGGTTCATTTGATTTGCTTTGCGTTTTTTAATACTGTTGGGTTTTGATTTTCCTTCTT
>VXBB01012969.1:81722-116737 GCA_013399915.1 Illadopsis cleaveri
CCCCCCCCACCCCAAAAGATCTTTTTTATCTTGGCAGCTAAAGCTAAAACTTCAGGTAGAACTTAGCCAGCATTCTGGATAACTGCAAACATATGAACATATGGCACTGGTCCTGTGGTTTATCTGAGATCAGATTGTTTTGTACTTGAAAGATTATATTGTATAGATGGAAGAAATGTTTATCTTTTCTATTTGTAGTACACAAATGGGTTGTTTAAAACTACTTCTGTGCAGAATACATTCTAAAAACCAGTTATAAATCATCCAGAGAAATAGTTGTAGCATATGTTTTTCTCTACATGTTGTACCTGAGAACCCCTCATAAACTCTGAAAACATTGGCCTTGAGAGACTGTTATAATTGCCTATGACAAGCATGCTTAAAATAGCAGATAATTTCCATACATTTCAAGCTGAAATAGGATTTGAGAGCTTAGTATTTGTGAGTGATTAAGTGGTAGTTATGCATAGCGTGCCTGCCATATGTGTTTGAGCATAGCAATGTGAATTCAGTTCAGTCTTCACATGATGGACATGGTTCTGTTCATTTTGCCATTTTGAATGAGTCACTTGCTGGTTTTGGTGCCTTCCTTGGGCTAAGGAAATCTGTCTCCCCCAGCTGTTCCTCACAGGGCTTCTGCTCCCCCCTGACCATCCCGGAGTTCTGCTGGACTCACTCCAGTTTCTCCTTGTCCCTTGTATTGGTTTGTGTGGCACAGCTTTGGTAGCAGGGGAGCTGCAGGGTTGGCTTCTGTGAGAGGCTGCCAGAAGCTTCTGTGGTGGCTGCCAGAGCCAAGGCCAGCTGGCTCCAGGGTGGATGTGACTCTGATCAAGGCTGAGCCCATCAGGCACAGACCTTGGGGATAATGTAGTTAAAAGGGAAAGAAAAGTTACTATGCTGAAGCAATTGCAGCCAGAGGAGAGAGGAGTGAGAGTATGTGAGAACAGCAGCCTGCAGACACCAAGGTCAGTGCAGGAGGAGAGGGAGGAAGTGCTCCAAGTGGCAGAGCTGTCCGTGTTGAGGACCATGGTGAGGCAGGTGTTGGATGTCCATGGTGGAGCAGATATGTGGCCTATGGAATACTGCAGATCAGAGCAGGTGGATGCCCAAAGGAGGCTGTGACCCCTTGGGAATCCTGTGCTGGAGCAGGGTCCTGGCAGGGCCTGTGGCCCCATGGAGGGAGGAGCCCATGCTAGAGCAGGTTGGCTGGCAGCACTTGGGACCCCTCAGGGGACCTGTGCAGAGCAGTCTGTTCCAGGGACTGCATCCTGGAGATCTTTGGAGAGACTGCTGGGGAGCAGCTTGTGAGGAGCTGCCACCTGTGGGGAAGGACTCACACAGAAGAATGCTGTGAGGAAAGCATGAAAACTGCTATCTGCAGAACGTGGTACAGGGCTGAATGAAAGCTTATATCTCTAATGTCCCCATATGATACAGCCTTTGCCCTAACAGAGCTGCTGCTGTCTGGTTCTGCAGTTACATGGCCCTGTCTGTTCTGATATCTCAGCAGGGGAATCAGATTGATTCATCAGTAGTTGATTTCCAAGCCTGTAAATCTAAGTCTGTGGGAACCACTTTATTAAAAACTAGTGGCATAGCATTCCCATCCTCTGGAGCACAGAGTTATTTTATGTGCAATCTTCTCAACAGATAAAGGACTTTGGTTTCTCTCTGTTTTTATAGATAATGACCATGAGACTCACTTCTGTCAGATTGAAATAATAACTTCATTTACCATTTGCTATTCAGTAATAAATTGATTTGAGGAGGAGTGACTAAAACATGCAGGTTATTTCAATGCAAGATACATGGATTTGTGTAAGTCCAATACTTCGTGATCAGATGATGAAGGAAAAAACACTCTGGGAGCTCTTGATTTTTAAAGTTCTGTTTCTATTTATAAATTCTGTCAGGAAGGCACAGCCTAAGCAGAAAGACAAATTCAAATCACACTTTTTATGTAATAGTGCTCATTTCTCTAAGGATCTGAAATGTCCCATTCATCAGTTCTGTTATCTCTTGGCTTGATGAGCACTTAAAGCTGAAACATGTAGCTATCTTAATCTACTTTGAGATATAGCACTTTTTGATACATAAATTAGAACCTGAACTAAGACAACGACAATTTCTTACACTGGCACAAAGCAGCCCTGATGAAGTTAGACATTTTTCTACCTCTTGTTAAACTAATTAATTTTTGAAACCCCATTTGTTGTGATTTTTTTATTGGTTTTTTCCCCCTTCCTATCTGAAGATAGGGAGTCTGAAAGAAAAAAAGCCCACAAAGCTATCCCAGAAGATTTTACCTGATGAATTGGACATTATAATCAATTTTGTGTGCTTATCGGGTGTTGCAAATGGATGAGAGAGGGATATTAATGGTGAGATAGTTGTGGAAATGAGCAAATCACAAGTGCAATCAATCTCTCGTGTCTTCAGGGAGGAGCCTACTGCAGGGCTTAGTATGATCATGACAACTTGACAACTCAAGGTTGTTTCATTTTGAGAAGTGAAGTCATGTGGTGGCAAGCACGTGGCGGCAAGATCGTGGCCCAGAAGGATTACTGGAGTGGTTTGTGCCTCACAGAGCAGGGGTCAGTGGCTGCACAGGGCTGGGTGCCCTGGGGATTGCACCCCAGGAGCCTTCAGCCTTGTGTGGCAGCCCCCAGGGATGCTCCTCCTGAGATCCAGCCTGAGCCTCCTGTGTGCCTCTATGCCCCTCCCTTCCTCACTTTTCCACCTTGCACCACTGGTTCAACATTCTTGACTTTGATCTTAAGGACAGCCAGAGTGTCAAGTGGAAATACTTGGGAAGATAAGTGGAAACATGCTTCCTGGTAATGAGAAGCAAAAAAAACCCCTCATAACTTTTATCAAAGTACTTAGAGTTTGCACTGCTGCAGTCGGTTTATTCTGTGTGGTTATGTCTGTGTTGAGACGTATTTGTTTTCATCAAAGATGGTGAGACCAAACAGATGTAGGAGGAAGATTAAATAGCAACAAAAAGCAAGCAAACAAAAGCCTTGTCTTAAAGCACATTTTCACATATGAAGCAACAATTTTGTTGGGAGGAAAAATAAAGCCTCCAGTTCTGTACTGCTACTTGAAAATGTTCATCAATGGTTTTTGTTTGTAAGTGTCATGGGGTTTAAGCACTTGTTAAGACGATGTAAGTAAGATTTTCTGGTAAAGTGAAGCCGAGGGGAAACTGACATCTCTTCCAAGGTCGTCAAGAGATGTGATTTAGGGATAAGAGGGTCAGTGCTCTCCCCTCAAGGTCCTGCTGTCCATCCTGCCTAGGAAGACCTAGCTGACCCATGTCTCTCTCTGGCACCTAGGGCAAATGTGGTTGGTGTCAGTCAGCAGTGAAGGCAATGTGGCCCCTAGCATGGTCATTTTCAGATGTTTGAGATGTTGGCATAAAATGCTGCATTGTGCAGATGCACAGAACAAGCAGTTTGTTGTGAAGTAACTTTGGACAGCCAAGGAAGTCACTGCTGAAAGGGTTTCACATCTGACTAGAGTTATTTGTATTTGCTGACTCAATTCACAGAATCACACAGAATATTTGGNATTTCACATCTGACTAGAGTTGTTTGGGTCCTGGTCTTGTTTGTGTTTGCTGACTCGATGCACAGAATCACACAGAATATTTGGATTTGGAAGGGATCCCACAGGGGTCATGGAGTCTAACTCTGAAGTGAATGGCCCATATGGGAACCAAACCCATGACCCTGGAGTTACTAACACCACATAATAACCAAAATAATGGCAAACTTCCTTGAGTTCAGGCCCCTTGTTGGTCAGGCAGAGAGTGCAGCCTGCTGCTTCTTCTAACAGTATTATAGATGGCACATGGTAAGTGTAAGCATGACACTGACTTTGCATGAATACATGCTTGGGTTTCATGAAAAATCATCTCTATGGTTTATAAATATATTTCAAGAAACAATAGCAACTTCCACTTGCATTTTATAGAAAAATGAGATGAAACCTGGTTTCCTATCTTGAAACTCAGAAAAATTTAAGTCATATACAGCAGTAATGTGACCATAACTGTGACTCTAAAATTTTAAGAGCACAAAGACAACAGTTTGCAAAGCATTAGCCACATCTGAAAGCAATTAATTAAATTAAATGGAACAATGAACCTCTCCTTGTAGCTGTACTCCCTGGTTTGTGACAAATTGGTTAAATCAGTTCTGTTAATGAGGTCAGCCTATTCTGAGATATTTGATTCTAGAATTAGTGAGGTCCAAAGTTCTTGAATTAGGAGTTGCAATCTTCTGCTCAGAGGTTGTAAAAACCCCATTGAGGCACCTTTAATATGAAGGACTGTAAGATTTTTAGTACAACACTTCAGCTTTTGACAGCATGCCATAATGGGTACCCATGAAGTGAGCAAAATGCAGCAATAATAAAAACCTGGGTTTCTGGCAAGAGTCAGAGGATTGAAGTGGTTGCTGTTGTAGGAGAAGGTTGATGTATTTTGAGGCAATTGTGATTTTATGAACCTGTTCTTCTCTGAAGCTCATGGTACTGAAAGTAGGTGACCAGTGCAAAAGGAAAGGGATGAAGAAAGTTCTCTGTCCATAAGAAGCTGTACAATAGTGTAAACTAATAACACATTGTTTAATATATTATTTAATATGTTATTTATATGTTCACCTTCACATTTAAAGTTGGGGGTTTTCTTAAGATGAACTCAGAATCTAAAGGAACTTGGTCAGGTTATAGAAGCATTACCTCTGTCTCCTCCAGAGAGGAAACAAAGCCAGAAGACATATTTGACACTAATTTGCTAGTGGCTAAGAAGGAAGGACTCTGTTTCTATATAATCTTCTGAATTTCCTTTTGCTTCTTTCGCATGACCCAAATGAAATTTGAAGGTTGCATGTCCCTGAGCTTTAGGAAAAGGAACTGCTAATTTTAGTACTAGTAAACCTTTTTGAGAAGTACATTTTTTACTGTCTGAGAAAAGGCAAACTATATTAATATATCTTCTATGCCTATTGGCTGATTCTAATAAATAAACTACTGATCTATCTGCAGCCTCCTCCTAAAAGTTAAGCCTTGCATAATTAAATTAGTCCATTCCAAATCTCTGGTAGAAGGCTCTTTATTTGCATTTTATTGGGTGCCAAAAGCACCCAATAAAACCACACCAAATCCAAGATTTGGTTCATGGTTTTACCCACAAGTGATGTTGAGATAGCCATGTCCATTCTGTGATGGGAGGGATGTGTACATTCTTGTAATTATGATAGCCTGGAGCTTTGCAGTCTTTGCAGTTTGCATACAGCAATTTTGTGGGGGGGACGGGGGGAATGGAAGAAAGGGTAGTTGAATAAAGATATGCAACTCTATTCTGTGTATATGTATGTGATCTGTACACATCTAAGCATAGAGAAATTTAATTTATTTAACTTACATTTAAAAATATGTTCTAAATAAGTTCCTGTAAATAAATGTGTCTTTACTCTCCATGCCAGTAATTCTTTGACCTGAATCAGTTGACTAACACAGCATCAAGTCTCAGTTTAGTGCACTTCAGTTTTCATTTTCTTTTTTAAAGATTGACATCATAATCCTTGGCTTTCATCTTTTATATGTTCTGAATAAAAAGTGGGAAATAATGTGAACATTGCTTTCACATCCATAGGCTCTGCTTTAGGAGCTAAACTGGACTATTTTGCTTTAAAACACTAAGTCTGAAGCTGCTATACCAGGGGAAGCTTGACAAAGCAGGGACGATGGAGCTGACATTTGAAGAACTGGGCTGTTGTGTCACAAGTTAGCCCAATAGATGTCAATCTAAATCCTGTAGAGAAAAGCAAACTAATGAGTCAGAAACGTACTGGTGCTGTATGTTTGCCCTCCAGACCTGAAACATTTGTTGGTCTCAGGGAAAGAATAACTTCAGGAAACTCGACTTGGAATTTAATTTTAACTATTTTCAAAGGTTGTGATGTTTTAAGGGAAGATACTGGTTGTCAGCCATGAAAAAAATAATGTGTTGCAAGTATTGTTGTGCCTTAAGCAGTTCACTTTCCTCCTCTCACCTCTCCAGAGTGCCCAAAGAGTGCCTGAAAAGAACGAAATTACAGGAAAGTGCTTTGTACAGTCTGACCCAATAAATTACTCCTGTTGCATTAGCTAGAGATACCTTTTGAAAAGGCATATTCGTGCAGTTTCTTTAATGATGATTTCTGTGTCATATATAAAAAAGCCTTTTTAGCTGTCTGCCTCTGGAGCAGGGAGCTGGCAGTGGGGAAAGGGGCCAGGACTAGCAGCCTGGAAGTCCAAATGTGCGGAATGGTTCCTTTCCCTGGCCATTACTGGCTTCTGTGTCCTGCCTCAAGTTGGCCACTGGAAGCCTTGGCCATGCATGCTCAACAAATGTGTATGGGTTTACCTGAAAACTGCCTACCCTCTGCAGATGAGTTTAATATATGGAAAAATAATGTAAAAACAAAACAAGCACAGTGCAGATGTTCATTGTTGTATCCACTGTAGGAGCTAGAAAAATGGTTAGATACAAAGGCTGCTGTTTTAGGCAAAGGATGGTTTTGGGATTTTGTTTGGTGGGGGTTTTCGGTTTTTTTCTGTGTGTTTTTTTGTGTTAGGGTTTGTTGTTTTTTGTTTTTTTTCTGTGTGTTTCTTTGTGTTAGGTTTTGTGTTTTTTTTTTCATAGAAAGGCTTGGGTTGGAAGGGACCTTAAAGATCATAAAGTTCCAACCCCAACACCCCTGCCCTTGGTAGGGATGTCACTCCCTGGATCAAGTTGCTCAGGGCGCCATCCAACCTGGCTCTGGACACTTCCAGGGGAGGGGCATCCTCAACTTCTCTGGACAACCTCCACTGCCTCACCAACCTCTGAGTAAGGAATTTATTGCTAATGTCAAATCTAAACCCATCACCCTCTGTCACTTCAAAACCATTGCCTCATTTCCTGTCACTCTCTGCCCACATATAAAGTCCCTCTTCCTCCTTTGCATAAGCCCCCGTTAGGTGCTGGAAGGTCTCCCTGGAGCCTTCTCTTCAGCCCTGGCTCTTTCCTTATGGGATAAAATATATCTTTAAGCGTTCTAAGAGTTCTAAGGGGTGTTTTTTGGTTTTTTTAATAAGGAAAACACCAAGTGTGGGTAGTTTTCCTGACCTGATAGCCTTCTGCTTTGCTAAATCTGGGGGTTTCACAAAGTAGGGAGCACGTACTTCAGGATTACCACTGTTACATACTTCTAAGGCAGCCCCCTCTGAGATATCTAGAGAGGGGGAGGAGGATATACAAAGATGTGCAATTTACTCCAGCTTTGTCAGCCAAATATTCCAGGCTGGTTTCACTGATCAGCTTTTATTAATATTATATCTTGGACTGGAGAAGGTGACCATCTTCAGGCAGTTCCATTAGGCATCTAAGTTAATTTTATTTCTGTAAAACGAAACAGTTATGCAAAATAAATGGCAGCAATGGTGCAGATACCAAAATGTCAGGTTGTTTTCTGAAAGTCATCATGGCAAAACTGGGAATTTTTATTACAGTATTTTAATATAATGAGAAGGTCTGTCTCAATATCAGCATGGCATTTTACTGCTTTTGTAGGAGTGGTCAGAGGCAATAAATGGTTTTTAAATCAGAAAATGTTTACTGAGTAGGAGATTTAAATTTATATGACTTACAGAGGCATTGAAAGCCCATGGCATTTCCAGGTATTTTTGCATGTACTTTGAATTCAGACTTGTGCTTTCCTGACAGATTACGCCGGATCATTTCAATACCTACCAGGTGTTTTCAATGAACATTTTTAAGTAAAAGCTGTATCTGTGGTAAACCTCCAACAATATGTGAACTTTTCTTAATCAAATTTTAGGCAAAGGTAGCAGCAGGGAAAAAACGTTGAAAGAGAAGTTCTGATGTGCTCTGATGAGATTCCTGGTAGTTTTGATGATATCTGTGTCTTCAAAGCTCTGTTAGAAATGCTAGTGACCAGAACTGTCTGGAGTCAAGAAAAAACTCCACATTTTCTTCAAAGATGAAGTGAATATATAAGTATTTTGAATAAATGTACAAGATAAACTACTGTTATTGGAAACAGAAATCCCACTATGTATGTAACCTTCTGTTTGGGTTAGTTGTTTTTGATTTTTAACTTGAGTTTCTTTGGTTTTTTTGATTCTGCAGATCTAGAGTTGAATGTTCTTCCCAGGTGACCAGTAGCAAACAGTTACGATCCACTTCAGAACTTGAAGACTTTATCTTCCTTATATCTGTGAAATAAATGACATCATGTACAACATGATCACAGATCTTATAGAAGTAGATGACAGGATGACAGTACGTTTCTCACAGTTCAGATGGCTGCAACAGAGAATGTAATGAGCCATAATGGTATAATTTTTCATGTTAGAATTTTAATATTGTGTTTTCTACAGCTCTTAATATATCATGCATTAAACATGTTTCAGAAACCACAGTGAGTTATGTATTCATAGTATCAATAAAGGAAAATAGTCTGACAACCACATGGAGTGATGAAAATCTGTCTTAAGGCCCCTCTCTATTCTTTTTCATTGAAGTTGTTGAAAGGGAAGATAACAACCTGGAAGGAACTCACATTTAAGAGGTGTTATGGTCACAAGTCAGGGGTAATAGCTTGGTGTCTTGTGCTGCTGGCTTGGTTACAGACAGCCCAGAGTGTCTGGACTTCATACAAGAGGAGAGGTCACTGTACTCAACCACTGCCCCTGTCTAAAAGGGAAATGATAGCAGGGAGATGCTCTTTTTGAGTGTGGCTTTGACTACTTTGTCAGAGCCCAGGTAGAAAAAGGCAATTATGTTTGCCTTCTGGAGGAAGATTAAAAATAGGATTTTTGGAATACTGGAACTAATTCTGCTGGGGGTAAAGTATTTTTGAGCCAGTAATGCTCTTGACTGCATATCTTTATCACAGATATCTCAAAGCTGTCATTCCAGAGAGTAGAGTGAAAATAGTGTCAACAAAAAAATAAAATGAGAAATTACTGTTCCATCAACCCATCGCCTGAAGTCATAGATGGTGTTGATTGTGTCTTGTCTTAGCAGCATATACAAGGGAGGTAAATTGCAGTAACAATAGGAGACAGCATATCTGATTCGACTGAGAAACACAGTTACAAAAACTACCGTATCACATTTATTTGGATTATGTTTTTGAAAACTCTGAGCAACAAGGTGACCTTTTAGTTGATTAATCCCAAACTGGAGATTATTTTTTGTGAAAGAAAAGTGGCAGACTCAGAAAAATGAAAAAAACTTGCCAGTCACTCAGAAGGCAGTGGTGTTTTCTAGGAACTGGTCTTACTGGCATGGGAAGGAGAAATAAATAAATTGCTGGGAGACCCCACTTTACTGCTTTCTGCAGAGCCAGCTGCAGCCCTGATGGCAGGAGAAGATGGGCGGGCTGCATGGTGGGTTTTCACCTACTCAGGTACAGCAAGAAAAAAGTTCCTGTTTCCCAGTTGCTGCACCTTGGCACAGCTTCTTCTCCTCTGTTTTGTTCTCATGAGAGCCCACCTGGAGCACTGTGCCCAGCTCTTGGGCCCCCAACATAAGGAGGACGGGGACCTGTTGGAGTGAGTCCAGAGGAAGGTCATGAAGATGGTCAGAAGGCTGGAGTCCCTCTGCTATAAGAGGGTTGGAGTTTTTCAGCCTGGAGAAGGAAAGACTCTGAGGAGGCTTAGAGCACTTTAGGGTGCCTAAAGGGATCTACAAGAGAGCTGGAGAGGGACTTTTTACAAGAGTGTGTAGTGATAGCACAAGAGGGACTGGCTTGAAGTGGAAAGAAGGTAGATTTAGTTTTGCTGTTCATGACACGAAAGAATCACACGTCATGTTGAGAGGTGAGCAGAGAAAGAGGAAGTTTATTATGATTTGGGGTTTAAATAGGATTTGGAATTTGATCAAGGATTGGGCGATGAGAGGACCACCTCTCTGACCTCAGTGGTCAACTCAGAAGTCCATCACTTTGTCTTTCCCTCTGAAAAGAATGTTATTTACAAAAACATCAGTCTTCGTTGATGTTTAAATTGTGAGAAAACTCCAGTAGAATGAGAAACAAGACCAGAAGGCTGAAATCAGGGCGACAATTTAGATTAGATATTAAGAAGAAATCCTTTACTAAGTGCAGTGAGACACTGAATAGGTTGCCCAGAGGAGCTGAGGATGACCCATCCCTGGAAGTGTTCAGTGCCAGGCTGGATGGGTCCCTGAGCACCTGATCTAGTGATTAGCGTTCCTGCCCATGGCAAGGGGGGGTTGGAAGTAGATAATCTTTCAGGTCCCTTCCAGTGCAACCCATTCTGTGATTTGTGATCCCCCTTGGGTCCCTCCTGCAGCCCTGAGGGCTGGGGCCGGGGCACTGCCAGCCCTGGGAGAATGGGGAGCCAGGCCTCAGGAGGGCCAAACTTGTCACCCTGCAACAACCTGACAGGGCTGCACCTGCTTATTAATGCGTGTCACAGTGGAACAGTTTGTTCCCTGTGTCTCTTAAGAGGATTTTCCTGTGTTACAGTGTCAAAATCCTGCATAATTTCTGCCTGATTTTCATGGAGGCATAATCAGGCCTTTTACTCAGCTCCATCCCTGAAGACAGTTCTTTGCTGCTGTTCTCTTAAAATAAACCAGTTCTTTAATGAAACCTCCTGTAATGAACTGCACTGTCACTGTAATTTTGTTTATGAAAAAAGATGAAAGACATCAAGGGAACTACAGTATACATATAATGTTATTATCAGAGTGCCTCCTGCCAATACTGGAAACCACAGTTCAGCTCTTTGAGAAGATGGAGTATGTTCGTGTGCAATGGAATTACAGTTCAGTTTATGTTTCTTGGAAACTTAGTACTTTTATGATGTCTCAGATCTCCTCAAATGTTAATTGAAATAGATCTGCAAGGCTGAGATATTGGAAAATGCTTTCTCCGGAACATGTTATTCTGAATTGGGTTTCCTTATTGTCTTTTGGCTATTAGAATTGTATTAACTGTTAGGGCTAGTATTATTTTACAGACTGAGCATTAACTTGGTTCTAAATAAGAAAAATATTAAGATTAGCAGAATTTTATTGTGATCTTACAGATTCACAAGAACATTCTGGGCTATATCAATGATAATAAAGTTTACACTGAGCAACTGTGGAACTAAGAATAAGACAAAATGAAAACCAGGGATAAAAATTAGGAGTGGCTTGACTGAGGAAAAGCCATATATAGTTTATAGCCTCTTTCTTATGCCTTCTCTGAGGTAAAAATTGCATTTGATTTGACTTCTTCCTGAATAATGATTAAGGGATTAGGTTCCTATTATAGTGGTTTCTCAAAAGTTTTGATGTGTCTTAGGTGAAAAGATGTCTTTCCATTATTTTTACTAAATGACTGGGATGAGATCTATATAAATAATTTACCCAAAATTATACGCTGGCCACATCATGCAATAAAAAAAAAAGAAACATGAAAAAAGGTAATTTTTTCTCTTCCTGCAAAAATCAAGAATTGGCATCCTTTGAAAAGCTCCTTATGGAAAAGCTTTCCAGTGATATAATTCATTTAGCTTTGAAGTGTCATTTGGAAATTAAACATGAAGATGCTTTATTTAGAAAACATCAAAACAATCTCTTTCAGGGAAATGAAAAAAAACAACTGTGTTTGGAGGCAGGAATCACAAAATTCAATGAAGTCCATGCATATTGACAAACTAGATTAGTACGTGAGCTTTTTTCTTTGTTTTCTGTTATGGCTTTGAAGTTGCCAGTGTGTCCTGGTGTCCCTGGGTCTGAGCAATTCTGATTCAGCTGACACCAACACTACCTGAGCTGGAAGTAGGCTGTACTTCTGCCTGTCTCTCTTTTTTCTCCAGGATGATGTGCTGGAGACAGCTCATGTCTGCTGAGAACTGTGCTCTGAGTCTGTTAAAAATCACTGGAAGATTTTTCATCGATTTCAGTGAGTTTCAGTCAGTACTTTAGGAAGGATTAACAGCACTGCCTCTGCTCCCTCCCTCCTAGCCTTTGAGAATGGGGAGAAAAAAAGAGGGTGTGAGGCTTTGAGGAAGGGTGTGTCAAAAAGGGCTCTGTAGTTTTCTCAGTGGTGGAGAGGTTATAGAAATAAGGTAGAAAGAAAAAAATCAGTGAATTCTGCTATTTTCTTCCATTATTTCAGTGCTGTACGCATGAGGGCACGTCCCTGGAGCCAGATGATAACCTTAACTCTCCCTGCCACTACCGTGCAAATAGTACACTTTTTGTGTGTAACCTGCCCCTAACCCAGAGCAGGCTTCTCTTCCCAGCATCAGTACACCAGCCCTGAGAGAGAGGCAATAAAACTGCAAGATGAAGGTCAAAAGGATGCACTCAGAGTTGTCAGAACTTCTTGCTACAAGCAGCACAGCCCTATGAGCAGCTGAAAGGAGGTTAGACAACAGAGCAGAGTTCCTCCCAGAAATGCCTGGAGAGAAGACAGCTGGGGCTGCTCTTGGGAAATGCTCTAGAGGGGTCAAGACCCTAATTTTACACAGGGTCAGAGATGGTGTAACTTCACCATAAAACTAATGCTGGACCCTCTAAGTCTTGGCAGTCACCCCAGTCAGTAGGACAAAACCCTTCTACAGAGCATCTGTGTACAAGCAGTGGCTGAGGAGTCAGTGAAACCACTCACTGGAGTACTGATCACTCACATGAATAGAAGGTTACTGATTCAAGGCCATAATTGTCATGCAAATGGTTTACAATATGGACAATGTTTTCCTCCTGGTTTTGGACACAGAATTTTGTGTAGTTTTTGGCAGATGCTTCAATTTAGGAGCCAACACTGGGGCTCTCTGAAGAGCAGGATAAGCATTGCCTGTTTATATTTGGAGGCAACTCTGCTCATTTCCTCCACATGAAATAATGCCTTGTGGTTTCCATATTCATCTAGTATTCGCATCAGTGGGTTTCTTTGCCAATTATTAACAGTTTTTGTGGAGGGAAACAAAGAGAATTTTTTAAAGACCCATTAAAGGTGCCAAGTAGAGAAGGGAGAAGAAGATTGTATGTGATGCTTTGTTCTGGCTGATTAGTATTTAACAAGAAATGAATTTGTACAGTTAAATGAGATTCAGATAATTTTTTATTGTGCACATAATCTTATGTCAGAGGAAATTTGTTAAATTTTCCACTGTTAAAGCCTTTAAAGTATATGGAACTGCTAATGTTTTAGCATAGAGAGACATAGAGGAGGACAAATGAAGTGGTATTTTGAAATGTAGTATCAGAAATATATTTCTCTATGTGTGCTTACCTGGTATGAGGCCAAAACAAAGAATTCAAAATTAGAGCTACTGATATTAAGGCTGAAAATCACCGACTATGTCTTTTTAGTAAAAAAAACACCAAGATGAAAACTAAAATTAAATGCAAGCACAATAAACTGGCACATTGTGCTGTTAGTTTATTAATTTTGATCTCTGTAACATATGGTAGTTTCATGCAGCTAGGGGCTATGGCCACCTGTTAATACTCCAGGGTACCAAAGAAAAAGGATTTGCTTGTTCAGTGATGAAAAACACAGTGACTTCCATATTTTGATTAAAAGAGGAGGTTGTTGGTTTTTTAGGGTTTTGGTTTGGTTTTGGATTTTTTAAATACCTAGTGGGTATTTTTTCCTGTATAAGTAACTTTCTAAAATGAAAACGATGAGTCAGATTTCATGGAGGCTTATTTAGACGAAATCCAAGATGTTTATCCCAAAAGCCCAATCAAGACTTCAGAGAATTTACATTGGAAAACTCTGTGGCAGCATCACTTCCCTACTGCAAGAATCTGCACCTTGCTGCATTTTAAACCCCAGTAATTTAATACAAAAAGCATTGTTTGCAGTAGATCCCTTATAAAACACCAAGGCAGTGATGTGTGTAGCTGTGCTGTTGCTTTATGAGGAGTGTTTGGAGGTTGCAGGAGCAGGGCTGGTGCCTGTCCAGGGAGAAGAGAGGGCTGAGCCATCTCTCCCAGCTGGCGCAAGGGCAGCGCCTGGCCCGCAGCAGCCGCGGCCCTGCCAGTGGCACGGGCTGCTGGCACTGCTCTCCCTGGGAATGAGGGGCTCTTCTGCTGTGACTGGGATCAAAGTGCCTCCTTGCAGCAGCAGCTGCACTCCCACACGTGCCCCCTCGGCTCCCCCAGAAGAGACAGACCTGGTTTTACAACAGGTTGAGTGCATAAGGTGTGATGGCGTAGTAAAGGCATGGCCGTCACGTATCTTCACACGGTAGGAAGGAGTTTTCTGCTTGCTGAGATTTCTCTCTCATTGCCTCTTGGTGAGAATTTGGAAGACATATGGACCCACTGGAATCATTTGATGCTTAGCTGCTGGTCTGTCTCCACTTGGAAAAGAAGCATTTGCTGGAAGATCAGTGCATTTGGAACCAGTTGTAGCCTCAGATGGTGTGTTGTTGAAACTTCAGACACAGAAACTCAAGGAGGCTGGAAGGCTTGCTTTTTAGACTGGCACCCCAAACTCAGGTGCCAAAGGAGGATTGGCAGTGCTCTAGGATGAGGTGTAGGGAGGGTGTGTGAGAACAGGGTTGTTCTCACTGCAGCCAGAGAAATAACTGCAGTGGTCATTTTTGGGAATCTCACTTGGTAGATGGAGGTATCCCAAGGGTGCAGGGTCTTTGCAGATTGGTCAGCACCACTGGGGTTTACTGGTAACAGGTGGCACTTTAAAACTTTGCTGTTTCTAGTCAATTAAAACTTCACAGCTGGAGCTCTTTCAGCCCAGAGCTTTGAGATGTTCTTTTGTGGGGACCACAGGGTTGGCATTCAAACTAGACCTGAGCGTGAATCAGAAGAGTTCTCTTGTAATCATTACACTTTTAAAACAGACTAGATAGCTTTATCTTTTATGGTGGCAGCTGTGAAACAGGCTTTAATTTTGTGTGCTGAATTATTCAGATCACCGTGGACATGTCTGTGTATTATTCATTTATCGTTGACACCCTCCTTTCTCTTTCCCTTTTTGATTTTTTTTTTTAAAGTAGACTTTCTCATGGACTATTTCCTGAACCATAGAAGTGTAGGGCAGATTATTTTCATTGCTTTTGAGCATCCACCAATAAAAAGAAACAATGAGAGTTCCTTACAGTACTGTCTCTTGTCCACTGTAAATTAAATCACAACCATTAGCTCATTTTGCACAGACAACTGAACAGCCATCCTGCATTGTTATATTAGCAGAAACAGTATTTGCATGATGCATTTGGCCATAAATAGTTATATATTGCTCAATATGTGCAGTTGGTTGATTGGAAAAGAATTTGACTCGAGGATACAGAAATCTGATCTTTGACAAGTGCTAAATGTGTTAACAATTTTTACTCAAATTATGGGAAATTTTCATAGGGTGCTGATATAAAGAACACTTCAGCTAGATGTTGAATTTTGGGTTGCAGTGATCATAATTGGTTAATAAGATGATGGTGACATATTGGTGTCAAGAGTTGCTGTAAAGGTTTTAGAGGCAGACACCCTCAGGGCCACAGTAGCAGAGTAAGGATGGGCTGCATGCCTGTCCCTTCAAACAAAAGGGCCTGTCCCCTGGAATGAGCCCATCATAACAGAAACACCTTTTCTTTCCTCTGACCTGTTTTTATACTTGCAGGGGGACAGAGGGATGGCAAGGGGAAGGTATAGTTTGCTTTTATAAAAAACAAGGCATTTATGCATCTCACTTCCCGTTATGTAATCTCATACGTGCTCTGCCTAAAGTCCAGATATTTAAGAGAGAATATACCCAAGTGTGTCCATGCTTTTGTAAAAAATGTTTTAATTTCCAGCTAGAGGAAATCTCTTTTGAGACATCTTAAGATGCTTCCATCAGTTAGTTCTGAGCTAGAAAAATACTGCTAAATGATATCTATAACACATAAATATATAGCATAAAAAGTTGTTAAAATTCCCAAAGATAACAGACACTGCTTTCTGAAGCTTTCTTGTTATACTGTGCTTCTGTTTGACAATCGTCTGTGGAAAATCCTTCATTTGAAAGCAATCTCAGGAGGCAGGAGGCACCTTTATGAGAAGATCCCCAATGTATGCCCTACCTGTACCCACAGGGAGGTGTTCTGGAATGGGTTGGGCTGGGGGCTGCCCTGGGGCTGGGCTGGAACACTCTCCAGCCTCCTGGTTATTATCACGGACTAATCCAGACCTATATTTGTGCCTTAAATGACATCTCTTTGCTTTCTCAGGTAAAAAGATCATGAAGAAAACAAGTCCCAAATTCCTCTTGTTATAGATCTGCTGGTCAATAGTTCCCCATTTCCACTGTTACCGCTGATAAACCCTGCTCACTGCTCTGTGTTCTTCATTGATTTTTCTCAACATCCATGGCTGAGCTTGAAGCACTCTTGCTGTGTAGTGGGTATTTGCCAGGTCCTGTAGGGCAGGTGGCCAAGTGCAGGCTGTGTGAGCACCCCATGCATGAAGGTTTTTCTGAGCGTGGCTGATACAGAAGAGTGGTGCAGGCCACTGGATTCCTCATGGGCTTGGGGGCCAGGGCTTAGGTGTGATGGACAGCACATATCTCCATTCTCTCTGCCACAGACTCCTGCTTACCTGCTTGCAAAAAACTTTTTTTTTTTCCTTCAGCATAAATATTCCCAGTCTATTTTTTTTTTCCTTTAGTGTGCAAATTGTTTCATACCGTTACTCATCCTTCCCATTTATCTCTGTGTTTTTTTCACAGATTCACAGAATGGTTTGAGTTGCAAGGAGTCTTTAAAAATCATCTGGTCCATGAGCAGGGATATCTTTTACTAGATAAAATCTCCATCCAGCCTGGCCTTGAACACTTCCATGGATGGAGTGTCCACAATTTCTCCACCACTCCAGTTTCTCACCACTCTCATTGTGATTTTTTTTTTTCTCTTGTCCAATCTAACCTACCTACCCTCTCTAAGTTTAAATGCATTGCCCCTTGTTACTACAGACTGCAGTAAAGTCTCTGTGTCTTTCAATGAAGGATTTATTCCATAATCCAAAATGTCCTTTTCCTTAGCACTCAGATTTCTGCCCTCACCCACTGCAGCAGGCATAGGGGGAAGACCACAGCTGCACTCGATCTTCTGAAATAAATCCTTTGAAGAAAAGAAGCAAAAAATTCAAGACCAGAGATCTTGGAAAAAGTTCAGGGCAGCACAAAAAACAAGGCAGCAAACTCTTGTTTTAGTTACTTTAGGTACTATGAATTTACCTGTCCCAGAGTGGCACTGGGTGGGCCGGGTTATTAAATACTGACTTAGATTTATCAGCATTCTTACAAGTACAGCTTTGAGTGAAGCATCCTCTTGTGAGTTCTCTTCCTATTGACAGGAATGTTATTAACTGGGAGCTTGCTGACAGCTTCAGTCCAAGAGCTGTGGTTTTGAACTTGTGAAAAATCCTAGTGAAGTGTTTTCCATTTGTAAGTTTTCCCTTGTATTTCCCTTCCCCTTACAAACCCTCGTGTGCATTACTTTTGCCTCAGTTATGTTCCTCTTCCAAAAGTGCTTAGCGAATAAGTGGACCAATAGCAATTTTTCCAACATTTATTCAGTGTTCAGACTATAAAGCAGGGGAGTTAATGTAAAACTCAGCACTGTAGGTAACTGCCTGGACACTCTGACTCTCAGCTTTACACCTTGAACCATGTGATCTACTCAGATATTCAGAATTAATAAACTCATTTATAACATTCATGCTCCTGGTGAATGAGCTGTAGACTAAATATTATTTTAATAATATGGTGAATTAAATTTGAATAATTATAAGAATAATTAGTGCTAATCATAGAACGTTCATGAATAGAAAGAAGTGAAGTTGACAATTTATTCACTGCAAGTTAGTTGCCTTGCTCTGCTGCTAATTAAGTTCAAGGCTTTGAATAAGTAGTTCTAAGTTGCTTCATTACATGGCAAAGTGCAGCTCTGATCTGACAGGGATGCCTGAGCCACAGCACGTAACAGAGGTTCATCATCTGACAGTGCAACCTCCAGTGTGCTTCCTCCTCTCTGAATAAACCTCTGCCTGAGTACTGTAATGCACAGCAGGTATTTTATTAAAAATGCAAATGACCTTCCAATTATGTGATTGGAAGAAGAGGGAGGAGATTTACAATGCATGGCTCTTGGTGGTTTGGGGGGAAAAAAAATCTTACTTTTATTTCCCAGTTTGCATTTGGTTAGATAATGGAAATTAGTCCTGTCTTCTTTTTTGCATAATTAAGAGGAATCAGGGGAATTCTTTTTTTTTTCCAGGGGGTCTTATTTCTTGTTTCTTTTACTGTTGCTTTGGCTTACTTTTGTTTTAAGGATGATCTTGCATATTCTTGACCAGCATTTACTGGTTTATGTTTTGGGGTATCTCAGACAAGCCTCTCCCATTCACTGGCAGGGATCCCAGTAGTTATTAATGCCATATCACCCTTCCCTCCACTTAAATCCCTAGTCCCTACAGCTTGCCCTTAAGAGTCTTCTAGAGGTGACTTATTTTACCCATCTAGCATTTTTTCAGAATACCAGAAAAATCATTAGGGCTTTTCAAGACAAGTTTTCTGTGGCTCTGGTCCTGTCAACATTCTTACTGATAATGTAGATTTCTTTGCACAATGTCACGTGTGTTTAGGCACACAATAAAATTCAAGTTTGCATTTATACAAGGAGCCAATCTAATCTTTGTGACAAAATATTGCTTCCAATCAGGCTGACTTTTGAGCTCAGATTTTTTTTCTTCTTTTTTATGATGCATTATTCTTAAATGATCTCATTTCTAGTTTACCTTTAGAACTTCTGACTCTTTTGGTCTGTCAGAAGTCCATTCCAGCTTTGTTGCACACAAGTTGCAGATTGGATCCTCACCAGTCTGATACACTCAGAGTGTTTCTGTGGGTGGAAGGAGCAGAGCTGCTGGCCAAATCTGCCAGCCGGCTTTCTTAATCTAATTAAACTTTTGTCAGTCTAATAAAAGAATCCCAGGAACAGAACTGTGGATACTTTATGGTCCTAAATGCAGTTCTAAGTACCTGCCCACTTCCTGATGGGCACTCTTTTCTGTGATGTTAGCTCACTTCTCTGTTACCCCTCTGCATTTCGAGGTGGGAGGTTTCAGCCTGGAGAGGGTCAATTCAGGGCATCATTGCACCCTCCCCTCTCCTTCTCCAAATCATTTGCTGCAAAGGAAGTGTGATATTGATGTTAATGGTTTCTTCCTCCTTACTCCAGGATGGAGCCTGTGGGGTCACTTTGGCATGTGTGCTGCCATGCTCTGCACCCTATTCTCTAATCCTATGTCACAGAGGAATTTGCTCTAAGTGGTGTGGGTTTATAAATATGCTGGCTGGTGGCTCATTATTACCCTTCAAACTGCATTTGCCCAAGCTGCACGAGTCTGATGAGAGGAGGGCTATTGCTCCTGGGGGATTTATAGCCCAGGGACTATGGGGATCACCCTGCACCCAGGCTCTTGTGCTAGAAATGGCTCATTTTGCACACACTAACACCTTGGTTTTACAGGAGTGGATACAAGAGCCGTGGGCCCCAGAGGAATGCTCCTCATAAGATCCAGCCCCCAACACCCACCACGCTGCATTTATTTCCCATTCTGCCTTCACAAAGCCTCTGAAGTCTTCCAGGAGTCAATTACAAAGGGACCAGTGGCAGGAGAGTGAGGTAGGGTGTGGAATGAGGCTGGTGGGCAGCTGGGCACTCACACCACCAGCTCCACTGTGGGATTAAACCGCCTCTGTCTGAGGAGAGAGTTTCTGTCAGCATAACCACTGTGGAATCTCTAATCGTTACTCTCTCAACCCCTGGGCATGGTTTTTAATATTTGTGGTTTTCTCTGTTGTCTTTTTACATGCTTTTTAAAGTTCCATTAATGTTGACTCTCTCCAGGGTCTCTCTGTATATTTTAAAACTGATATTTCAGTGTATATTTCTTGTGTACAAGCATGCATGTGTGCAGAGGGGTGGCAAGGGAAGCAGAGGGGTCTCCCTTTTTTCAGTACCTCCACATCTTATCAAAGACACATATGTAATAAATTTTTTTTTGTTTGTGTTTTTTTGTTGTTTGTTTGTTTTTTTTTTTTCTCTCTGGAGCCTGGAAGAATTTTAAAACTGTCAGTTAATAAAAGAAAACCTGGTCAAATGGAGGCAGCTTTGTTAAAAATTACCCCAAAAATAAGTGTTTTTTCAGTTCTGTAGTCTCACATCCTGTTTGTCTTAAGGATGCATCTCTTTCGTGGAAGTTCTTAAACTGCATTTGAATGAACTGACTCCTATTTGTACATAAGAGGATGTATGTTTGGCAATGCTTTACTTTTTGAGGGAAGTATTTTTAATCGATGCCTTTAAGACACTGAAGGCTTACAGCTGTTTTCTAAGAATTTGCTATGAAAAGAAATTGTTGGATAGGCTTTTTTGCAGAATGGATCAGGCAAGCGAAACCAAGCTTCATGCATCAAAACCTCGGCCTCTCTTGAACTTGAAACAGGATATTTTTGATGGAGTCAATAAATCTTTATCTTACGATGGTAGGATTTATTTTTTTTTAAATAGTGGCGGTGAGGCTGAAGGAAAACACACTTTAGGGAGATGGAAAGATAATCCATAGGGGCATATCTTTAAGGGGAGAAAAGCAAATGAAAAACACCAGCGTGATTTCTACTGTAAGAACATAGCTTAACCCTCATCTGACATTTTTAACTGAGCCCCAAAAGGACCCCTGTGCAACACCATTTTCTGAGTCCAGGCAGAAGAGCTTCCTTACACGAGGTGGTGCACATGAGCAGTTGTCTGCAGTAATTACTGAGCAGTAAATTCAAATGCAGCCTTGCTTTGCACTAATTCCCCCATGTAGGCAACCCCCCAGATAACTGGAAGGGACCATGGGATTCACTTGAAAGCTGAGCACACCACTGTTGATGCAGGCTGCCATGAGAATAGTCTAATGATATCTGTGTGTATGAAAACAGCATTGAAGGGATTTTATTCTGAGATTGCTGCCGGCAAGAACTTTGCAGAAGAGCATACATTGCAATTAATATCTTTCAAGCAACTGTGTGTCTTTATAACATATCCTGTCATCAAATCATGGGAGTAATCTGGTAATAATGCCCCAGAGGAGACCATCAGTGAAATTTCAGAGCTATATTGAGCTCTGAGGCTATTAAGTGTAGAAATGATAGAGGGGACAGGTGAAGTATTCTCAGAGTAATGCCATCACGCCTTCTCAATGCTTTCTTCTGCAGCAAGAGATCAGCTACTGTGCAATAATTGATAAAGTTGATTATGTCAATGCATATTTCCTGAATAAGGATTAGACACAGACAATCCAAAGACTGATCAATGAGGAATTTCCCTAGAAATGAAATTAAGAACTGTCACTACAAGGAGCCCATCCAGTGCTTCGCGACTCGCATCACCCATCCCCATGTTGTGTCTGGGCTGTGCAAAAAGAAGTTCTGCACTGGTTTGTGCTGTCTGTCAGCCAGGAAGGAGACGTGTGTACTCCTTAGTGGAATAAGCCCAGGACTGCTCTTGTGTGTTGTGGCTCCATAGAAGACTTCAGTGGTCTTAGACTTTCCCTTTTTTCTAGAAATATTTAAACTAAGCTGCCTAGAAACACATTCTAGAACTAGGTATAGCAATTATCCTATTTCTGTCAAACTCCCCATTGAAATGAATCCTGGACACTTACCCTTTCCTTCCACTCTCCATGTCCATGTATCTCCTCTAAAATAATACTAAAGCTTTGTATGTTTAATTGTATGTATATATTTGTGTATATGTATATACATACCCAAACGTATTTACCATTTTTTTCTGTTCAATGTGTATTTTTTAATCTGTAGGGATGGTTATTTCCAACGTGTGGTAAATTCCTTCTGCTTTCTCACATTCTAATGAAGCTCTTGAGAGAAGGGAATGGCACACAAGCTTATGTAAAGTAGAATATTTTATTATTTCAGTACCTCTGGTGATGGATATTGGAAATTAATTAACCTCTTATTCACCCATGCCAGGAATTGAATTCCACAGAGATGTATATGTGTGTGATGCATGTTTTGGGACTGCAGACAGTGGCAGTTCTCTGTATATCTGCAGGTAGGAAGAAAGGCAAAGAAATTAAAATGTTCTGTTAATAAACAAGATGTTTGGATATAATGACTACATAAGTAGTAAATATTTCTGAAGTCATATCCGTGAAAACAACCTACAAAACTTGAGGACTGGAAAGGCTGTTATCCTCTTTTAAACCATTAATTCTCTAAAGTGAAGAACAGATTCTTGATTTCTTTCAAGATTTTAAAATGATAAATTAATAATTCCTTTGTCTTACACATGTCCCTACAGTTAGTATCTTTCTTTTCTCCTGAATGTAAAAGTATGAACCCAATGTTTAAAAGCATTTACAGTTTTGTCAGCACTGCATGGGAGTGATGACTATGTAGTTATTCTTTACAGAACTGGATCTTTGTGTTTCATGTAAAGCTGTGAAAAATGTACACTGATTTTGTACCATCTTTTTTTGAAAGACATTTATCTTTTCTTGTTCATGCTGCGATCAATGATTGTCACTTATTAATACATCCAGTTGCTTAACTTGAAACAGGAAAATGTCTTAGAACAGGAAAAAATCTAGAAAGTAAAAACCCCACAGAAGCCTTCTATTGATAGTTATAAAAATGACATACTGTTTTCCCTCTCACAACTGAAATGAAATGCTGCCTCCACACTGAGACTTTGAGTGCTGATCTTCAGCTCTGAGCATTTTCTCGGCTAAATTATAAGCCCTTGAAAGCAGGATATATGTTAAAAAGGTGGAAAGCTCTTTAATATTTTGTCATGCAAACACTGCTGTACTAAAACACGCAGCACTATTAAATTCAGAGGTGGCTGTAACTACAAAAGATAAGAATAATACCAGTGATTTAACCTGTGTTGCACTGTTCCCATCAAAGCTTACCAGCAGAATTTTGCCTGGAAGGCACTGGGGCAGAGGAAATAGAGACATGACTGCATTGTGGCTGTGAAAAGAGCTGCTGTAGTGCTGTCTGCAGAGTGTTGCTTGGTGCTCGAAGTGGGGCACAGGCAGGGGATGAGTCCAGTTCCTTTTTGCATTGAGAAAGGACTGTGTGCCTGAGGGGACCTGTCTGAGGACACCTGACATCCACACCATTTCTGCTGGTGGCAGGAGTAATTTCTGCTGGTACCTGGCTCCCAGGGTAGCCAAGTGACATGAACCCTTGGCATCCACATCATCCAGCAGCAGAGTCCTGGCCCTTAGCTACTCACAGGGTGAAGAGATATTTCTTGTTGCTTGTTTTGAACCAATCACTTGCTGATTTTCTTTCTTTTTTTCTCTCTCTTCTGTCCAGCTCTTGCACTAAAAGAGACAGTGAAAAATGGTTCTCTCTTCATGTTCTCTAAAGACCCATCAGCTTAGTACACCTCAGCTACGTTCAGCTGTAGTCTACTTTTCCCTGTAACTTAACCTCATACAAAATGTGTCCTGCTGGGTCAGAGCAATGGTGCATCAAGCCAAGGATTATTCCTCCTGAAAGTAGCAACAGAAGATAGGGAGAGCACATGAGCCTGGAAACTTTCTGAGATTTTCTAATCCATTTTCTCATCCTATCACAGCATCTGCAAGCACTGTATTAAAAATGCTAGAGTTTACGTTCTGGCCCCATTCTTTTTTACCATCTGTTTACAGACTTGTGTCTTCCATCAATTTGTCTACCTCTGTTCTAAACCAGCTGATAAACATCTGCCTCCATAAATTCCTTGTGCAGCAAAATCCAGAAATGGGTAGCCCACTGGCTGGAGAAATAGCTTCTTTTTGTCTTTTAAACCAATTGTGCATCATATACCCTGTTGTACAATCTTGTTGTATTACAAGATTTGGTAAATAATTTCGTTATGCAGCTTGTTCACTCCTTCAGGCTTTTCAAGACTCATCTCCCTTGAGCCTTCTCTAAAAAGTGAAGCATCCCAGCCTCTGAGTGTGCTCCAGCCCCTTGATTGTTTCCAGTTGCTCTTCTGTAGCTCCTCAGCATCCTCCTGGAGGTCAGCACTGCACACAGCCCTTCAGGCATGCACACAATACAGGCTCCCATGGCAGCAGAGCCAGCCCCTCTGATTTGATCCCAGCACACGTGGGGAAGCCCAGTACTGGGTTGGCTCTTTTTGTCCAGTGTACATTGAGAGGATGATTTTGGAAAACTGTCAGGGATGGTGCCAGGACCCTCTTCCTGGAGCTGTACCTGCCTGTTGGGCCTCAGCCCCTCTCTAGCATGGTTTAATGATTAGTCCCTTGGGCTGTAATGCTGTGCTCCTTTGCTTGATGTGCATCCCTTGGGCAATCTCTACCTCCTTCTCAGGCTCAGAGGACTTGTATGCTTGTTCACCCTCCCCTCACCTTACCTTGAAGACTTTTCTGCAGTCATTATTTACATGGAAGCCATTTCTCCTTAGCTTTCAATAATTTCTGTTGTCCTTACTATTCCTGCTATATCTTTTTAGTGATAGGGGAACCAAAACAGCCCACAGTATTCAAAGTATGAACACCTGAAGACTTTAAATAATACTACAATGATATTTTGTATGTTGCTCTCTCTTTCTGTCATAGTAATGGCCGACATTTGATTTGCTTTTTGACAGCTTCTAAGATGGAGTTGATATTTTCATAGACCTTTTATAACTCCAGGATCTCTTTCCTGAGTGGTAATAACTAGTTTGGAGCTCATGCTGAGTACAAAAATTTAAGATTTCTTTTCCCCCACATATTCTCAATATTGAATTTCATCAGTCTTTTTTATTGCCCAGTTGACACTCTGAGGCTCTTCTGCATCTCTCTGCAGCCAACCTTCATTTTAATCTCCCTGAATACCTTAGCACTATTAGGAAACTTGGGAGTTGCTTTCTTTTCCCAGATCCCTGTAATGATACTCAGTGTAACTTATATGTTGACCAGTCCTGGCTCTGATCTGCAACATGTCTGGTGACATACACACTTGAGAAAGCTGAATGCTTTTGGCACTTTTGTATTTTAATGATTTGTTTGTTTGTGAAGGTGAATCTCTTATCCTATGATGTCTTTTTTTCTCTAAGTTCTTTAATGACGCAGTATTGAGAATTCTTTAAACTGGATAAATGAGGTTTCCCTTGACTGTTTGTGCACTGGCTCATTCAAAGAAGCCTACCAGGCAGATGACGTGTGATTGCCCCTGTAAAATATATTTCTCCATTAACTCTTACCTGCATCTGTTAGTTCTATTCTTATTGCAATTTCTGAAAATTAGACTGGTACCATGACTGGACACACTGGGTTTTAGTTCCAGAAGAGGTTTTTAAAAAATGGGCATTGCATTTGGTAGTTTTTCTCCAGCTGATGTTGAAACATCTTTACATTGTAGCTGAAGTACTTACTGCGTTTTCTGATGAATTTTATACTTGAAACACGTATCACCATCATTACATCATTTTAAGTCTCTTTGTATATTTTGGCTTAAAAATATTTCTTTTAGTTGTAGTGGTAATCACTGATGCATCTGAATTCTGGTCAAGTATATCCTCTTGAGAAGTTTTATGAGGATATATTTATCAAACAGGGGAAATAAGTTAAATGGAGTGATTAAAGAGTGACAGAGTACTTTATTTTAAATATTTTTTCTTTTTTCAAAAAGGAAAGCAGAAGTTATAGTTGTGCTGCATTAGTCGGCAATCAATCAGGTGTTTATGCACAGGCCATTTAAATGTTTCACAGTGACTGGAACTTCTGGCTGGGACTGATGGTTCTAACCCAAGATTAATAGAAGACCTGTGCCTTTAAAAAGAAGTGAGTATAGGCCAGGCAAATTACCATGAAGCACCTAAAATAATATTGAATAAATTTAGTCATCTGCAGCTGCCATAAAGCCTGCAGAGGTTGTGACTGATACTTTGTTTTCTGAATCCTTGTGCTGCTGTTGTTGTTGTCCATATGGGATATGTTGCTTTATCTTCTATGGACTGATGAATTTTAGAGAATTTTGAATTTAGAACACTTTCTCTAATGTTAATATATCATCTAGTTGTACTTATGTAGCAAGCATAAGCCAAGAATTATTGCATAAAAATAGTCTGAGGTACATTTTACCCCTGTGAAAGTAGCTACTCGAGGTGTATGTTAGTGGATCTGTAACAGAGAAGACTGCAAAAAGTTCTGATTTTCATATTAGTAACCAAGCTGCTCCAGTTCTGATCTAAATTACATTTTTAAACTTACATGAAGTGTTTTTAAGGAAGCATTTGTTTACCCACAACACACAATCCCTTTGGACTTTTGTCAATGCACAGACCTAATGTGATAAGCATTTGTATACGTGCTGCATGAACAACTAACAGGCCAGGAAAACCTTTAAACAACCAACCTGCAACTGGTGCATTGAAGAAATTAAATGTTTTTAAGCAATGAAGATTTGAAATAATTCCTTAGAGAATAGACTTTTTAGATTTCAAAATCCTTAGTTGGACCTTCTCTATGTCATTATAATGAAGTGGTTTTGATTGCTGTTGCTTATCATTAATGATTCAAAAAAAATAGTAATTTTTCCCATCATCACTTCTTTTCTGTGCTATAAAACATCACTGAATTCAGTAAATTTTACAGATCTTATTGCCATCAGAGTGTATATCTTCACTGGAGTGAGTGTATTTAGTAAGATTAAAATCAGCAGGGAGCAAGGGAGCACTATATGGTTCATCTTGTATTACTTCAGTCTGTCATTTCTTTCCAGTGCTCAGTTCAGATTCACAGGTAAGTTCAGCTGACTGAGGTTCCATGCCAACAGACAGATTAGTGAGTAGCTGGATGTAGTGATTTCCCAGTCCTCTAAAAAGTCCATGCCTTCAGGTGGAATGTATGTGTGTCTCCAGAAAAGCTACATGAATTTTAATGTAATGTATGCAGTGATAATGGCTCTTACAAATTTCACTCTGTAATCAGAGTGACTTGGAGCCCTGAACCATCATTTTGATCTCCTTTTCTGTACTCCAAGTACTAATTTATTAGCTACAGAGCTATTTAGAAAAATCTGAAAAATAAGCACAAGTCACTCCGTACTTATGTCTGAAATAAATTGCCTTATTAAGATCTATTTATTTTTAGTGAGATTTTGCCATTCTATTATTTTGCTGAATAGGATGTGTAATTTTCCCAGTAAAAACTTATAAATTTTCAAGAATAGGGATTTTTTTCATTTTCTTCTCTATTAGGTAGGTTAAAATTATGCCTGCTTTCAACCTAAAGGTCAGGCACTACCTAAACTACTTGACAAAGCCTCTTATTTAAACAAAGCACTTCAGTTCACCAGCGTAATTCACCAGGAACTGAGTACCACATATTTTGGGTTGTAATAAGATGGAAAACATTACAGATAGTCAGGTAGATAGATACACCAGTCCTTTGAAAAAACACAGGGTACCTGCTGTTGCCAAAACAGAAATGAAGCGTACCTCTTGTACTTACCAGTAGATAGAAATGTAATAGCAAGGAGGAAAGACTTCAAATGCAGAAAGAAAAAAAACCAATTTTTTTCAGATTTTGAATTATTTTTTTCCTCATATGTTAGAAGCAGTAATCAAACATTGCTCTAAGGAAATATACTAGCAGATCTTTGGTGTTACTGATCTAATCACATTAAAATATGAGCACTGTGCATATGAAATATCTAATAGTGCTGTGGATACTATGTATTCGAATTTACCTGAGAATGGACAAATTTCTTTTGGGCCTGATGAATGATCTGGTTCTAGACATGTACTAGTAACCCTGCCAGAATCCAAGAAAGAAAAACAGCAATATGATTAAATTTAAGAAGGAATTTCCTGATCAAACCATATTCTTTCATAGGACAATAATCTGGAGCACTTTTTCAAAAATTATTTATGTTTCTACAGAGTCAATTACCTCTTTTTAGTGGGAAAAAAAAATGTCCTAGTGGTACCATTACTCAGAATTTATTGGCAGTTATTTGTAAGGCAGTCTCATCCTGGCTTTGTGCCCTCCTAATCAATGCTGGCCAGTTTGGCAGGGAATTGGTCTGCAGCACTAATTGTATCCGGTATGTCTTTTGCTTTAAGTAAAATGTCTTTGGTTTTATTTTCTGTAGGTTTATTTTTACATTCCCTTAGCACATTTTTCTGTTTAGAAACCTATTTTTTAATCACAGTTCACTTGCAGCAGCATCATTTTGCAATCATCTTGCCATTTGTAGTGTCATCTCTGCAGGCTTGCATTAACTAGAGTTTGCCATCATCTTGATGTACTAACCTGCATACAGACCCGCACAGAAATAATTTAACATTCATCCCAGTGTATGCAGTAATGTTTCATTAGATTTCAACTAACAGAATTTTGTCATCATAATTCGCTGTCATAATAGCCCAGTCTTCACAGATTTAATGTGACAGTCTTTTGCCACTGTAACTAAGGCTCTGAGCAATTGTCATCCAGGGAGATTTATGATGAAATCAGTGTAATTAAAACACAGACCCTTAATAGTTCTGTACTTTAAACAGTTTGTCACCTCTCTCAAACAATAATTAAGCAGGCTAACAGCACTTGTTTAGCGTGTATGTGTTGTTTTCTATGTGGGAAAGGGGGAAAAAAACAGGGAAATTGGACAATGAGTGACTGACAGAACTGTTAATAGAATTTAGGTTTCCAGATTGTCACTGAATATTCCTGTATCCATTGCTCTCCTTTCACAACACAATTATTTTGTATAAGAGATGCATGGAATCTTGAATTCCATATGACTGGTCATATTATCTAGTCTGTAAACCTTATGTCAGAGAGTTACAGAAATACAGAGATGAAAAGGCATTTAGATTTCTTCTGCTGCAAGGGTTGCAATAGATCAAACACACTTTGTTATCCTTGAAAAATTTGTTAGTTTTCCTTACAAGCTTCAGCTTAAAAGGGTTTGATGACCTCTGTGTGTATGTTTTCATATGTGTAAGTAACTTCCTACTCCCACAATTTTCTCCTTTTATCAAATCTAAGTTGATTTCACCCAAATTATGTCCCTTTCCTTGGCATACATGAAAAATAATACGGGTGTTGTGATGTCTAGATGCTGAAAGGCAGCAGCTATGTACTTCTTTGTGTTATCCTTCCAGAATAAATAATACAAAGTTCCCTCAGTGCTTCTCTGCAAAGAAAACCGCCTGTTTGGATATTTGTGATTCTAAGTGCTCTCCAATTTATCCATGGCTTTCATGAAGTGTTGTGTCAAAACTGGGCACAGCTGAAACATTGACTGGAGCAGAGTAAAGCCAGGGGAGGAGATGATGGGGTGACTGGGGTAGTGGAGGCAGCTGGCGCTCAAGTTGTGTTTTCCTAAAGAAAACTCTGTTTATGTGAGCAGCCAGCACATTTGCTCTGCAAAGTGACCTTGAGTTGTCTTTGGCAGAGCTGATGCAGCTTCCCTGCAGGCCTAGGTGAATTCTCTGTCTTGTACGTATGGATTGTTGACTCTGATTCATAATTACCTCCTATTGATATTCTTTGCAATCAGCTTGGCATTTTTTCCTCTGCTCCTTACATATTGTGTTTGCTTTTGTTTTTTAAATACCTGCTTCCCTTCTAGACTAGATTTGTTTATGTTTGCAGTTGTTTGTTTTCAACCAGAGAAACTTTTCTCAGTAATGACATTTAGGCCTAAACAGTGTTTTCTAACATCTTCCAATTATCATTCACATTTCTCTGTTTAACTTCTTTCTTCTCACTGATGAGGTTTTATAATTGTCTTCAACTTTGTGGAATCAGGTCCTCTTAAAAGAAGTACTAAATATGCACATGCACTCATTACTATTGCCACTACTTGTCTGTGAGTGCACTTCCTTTCTCTGTGACATACATGCATGCAAATACGTGTATGTATATAAAAATTGGTTAATATTTAACCATTTAGATGTGATGCAAGTAATCAAGTTGTTATCAGTTGCATTTAAGCATTGTAGAGACTGGGATGACTTCCTTGGTGACTGGGAATACAGGGTTGCCTTGGGTGAGTTGCAAGGGCAGTAAGAATTGGGTGAATTTCACATGTTTTAGACCCACTCTGAGAAACTAACTGCACCAAGGAGTTTTCTGCTCAGCTGGGGGACCTCCTGTGCTGTGTCTCACTACTGGTCTGTGGGCTCAGATTTTCTTACTGTGGACACTGAGAAGACAAGGGCAAGAGGGACAATCTGACCTTGGCCTTTCATGGTCTGGACACACATCCGAGGGTGAACCGAGGAAACAAAGCCAGAGAAAGACACCCCCCTGCCCCAACAAGGGCAGTTTGGGGCAGGAGCCTGTTTTAGATACTCAGACACTTTCCAGATCACTTTCAGGATCCTTTCTTCAGCTTACGTGGCATGCTTGTGGTGATTGGAGTGAGTTACATGCCTAAATCTAGAGAAAGAAATACTAGTTAATAAGATGTTCTCCCTTCTGGTCCTCTCTGGAGTGATTAAGACCAATGTTTTATAGACATAAATGAGTAATTCTAATTCCTCTTTATTACTTTGATTCCTACTTTGTATATATCAGTAATTAAAATCTTCTTTCTCTTCTCTTCTTTGTACTCTTAATATTAGTTTTTATATAATTTGCTGAGCTTTTTTACACTTTCCTTTAGATGGCTCAAGACCATTATATCTTCTGAGTAGTCTGGTCCAGCTCACTCCAGTAAAGACTGATTTCATTTCTGCTGGGGTGAAAGTTTCTGAATGTTGGAGAATTGACAGAGTTTGAGAATAAAGATGTACGAAGCATGGACATATTTTCCTGCTAAATCTGCTTGGGACCTTGCACCAAAGACAGATCCACTAGGTGAAAAGGATTAGTTGTTCTTTAGCTGAAGCTTTCCAGAATGGATAGTGATTGTTTTCTGAGAGTTACTTTTTATGTTGAACTAGCAAGAAGTAAGGCCACTCTTCTTTTTGCTAGATGCTCTACAACGATGATTAAACCCTATTTCTCAGTGGCCTTGACATGAAGCAGAGAGCTTTCCTAGGGACAGCACAAGCAGCAGTGAACCAAAATGTTGGTTCATGAGCATGTTTTCAAGCAGCAGTGTTTCATGATATAGAAATAAAATGAATTTTTTTACACACCTTGCATATGAGAGGGCTTTGTCTTTATCATTGTATTGACTACTAATTTTATGACTATAAACTTGTATTAATATATTTGGAAGCCAAAAGCTACTGCTTCCTTCAGAGATAAGAGCAAGTTTTTTGTTTTGGTTTGAAGTTTTTTTGTCTTTTATTTCTGGTCTGCAGATCAAATAAACAAGAAAAAGAACTCCTCTGCAACCTGTACTAAAATCTTCTATGATATATTCCTTTTTGAAGTAAAAATAGGCTAAGAAACAAAAGAGAGAAGTTCTTCAATCGCTCACATTGGAAAGATTTTTTTCTTTTTTTTCCTTGTGGATTTCACAGGAAAATCAGAAGCTGCCTGTTTACTTCTGTTGTGATAAAGCTGTCGAAGATGTTTTTTTTCCCTCTGATGCCGACATGCAAGTGGTTTGTGTTTGTTTTGTGGGTTTTTTTTCCATGACAGGAAGTGAATAATAAAAAGAATCAGAGCCAATATACCACCAGGGCAAAAACCCACGCTGCACATTAGTGCTTGAAAGAATCCCATCCCAGTTCTCCCTGCACATCAGTCCCATAGTCCCTGGAGCTCAGCACTTTTTCCCACACAGATAGATGTGATGGATTTGCAAATACTGGCAAGAGCACAGAGACATCTTGTTATGAGCTTAATGGCTGAACTGAGCAACAGGCTTGGACTGCCTTTCATTTTTTTTTTTTAGGTCAGCATTGGCAGTGATTTAAAAACAAGGTGGAATAAAAGTTGAAATGCATTCTGAAATTATAATCAAAATATCATCTGTCTTAGGTTTATGCTGTAAGCACTCTGCCTGATGTTGAGTTGTATTGGCAAACAACACGTGCCACTGGGATGTTTAAAAAGTCATAAGAGGTTTGTAAATCAGTTCTGTGCAGCATGCTACCTATTTGTTATTTTCTAGTTTTATCTGTTAACAAGAAAGGAACTAGACGCTACAAATGGCAATACGGTGTGCTTTGCTTTGCTGGGAGTTTGTTAGGTGCTTGTGTCCTAGTAAATTACAGTGAGATGGTAGATTTGTTACTCTGTGGAGGTTGTTAACATGAAGTTATCTGATTTATTTATGTTGAATTGGGGACCTCTTCTCCCATATCAATTATGTCAAAACCATCATTTTCCAGTCATGGGTTTTTTTTGGTTTTTTGTTTTGTTTTTTTTTTCCTTCCCCTGACAGAGAAGTCCTGAATTTTAATGTAGCACTTTATTATGGTACAAAAGAGTTAGAGAACTGAGAACTTGGTTCCCATGTCCAGCCCATGGTTTGACCATTGTGCTCAAGTTCTAACCTGGTTGAGCTTACTGAGGCAATAAACATGGCTGCCAAGTTTGGATGTTGAAATCCATTTCTTTTCTGCAGTCATGCTGCCATAGGCTGAACCCGACCCCCTAAATGTTTCTGAACAGGCAGTTTATTGTTGTCCTTGTTTCCAGATCTCTGCTGGTCTCCTCGGCGTTTCCCCCAGCTCTGCATTGCTGTCACGCTCATGCCGTTAGAAAGGAGATATTTTCAAGTTTATCAATACATGGGCTTTGAAAGGACTTCTCAGGCAGGGAGATAAACAGCCTCTGTGTAAAACCTTTGTAAATGGGTGGCTGAAAGTCACCCAAACCATTTCTGTGACGACGACAATTTTCATTCATTTAAGCCATTACTGGTTGTGGAAGAGTAAGGCAACATTAAACTATAGCTGACAGCAATCACTGGAAAAAATACCCATTTTTATCACTGCAGATTTTCTACATTTTCCAAATTCTCTGTGGCTTTGAAACTTGTTCCCTTTCCTGTCCTGCAGCACAGGCACTGTAGTCTGTGGTCAGAGCCTGGTACCTGCAGAATGTGGAAAGGAGAGTGAGGCAGGTGGTCTTTGACCACCAGCATTTATTGAGCATACAGTAATTATCTGACATAAAGCTACAGAGATGCTTTGCCTCACTCTCTGTTGTTGCAGACAGAGTAAAAAGACCCTACAAATAACAAAACCTGGTGTGTCAAAATGCTCCAGGCTATCCATGCAATGTAAGTGCTGGCTAATAGGCACTAAGAGATACATTTTAAACCTCTTCAGTAGTCTGCATGTTTCTCAGTGTTAGGCAGTCACAGCATTCATAGCAGCTGAAAATAGTGTTAAGTTTTTTAAGAGCCTCTCAATTTCTTTGCAGTCCCCCAAAACCATCACCACTACCACCAAACCTAGAAATCCAAAAACCAAAATACCCAGTATATTTGAACACTCACTTTTGTTATTTGTTATTTCTATGGCCCAACAAATTTTTGCTCTTTTCCAATTGACTGGAGGAGCACCAGTAGGAGGAAGGGAAATTGTTTGTAGGCTGAAGGCTTCTGGCCTCCTATAAATGAAGCAGGTGTTCTCTTGAGGCCACCAGAATTTTGAACTCCCCCAGTATAAAGAGAGGAAGCAAATATGGATTTCCTGTATGTGGAAGATTGTTAAATATGTAAGTTATTATAAATATTCCCACTAGACACTTCTTTGGGCTATGTTTCAGAAGAAAATGCTGAGTGGCAGTGCATTGCTTGCAAAGCCTAATCCAAATATGTTCTGATGGTCTCAAAGCCTTTGTCAGAGAGGATGAATAATCTATATGAATTTTTGTGGATCGCGACTAGAGCTGGGTATAAAACAGACCGGTCTCTGTTGAGATGAAGGCCCTGTGATCAAATTTAGAAACAGAGATTTATGCACCTGAAAAGTTTAGGAGAAAAGGTTTGTTCTTGAAATGATGATGAACCAGGAGGATCACAGTTCTACGATCATGTTCCTTCAAGGTAACTTTCACTTGTAGCCTTTAAATATGTTATTGGGCCTCAGTTATTGACAGCATGTGCTATTTAGGGTGACTTTACGTATTTTAAAGCAAAAAATTTGCACATTAAGCTGTTCCTTTCCTGGGTTTTCTCAGTCTCCTTCTCCCTCAAATAATCAAAATGCTGCTGCTGTTACAGTGTGCTCTGCTCTGCTTCAGATTATTTTCTACATCACTTCATGACTTGCAGTTCCTGGGGGCTGCAGATTAATTCTTAGGAGTCTCTTGACATGTACTGTACATCCAGGTTCTTCAGTGTATTAATTTGACTATCAGTGTAGAAAATGCCACTGGCTGTAAGGTTATATTATGCACTTCATTTTTGTGTTTATTTTTCTGTATAATCCAGAAAATTATTTATAAACTTGAAATCAGCATGACTAGACACATTAAGGTTTAAAACTGAAAAATACCACTTTTCAGGGTTTTAAGAATAGATTAAAAAAAAAAGAAGAAGAAAAGAACAGTATAAAAGTGTTCCTTCAAATGACTTTTCAAATGAAACCATTTACATGATTTAATATGGCCTATCTCTAAAGGCCATACATATTGTACAATGCACATGTTGTAGAAAGCAGCCCTGTAAAAATCTGGGTTTGGGTGAAGGATGATGCAGTCCTTTTCCCAAGTATTGTGTGGATGCCTGTTTTTCCTTCCTGTGTAAACTAAAGAGGCCTGGCACTAAGTGCAGGGGGCGAGCATCAGCCCATCAGCCCAGGTCTCACCTGTTTGGGATTTGGGAGTCAAGAGATGTTCCTACTGTTAGGGAGAGAAATAGACAGGCAGCTTGTGTACACTCCTTCCTCTGCCTCCTCTGCAGCTCCTGGGCTGTGTGCAGCATTACTACTGCGTGGTTTTGTTGGGAGTGGAAAAGGTCAGCTGTAAGTCAATAGTCCTATTTTTTTTTTTTTTTTTAGCTGTTTAAGCACCTACTGACTTACCACAACTTGTGTTACCATTTACCCAT
>VXBB01012969.1:116749-152504 GCA_013399915.1 Illadopsis cleaveri
CAACTTGTGTTAGCATTTACACATTTAGTTTGGTGACAACACTATTTTAGAGTTTGTTTATTTTTTCCCCCTGCTCGGGAGGGAGGTTGAAATCCCAAAAGTCAGGGAGGGTTGCTGCTCCTCTCCCAAAAAAGGAGGAATCTGTCTGGGGATAGGCCGAGGGTCATTTGCTGGGAAGGAATCAAATTAATTACATAGGGCTCTCTGGGGAGCTGTGCAAAGGGAGCAGTAAATAAATATCTGCACCCCTCTTTGCAGCCTGAGTGTTCCTTGGGAAGCTGCAACACATAATTTAAATCCATTGCACATGCCACCCTGGAAGCAGAGCCTTATATGTCGAGTGCATGGGCTGTCCTATTATGGGAAATCAACTTTGTTTTGAGGGGGAAGCACAGAGAGCGTCGCTTCTGCGCAGGTCCTGGAATTTGAAACATTCCGGGGCCTCCAAAGAGCCCTGGCATTAGTTCCCATGCCGGCTGGGTGGAAGTGAGGATCCTGTCTCTCCCTGCCGGGACAGCGCGGACCCTGCGGGCAGCCAGCCGTGCCAGCATCCCACCCTGCTGATTCCTGCCCTCTCCTCTCCCAGCTGTGGGGCTCCTGCGGGGACACATCTGGCGCCATGCAGGGACGAGCCTAATCCAGCACAAGCTACTGGAGCAGCAAAGTTGGGATATACTTTGCCAAGAAATATTTTGCTGTTGTTTTCTTTTTTTCCTCTGTTTTGTGGAGAGATTTCATGTCTGCTCACATGCTTTGGTATGAGGAAGTGGAAGATGATTGTAAGTATGAACAGACTGACATAATTTATCACAATATTCACTTTGACAGCCCACTAACAGCATGCATTTTTAAATGTTTATTTTCCAAGTCTAAAGGAGGAGAGCACCTGAGGGGGGAAATAAAGTGATTTTTTTTTTGTCTCTAATAGGGAGCTAATATCCATTACATTATATATAAAAGAAGTCACCCTGGAACACCCTGAAACAGTACTCAGCTCTCCTTTGAAGAAAAATAACACATTTCATTCTGAAGTTCAACAGTTATTAAAGCATGGGGTTAAAAAAGAGAGAATTGAGGAGACACACCAACACACTTGAAAAAAAAATAGCGTCATTATTCCAATAATTTGGCAACATATCAAAGGAGTAATCAGTTTCTTTGAACTTTAATGGCATATGCAGTTTCATTGGCTAATATTAACTTACAGAGTAAGAGAGCTCTTCTCTGGTCACTGAACTGTCTGGTATCAACTGAGTAGGGGGGTGTCAGTTTAGTTCGAGGCGAGCAGCAGCTGAGCTCTCCCATGTGCTTCCCAAAAAAAAAACAACCCAGTCATCTTTTCCAGACTTGCACTTGTTTGTTGGTTTAAAATGAACCTTTATGTGCAATAAGAAGAAAAACAGAGGATGCCAAGAGCAGGAGACTGAAGAGAGCCAAGAATGAAAGAATGGCAGAGAGTTTTCAAATCCATCTACCATGCTCCCAGATGATCTTTCTTCTTCCTCCCCCACCCAGGCTCTCAGAACAGATTGTGCCAGTGAAAAAAAGAAGTGTCAGTGTTGTCTGGACATAATCCATGGTCTCTGTCCCCTGTTTTATAATCTATTTTGGCTCTTCCACTTTCAGCTTACTCCTGTATCTTTATAATGATAGAATTTCTGTTTTTCTCTATTTTCTGCTCATAAAAGGCAGGGAAAGGCATACATGTTGTCATTTACCCCTATAGCATATAATGGACTGCATGGTCCATGTGATGAAGACAGTCTCAAAATAAGATTTATTTTTTTATGTTTGACAGGAAGGAAGCTTAAAACAGAAAATTTCAGAAAAGGTGCAGGTGTGGTCTTATGCCATATTTGCTTTCCCTTTTTAAAAGATGAACTCAAACTTTTTTTTTTTTTTTTTTGTGCAATAAATAAAACTTGAATCAGCTGTCAATTTTCCATGCAGTTTTGTACTGCTGAGAGAGCTCCTTCTGTGATAACACCTTTTACTTAATGGGCACAGTCTAGAAGTTCAAGTAAGGTAGAACAGGGAGATCATCATTATCACATGCTGGATAATTATGAGAAAGTTCTCTTGTCTTCTGAAAATGTTAGGGGTGCAGCTGGGAAGAAGAAATGTCTTGGGTTTCTCCTAAGAGTCTTTAGTCCTGGATAGCAAAGGGATTCTTTGGAGAGGAGTAAGGAGAATTTGTTTTCTTCACTTTTCTATATACTCCCTTTCCAAGAGAATCACAATATCAGCCCAAATTTCTTGTCTTCAGCCTTAGGGAAGAGATGGTGCTGCAAGGAAAGTTGGGCAGTTGCTTGCTAAGTAAGGGGGACAGATATTTTCTGCTTAGTTCAAAAGTTGTGTTTTCACTCTGGAAACCTGTAAGATTAGTAGATGAATGAAAGAAAAGAAATGGTTATGATAGAAGTTTTGTAAAATATGAATAGAAAGCAAAGTTGCATCTAGCAGAGGAATAGCATTCATGACTAGAGCCATTAAATCTCTTGCTAAATTGTTATGTAACTGTGTCCATATCTAAAATGAAAGGGTGATGTCCTAGCACTTCTTGGGCGTTATTTAGCTAAATGGCTTTCCTCAGCTGTGTCCTCACTCTTTTTAAAGAGCATGACAGTTTTCTTTAAATATTTTTCTATAATATTTTCAAGGGAGTTTTTATAGTTTTATTTCAATAAAAATGGAAAAATCTGTATCTCCACTTTCTGACAAGGTGTGCCCAAATTAATGTTCCCAGGTTTGTCCACTGCCTTCATTCAGGACATGTCACATCTCCTACTTGCTGCCTTGTTGCTTCCTTTGCTTCTCTTTCTATATTGGATGAAAAATTTTTGCCGTTAGAGATGACAGTGACAGTGGTCACTTACATCTCTATATTGTTCTTTAAATTCATGCTTTCTCTTTTTCTGATGGCTCCTCTTCAACCCTTTATCCACCTCTGCACTCACCTCTTCCCTTTTGGATTCTGTTCTCCCCTGTGCCACAGCAGTAAAGACAGGCTCTTGATTCCCTAATTCATCTCACTTTAGCTGAGAATGACCTTTGTGAAAAATACAAAGGTATTTGCTCATTGCCAAGGGCTTTGCTTTCTTTCCTGAGCTGTTCAGTGTTTACTTCTTCCTGAGTCAGACTGGAAACTCCTTGGGGCAGTGGCTGTCTCTTCTATGATTTCTGCAGAGTCTTTGACAATGACACCTAAATAATAAAGTGGCTGGGAAATGAGATATCATAAATTTCATTTTGTTTTAATTAAGATGAGATTACTGGGAACTTCATTTCAGAAGCCAGTCTCCCTAGGGGATTCAGTATCATATGCTGTATTTCTTCTTCTACCAGATATAATCCTCTTTCTGTGTCCTTATTTTGACATGGAACCAAATTCTGCTTGCAGTCACACACAGGCATCCTCTTTCTCTGCTTGGATTTGCACAAAGTAGTGACTAAAAATAGAATTAATCATCTAGCATGGAAAAGAAATTAATCCTGCCTGAAAGTTGGTGGCCACCAGGGGTCTCTTACAGGATGCCATGGGTGTACTGCAGCAGGGATGCGTCCAGGTGCACACCTCAGCTCGGATCAGGAATTTCTGAAGTGAATTCCCAGATGTCAGATTCCATTGCAGGGCATGCACACAACCAGTGCCCAACCCCGAGGATGTGCCCTGCATCCCTTTTGGGGGAAGCTGATCTCAAAGCCACGCTCTGGGTTTGGGAGGTGGCCACAGACTCTCAGTGGCTGCGTGGGGTCACACTGGAGCTCCTCCAGAAGGAGCCCTGTGACACACACACACCTTGCAGAGGAATGCTGGCTTGGCAGGCTGCTCCTGCTGGGCCACATGATCTGCTGTGGCCCAAGACAGCCCAGGGAGATAGGAGGAGCATGGCAGCAAATTTCTTTGGATCTTGGTTGTAAGGAGAGAATTTCTTGGAAAGTCACACCCTAGCTAGTGCAGGAGGGTGCTTCCTTCTGTCTGCTCCTACATGGTGTCTGCTCTCTCACCCTGGTCCTCTGGCTTCCCTTGGGCATCACAGCTGCCCACAGACCCTTCCAAAACAGTTATGGATCAGGGGAACATATTCAAAGAATGGGAGTCTAAAACCATGCTACATACTGTGAAGATTTAAACATTTTTTTAAAAGAAAACAAGCCAATGATGTTACTAATAGAATAGTTACTGATAAGATCATGGTATTTATTACTGAAAAGGTACAATATTTGTAGAAAAAGGTTAACCATTTGACTAATAACGTGAAATTACTCAAACCCAATTGTCCAAGGGGTTAAGTGTTTTTAAATGATCTCCAGAGGAAAAAGGATTAGGCTCATATATTTTTGTCAAGGATTACTGTGAGACAAAATCACATTGAGTGGTATTTTGAACCAAGCAGCCTCAGTTTGAAAGAGCTGACTTGTTGATTTTCACAGTACATTTTCAATTAAATGTTACCCCAAAGCTTAATTATCATTTAGGAGGATAACCATTGTACTGTGTTATAGCTAACTGCTGGATAAAGACTCCTCAATAAATTTAGTGGAACTCTGTAACATCACATTGCTGTCGCCAGGGATGTACTTGTGTGTATCACTGTCAGGGGAAGCAGAACAGCTTTGGGAATTTTTAATAATTGTGCCTTATCAAAGACTGAGCTTTGTGGAAAGCAGGAATAATGGTTAGTGGAGTGTGGCTTTCCACCACGTCTTGCCAACTGTGCTGCACAAGGGAACAAGATCCTTCATCTTCCCAGAAAAACACATAGAGCAAAGGAGTTATTTGGGTTCAGAGTACCCGGTGCAGAGACCACAGAGACTTCCCTTCTAGGTTATTTACCACATCTGCAACAAGTCAGAACATTTTTAATTATGTGTTTTGAAGGACAGATAAGCTGCATTTTAAGAAAATCATAAACCTTCTTGGTTCTTCTTGCAAGTCATATTATGGGATATTGTTTAGAGCATGAGGCTGATACTATTTGAGAGGTTTTCTGGTCCCTCTCTCTAATTCTGTATTTTTTGAATATCCATATCTATTTTTTCAGTCATATGCTGTCTTTAATAATATTATAAGCATGTGCAGGAGAAAGAAATAGTATTATGTGAGCAGAAGCATATGTTCTTGTGATTTTGGATATGTTCATACAAGATAGCAGTTAAGATGCCAGAAATATACTTAATTTCTTTCTTGAAGAATTTTTAAGGGATTATCATCTTCAGCAGAAAGAAAGTAGCATAATTTCAATTATAACAAAACAAGAAGATACAGTTGTAAAAGTTTCTTCAAAGAAGCCATTCCAGAAGTATTAATCCTAAGGATGTGGTTTTTTCCCCTGGAGTAGTTTTCTATGAAGTAACATCATGAAATTTGAGGGTTCCTTAAAAAAGAAAAAAAAAAAAAAAAAAGCTTAAAAAACTTCAGTGTGTGGAAATGACCTAAATGTGGATTCAGAATATCACTTTTTGCTTAGCTTGCCTTTGCTAAACTTGTTTGAAAGAACTCTGGGGACCAAGAGGTATTGCAAGCACCCCAGAAAGAGAGAGAAGATGAGTTTTAGTCAGGTTAATCAAACCTTTTGCGCCTATTTCTTTTACCAACTTCCTTCCTCTGGATGCCAGTAAAGTCTGAGAAAACTCTGGGTCTTCTGGCCTTCAGAAGCGTCCCAGTAAAAACAGAAATGCCAGCATCTGATATTTTTAATGTAAACTTTGAAAGAAGAGGGGCAGATAGTGCACACTGGATGAGGTATACAGCGTTGTTCTGCTGGACACACAATAACCTGCGTTTTTTATAAAGTGTGAAAGTTGTGAGAAATCAGCTACACTGGGTGCAGGAGCATGGCCATGAGCATGGGATGCCCACAGGGGAGCCTCCCTGTCCCACCACCCCAGGGCTTGCCACGTTTAAAATTGGTGCTTGCCTACATGGCAGAGCATCTGCGTGCCTGCACGCTCGTTTGTACAGGAAGTTGTCCCTGGGTAAGGCTTTCAATTCTCTGTAGCACAGGGAATTGAGGGAATTTAAAGGGTGATTGGAATTTGACATTTCTGCCTTTTTTATTCTGAAAGATACTTTAATCAAAGTGTTGGAAGGCCCAGCTAATGGAGGTGTTGCTGCTATTTCAGATATACAGGGTATGAGATTTGAAGGCAAGCCAAACCACAATGAAACAGAACAATGATGTCCTTGGTTTATTTTTCACTTGGTACATTTAAGTTTTGATTGGATTGTGAGTGAGGCAACAGTTTTCTCTCCCAGAAAGCACTGCTAGTCCTTGGAGGTTTGCAGCCTGTTGTCAAAGCAGAAGTGCTTCCCTGTGAAGGTCATGGACTGAAGTGGCTGGAGAAAACCGAGGGGTGGGAGGGGGAGAAAGGAAAGAAAGAAAAGGTTTCTTTATTGGTCCTAACCAGGTACAGGCTTCTCATAAGAAACATTTCTGCAGTGAAATCTATTACTACTGTGACACAGCTTGCACTCTGCTGATGGTGTGTGTATCAAAGATCAAAGGAGTTGTTTAGAAATCTGAGGTCTCTGTTCATCTGTCCTCCTCTCTCCTAAGCCTCTCTCTGCTCATCGCACACAAATGCATCAATACCCTTCACCTTGTTCTCTCAGTGTTGGTTTTCCCCCTGCAGTATTTTAAAGTTTTTATTTGATAAAGACTGTTCATGAAGCTTTTCACTCTGAACAAACCTCAAAGCTTCCTAGCTGTTGCTAAGCTCGGGGAAAATTAATGTATGTTCTGTATTTTCTAAAACATTAATAACATTAAATAGTGAGCATTGTTGGAGGTGTTAAAGAGCACCTTGTGAAGTTACTGGATGGTGGATTGTCTGTGACATGTTCTAATGTAAACGTCTGATGCTCTTGATAGCAATATCTGGGAGCATTTGTACCCATTTTTTCAATACAGGAAAAATGCTGTTAGACATCATCTACTCCTGTCACATTCCTGGGCTTAGAAAGTATGAGCCACCCCTCCTTGGCTGTCTCTCTCATTCCAAAGCTGATCAATTAATAAGAAAGGAAAACATAAGCAAGTCTGTTTGGGGCTGGGGGCACCAAGAGGGACGGAGGCTCCCCTTGCTGCAGAGAGATCCAGGTGGGACTCTCCAGAGACAATCCTGCCCAGTTAACAAGGGCACCTGCTCAAGGAAATGAAGGGGAGGAGGAAACTGAGAAGTTCTTGTGGTGAACTTGTGGGCATGATATGTACAGGCTTATTAACTCAAAAAAACTCAGTTTAGTGGTTTTTTGTGCTGCTTTTAATGAAGATTTTAAGAAACTCCAAATTATTTTGCACTGGATTTCAGGAATACAACAGTATTTCTTTTAGTCATTTGACTTTATTTACTGTTGACCTTTTCTTATCATGTGATTTAGAACATATTTTATTCCCTGCCCCACCCTTCCAAGCCCTGCCAATGATGCTGGAAATAGAGATCAGTATATTTTTACACTGAATTCTAAGATCACATTTATAAATGCTTGGTTGACTGATGGTTACTCATGCTCTAAAAATGCAGAAGATCCAGATTAAAGTGTTTGCTCTGCTTATACTCTGTTGACAGAGGAGAAAGTTTTGGTTGCATTGGTTGTTGAATGGAAACCAAAGGTGAAGCCAAATAACTTTTCACAAAAACGAATTCTTGTTTTCTCGCCAAAACATGAGAACAGTTCCTTTTATAGTAGTCTGTAAAGGACAAACGTGTTGTAGGCTTCATTCTGACCTTTCTGTTCTTCCTAATAATTAAATAAATCGGTTTTGAAAGCTCTAACAAGAATCATGGGGGAAAATTAAAACTGTGAAATAAAGGGTGGATTCTAGGAGCAGATATTTAACAGCAGAATGTATAACACTTACTGTAAACAAAAAACTTACTGTAAACAAATTTATATTTATAAATAAGAGAAATCATCATAAATCTGAATTTTTTTTGGTAACTATTTAAAGTTCCATGGTGCCTGTATATTTGCCTACAGGATGGCTCAGTGATACTAGCATAGATTTGAAAGAGGCTGCTTGCATCAAGATGCTTTCTAGAGGGCAAACAAGTAGAACTTGTACTTAGTTATATCAAATTCCTCTATTAGGAGTAAAAGTTATCTTCAATGAAGTGGTGTTTCTGTCCCGATTACCTGATTGATGTAAAGCTTTAGAGAATGTAAGTAGGGGCACATTTTTGCCTTGGGAAAGGAAATCTATTGGATTATGTTGTCCATCTCTATTTCCTGTTCAAAACAAGGCATGTCTTTACACAATCAATTCGGAATTTCTGCTGGGTTTAGCACAGTTGCTAACTTAATAATGTTTTTCAACTGTTACAGCTAAAAACCATAATTGGAAACATTTTATGTTTCTTTTGAAGTAAACTGAATGACAGTGAACATTCACCCTTTCGTCTTGTAAGAACAAACCTATTTTTCTTGGGGAATAGTAGCTGAATTGTGAAGCCCAAACTCTTTCTACCAATACTGTTGTCAGCTCTCTTATTTTCTCTTTAGTCCTTTTGCCGTTTTTCCATTTCTCTGAGTCATGCACATCAATTGCTGTACTGCTTTAGCTACTTTAAATAAACCCTTTCCTCCCCCAAGAAGGCGTGCTAATTTTTGCATGTTATCTTAAGCTGATTAACAGTCATTTTGCCAACTCTTCCCAGCTGCTGCTACTGCTGAATTGATTCATTTTGCACTTGACATGTTGCAGGCAAATGTGAAGCAAAGTTTACTTGACCAATAATCCTCCCCTTAACTGAAGGAAGGATGTGATTTGAACAAGGACTTGTTCAAAATGTGGACAGAGGTTTTTTTTCCCTAAATCTGCCTACTATAGACACCAAGGTTATTTGCTTCTTATCTGTTAAATTCTTATCTAGAAAGTGAAAAATGTCTTAGCCCTAAATAGTAACCAAGGAATTCATTTTTTCCTGGTGCAATAAGTCAATCTATGGAGGCTTTTTTTGATGGATTATGAGGTGTTGTCTGTCTTGGAGTGCTTCCAGAAGCTGTTGCTCAGCCTATAAGCTGATGATATTTCACAGACTTGCAGAGCAGCCGAGGCTGGAAGATGCCTCTGGAGATCATCTACTCTAATTACCTGCTCAGAGCAGGGTCAGTGAGAGCAGGTTGCTCAGGGTAATGTCAGCTTGGGTTTTAAATACCTCCAAGGAGGGACACTCCACAGTCTGTCTCAGCAACTGACTAGCCTCACAAAAATCTATTTTTCTTCTTAAGTATCCATGGAATTTCCTCTATTTCAATTTCTGCCTATTGTCTCTCATTCTGCCAGTGGGCACCAAAGAGAAGAGTCTGACTCTGCTCTGCTCTCTCCCATCAAATATTTAGTTACTGATAAATTCCCCCTGAACCTTCACAGCTCTTGGCTGAGCACTCCCAGTTTGCTCAGGCTTAGCTCATCTGAAAGGTGGTCCAGTCACTTAATCATTTCTTTGTGGCCTTTCCACGGACTCACTCAGTGTATCCTTACTGGGGAGCCCAGCACTGGGCTCAGTGTTCCAGCTTTGTCTGACCAAGGTTCAGCAGAGAGGAAGGATCATCTCCCTTGACCTGCTGGAAGCAGTCTGCCTGGTGCAGCCCAGGATAACATTTGCCTTCCCTTCCCTGCTGCAAGGGCACATTGCTGGCTCATGCCCAGCTTGGTGTCCAGCAGAACCATTTTTGGAAAGCTCTTTTCCAGCTGTTTGGTCCCCAGCTTCTACTGGTTCATGCAGTGGTTCCTCCCTCTGTGCAGGACTTTGTACTTCCCCTTCCTGAACTGCACAAGGCTCCTGTCAGATTCCTGGATGAACTTTTTACAACCAGCTCCAAACTTGAGCCCAGCAGTTCAGCTAGTTTTCAATACACCACTCTGGCCACTTAGTCTAAAACTAAATGCCCAGACCAGGGTTTTTAACTCTGTGTTAGAGTGTTAAAAGTCTTGCTAAAGTCAGGATAAACAGCATCCACTGCTGTTCCTGCCTCACTGAGCCAGACACCTCTTCATGAAATGCTGTCAGGTTGGTCAGGCATCACTTTCCTTTGTAAAACCATGCTATCTACTCCCAGTCAGCTTCTTTTCTTTCATATGTTAGGACATGGTTTCAAGGATGATTTGGAGGTTTTTCAGAGGATTTGCTTCATTGCTTTCCCAGGTTACCCAAATATTCTTTGCTTTATTTGAAAATGAATGGCATTTGCTTTCTTCCCCTTCCTCCAGAGCCTCCCACAATCACAAAGGCCTCTCTCAAATAATCAATAGTCACCTTGCAGTGACTTCGACCAACTCTTTCAGTGCTTTTGTTTGCCAGCAGCCTGTCTGACTAGTGTGGAAAGTGGCTTTAAAGAGAGATTTGGGGTCTCTCCTGTTCTGTTGATGCCAGGTTTTTGCAAGGCATGCACACAAGCATCAAAACTGTCCATATTTGCCTGTGTGCCCACATTATAAACTAGCTGCAAATCAATTTAGAGCTAGTCTTTCAGGATATATTCATCTGAGTTTTAGGTTATCAGAACATCCCTTTACTGGAAAGCCCATCTAGTTAAATTAATATATAGTATAGAACGTCCATTATTTTTTTAAAATCTATTCAAATTAAAACCCCCTTAAATATATGCAGCAAACACCTGCAGTAGTATCAGTGAATATTTGAAATTTATTTAAAAATTAGAAGTTAGCCAAGTGTCTAAGGTGGTACTTTAATTTGATTCGTATTCTGTGAAAATATGGTTATTATTTTGAAGGCCTGTTGCAAATTTACTCTGAGTGCAAAAACTTTAAAAAAGCTTGAAAGACCTTTAGTTTATATAGACTTAAACATGTTGAGATTTTAGTTTTGTTCTCTTTAATTCAAAATCAAAGAAATAAAAGTAAGCCCTTTAAAGTATTTGTTACCTTCCAAATGAATTCTTTTATTGAGTCAGTTTGTCTCTCATAGAAGTACTGTGGTGAACTTTGCCACTTTAATCCTTTAGATGAAGATAAATTCTGTTTGTTCATTTTCTCTGTATCTGTCTTATGTTTGGGTAATTTCTCTTATCATCTTCTGTTATTATACCAATATCAGTATATTTCTTGATTATTTTGTAGTAACAAGAAACTATCAGTGTTTTTAATAACTAATAAGAGATGTTAATATTTTTCCAGGCCATATTAATTTCTGTCACCTGAGTTTTAAGCCCTATTTTTAATGTTGTTTTCATTTGTTAAAGTGCAGCAAAGAAAGAATAAGCTGCTTTTTGAACTGTTAAGTAGCATATGCTGTGATTACACCAATGTGTAGCTCAGTTAAATGCTAAAATTTAGCATAAGGTGAAATGAATTTGAAGTGAAATACTGGAAATATTTATTTATAATCAGAAGTCATTCAGTTCCATTCTGATGGGAAAGGCTCCCAGTTAGAAACCTGAGGACTCTTCTTGGAAACTTGTAAGATATACTTTTATACAACAGCTTTTCTTTAAGTATTTTTGAGCTAGAAAGAAAATGTATTGTGCAGGTCACAGCTTCCAGGATTCCTTAAGCCAATACCACTTCTTTGAAAGTTATATTCTGTTTCAGTTTTACATCATACAAATTTGCATCCTCTCTATTTTGTTTTATTGTAATGCTTTGTATTGTAGCTTGCATCCACTGAAGCCTGTGTTTTGGTCTACAGCTAAACCTACAACTGTGACCAGGCATGGGAAGTTACTTTTAGAAATCCACCATTTCTTTCTCACACAGAAGCAGCATGCCTCTCTGCAATTGCCTGGGTTATTTTCCAAATAAATTACATGAATTGCATTTTATCTGTGATGATTTAATTCTATGTTTTCTACACAGTAAAATTCCCCGGATTTTTGTCCCCCAAGGATTTTTGATTTTAGTTTTGTTTGTTGTTTTTTTGTTGTTTTTTTTTCTTGTAAGGTTGATTTTTTGGGTTTGTTGGGTTTTTTTGGTTGGTTGGCTGGTTGTTTTTGTGAGTATATGTTCCTGGGTAGTTGTTGTACCTGAGTCTGGAATACTCTGGGAGTTTTCAATGTACTCCCTGTATCATATAGCCTGCAGTGTGCTGTTTGAAATATAAATGTATGTGTCAGCAGTCTGCTTTGTAGATATGTAATGCAATCAGTGGGTCTACAGGCATTAATTGGATATTAATTGCCAATATACTATGCAAAATTCTGAGGCCCAGATGGGATTATGAATTCATAATCACTGTAAACAAAAGCCTGGTTAGTTTATAGTCAATGAGTTTGAATGCTGAAATTGGGTTGGCAGAGGAGGGCAAGAATGTATTTTCTGTATGAAAAGCAAAGTTGTCATGATATAGCCAGGGCTGCAGTCATCACTGAAAATGATCAAAGATGTTGCAAGAAAGAATCCTAGAGGTGAGTTTATGAAGCTTCAAGCACCTCATGTGATGGTAGTGACAGTTATTAGCTATTACAGCTGTTGTCAAAAGATCCAGTTATTCTGAAGCATATCACACATGATCTGAGTGGAATGAATGTATAAATCGTTCTAATTATTATTGATATGGTATAACAGCTGAAAGTAGTATTTGTGGGAAATCGTATGCACACTTCAATTAAGCTATAATATAAATGCAATTTAAAATGTAACTGCAGATTAAGTGTAACACTCAAGCCTGACTTCACGCAGAGAAACCCTCTTATGGGGCCCTGACTGTTAACAATATCATCATTTTTAACAGACACAAAATGTCAGTGCTGCAAGCCAGTCAGAACTACACCAGAAAATCAGTGAATCCCTATGTTTCTGGGACTAATGCAGTCAGTACCCCAGGTTTCCTTATGCACAGAGCCTTTCTGCCTCAAGATTTCTTTATGGAGGCCAGGAGGACAGAGCTGGCTTCCAATGCAATTCAAGCATCAGCAGGGCAATTTTCACCTCCAGTTTGTAAGGTTATTTTTTCATGCATTCATATCTTCTCATATTTCTAATAAAATAAATGCATTTATACATTTACAAAACACTGATGAGGTTTTGTTTTTATGATACAAGGATCGTGGTAAGTGTAGCCTGCCTGAAGACGAGGGGATGTTGAGGACAGTAGGAACTGATGAAAAAGCAGAATCAAGGAAGGCTGTTTGAAGCTGTGCCAGGATGTGGGGCAAAGGGAGAGAAGTCAGTCAGAACACAGCTGGAGAGGTTTGAAGGAAAGATCTGAGGTGCATGTCAGCCACAGAGCTCTGCCATGGTAATGCATGCCCAGTGAAGAGTTTGCATGAGAATGTAAGGTGAAGAAAACCCTAAAGAAATACCAGCAGGAGTAGCAGATATGGGAGTTCATTTTAACTCTCTTTACTTCTCATTTGCATCCTTGTGTCACCATGTCTTTTCAGGCTGGTTGGCAGGTAGATTTGCAAGACCTTGCTGCTGGAGTTACAGCTTTCACAAAAGGGAGTATGGTAGCAAGAATGAGAAAGCACAGGTTTCTCACTCAGAGCCCTTTCTAGTTCTCCTCCCTTTCTCTCCCTGACAGGTCTGCTCTATGTAGTGTATCCTTATAATCTAAATCATCTTGTTCTGTGTGTATAATAAACCACATGCTTGCTTGATGCAGCATAGTATAAATTACAGATTATGCAAAAATTGTGATGGATTCAATTAATCACAGACCAAGTTAATTCAGATCTCACACTGGCATATCTGTATTACACATCTTTGACTTGAGCCTCATTTGTGGTCAGGAAGGAGTTGTTACTATCTTGTTTGCTCTCCCTGAAGCTCAGTTACCACCACTGGTGCTCTTCCAGGTGCTGCCTTCAGGTTTGTGTGCATTTGGACATATCCACCTCGAGCACCAGAGGCTGAAAGCCACAGAGGGAAAGCTGCTGCTCAGTTAGAGGCTGAGGCCAAGCCTGACAGGCCCACACATTTCTGAAACAGCGATGTATTCACAGGAAGCTTGAGGGAGGGAGAAGGAATGTTTGAGTTGTGCAGGGCCAGGCCTGCTGGAGATGCTTCAGGGCTGCTCTTATTATCCATTGTTTGAGTTGTATTGCCCATAAACTGCTTTGCCAACTGCATGACACTGGCCCCCTTTTGCCAATTGATTTATCATGACTGTCCTTTTGCCCTCCTCCTCCCACTTCCCTGAAAAAAAAAAAAAATTGCATTCAATTTTTATATATTTTGAGTAAAAATGTTATGGGGCCTGTTATGGTTTGGCACAAAAAATGGGCAAATTGGACTGAGCTTGGACTGCCTTTGCCCACAGGTGATGTGACTGCTGGTAAAATGTCCTGCTAAGTCTCTTTCTTCACTCTCTTTCTTTATTGTCAGCAACTGGAGCTTTTGAAGTAGAAACATGGTTTGCTGTGGCTACTGATATTGAATCCCTCTCTTCCTTTTTCAGACAGCTTCCTCATTACTGCTAAGAAATGTCCCAGCAGTTACAATGCCAGTTTTGATCCCAAATTGCCAGCATGACACACTAATCCTTTCACCCTGTCTGAAAGGATCTTGTTCCCTTACTGCTTTCGAAAAATTAACACCACAAGAGTGCAAAACAGAAAATGATCCTCTCTGATGGACTCTTAGTCATCAGGCAACAAACAGGGGTTACTGCTGATTTTATTTCCATGGTATTGATCATATTGCCTCTTGATCTGCTGAAATGACTGTTGTCACCTATTGTTACCAGTTATTTCATAAGAACATAAATCTCATTGCATGGCTCGTTCTTTGAGGCAAGAAAAATGAGCAAAGGGCTTCTCATAATGGGGTGGGAAGATCTGATGGCTCCTCAGTATTAGCTTTGCAGACTTTGCAGTGTCTTCAGCTGTGGGCCAATTTTGTTTTATGGTAAATCTACTCTCAGAATAATTCTTTAACTGACCATATATATTTAATCCCCTCTGATCCTTGACAAAAACTCCTATCTCTTTTCCTTAGGGATTTTCAATTTCTTTTAGTGTGTTTTCAGTCTTCCTTTTTGCTGTTTACTTGGATACTGAAGAAACAGGTGATAGAGAAAAACAGAAATTTCTCCTGTGTACCTAATGCACATTCTCAAGTGGGAAAAGATATTAGATATTTCAAAGATATTAGGAAAAAAATGCTTGGATTTCCCAGTGGTTTGAAAACATTGTGTGGTGTATTTTCATGGAGAAAGTGGGAAATTCAGTACGACTTTCATATTTAATGTATACTACCTTTAGTGTTAAAATTGTGTGAAATATTTATGAGCTTACAAGTCACTTGGCCATTTACTGTTAAACTTCATTGAGTGCAGCTGCTCTGGTTTATTCATTTGCCTAAGCTGAGTACAACAATCCTGTGTTCAAAGAATTTTGATAACAACATTGATTTAAATCTCCATACTGTGGAGAGTATCTGTGATAATTCTCTCCTTGTCTTGAAGCTTGTGGAGGGAGTGATCTTGTTGCCTATTCAAAATTTTATATTATTTGCCTCCCATTAGATCCTTGAAACTGCACTGTAGTTCATTTAAACTCTTGAGAGCCCACAAGTCTGGTGGGAACAAGATGTTGTGAGAATCTGCAAATTCACCTTTGGTTGATAATTTTTCCATTCAACATCACTGCTAGAGCATGAGGCTTACTGGCATTTCCAGCCCAGTTCAGGGTTTGCCATGGCTTGAAGCATATTCACACTCAGGTCTTTAGAGATGACTTCTGGGGGCATCTCAGCCAACAAAGAAATTTCTATTTTGTTTTCTCCTTGTTCTGTGCACTTTGACCCTGCAATATCCATGGTATATAATTTCTTCTGTCTTTTTTCCTCTCTCTAATTAATCCATTTTCTGTTATGTACTTTGATAATATTGAGTATTCTGGATCTAAGATAAAAGCCCTTTTCCCTTCTTTCTAGCTGCCCTACAGCTGACTCAAATGATATTTGCACGCTTAACAATCTTCCTGATTTAGAACATCAAACTTGCAGGAGATTTGCACTGAGGTTGTGCGTAGCTCAGTCAGGAACTGATTCAAATATGGGTTTGATAATCATGGATTCACCCTTTTCCTGTTAACACGGACAGGCTTCATTCAAAATTTGAAGAGTGGTTTCAAGAACTATGTCACAAATGTATTATTCTCAGTATTGTATAAGCATGCTACTTAACTCAGTTTTTGTATAAGCATTCTACTTCACTCAGCTTAACTTTGCCTCTCATGGTTTCCCTGACCAATATTTGAGTTTGTTTCAGGCATCTTTAGAGAACTTAGGTAATTCCACACGGGTTTAAGAATTTAATACACCTTGGGCATGTATATATTTTTTGTAAGAGGAAATTATTTGAATATAGGATGCTCTCCTTTTACTTAAAACTAGACCATAGTTACAAATTGAGAAAGGCCTAAAATCCCATCATTAGAAAACTGTAGGGAGCTGTACTGAGTGCAAAACCGTATTCTGTGTAGTAATGAAAGTTAAAACTACTATGTGGCCGTGAAAGGGTAAGAAGGGATCTGATTCCTGTCTAATAGATAGTTATGAAGAAAATTAAGTCAAACTGTTCTCAGGGGCACACAGAGAAAGGATGAAACAGATTTCCAAAATTAAAATGTTGACAAGATACTAAGAATACTGTTTTTTACTATGTGTGTCATCAGTGAAGCAGAGGGATTGTAGAATCTCCTCCCTTGGCAGGATTTCAGACTCAATTGGACACAGCCCTGAACTCCTTGATCTAGCTCTGGAGGAGGCCCTGCTTTGAGAACAGTGCTGGACTAGATGGACTTCCTTGCAGCCCATGTTATTTTGTAATTATATGTTTGCTTTACAAAGAATGTCCTGAGCCTATTTAATTTAGAACAGAGTTATAGCACCACAAATATTCTAAAAAAAAAAAAAAAAAATCTTACTGAAAACTTTAACTTGGAAACTATATTCTATTTTACTTTATTTTATTTTTATTTTTTGTTTCAGCAGCCTGTGGGGTTTGCTCCTCAACGTCTCCCTTGAGACTACTCTGTTAATTCCATGTCGTGTTCAGCTTTATTTTAGTGAACCACCATTCTAACTGGGTATTTCCTCAGTGTAAGTGTTCCAGATTGTAGTCCCCTGTAATCATCAGAACTGCTTTCCAATGATACATAAAGATAATAATAATAATTACTGAACAGAACAATGTAATCAAGAATGAGCCTTGACAAGTTTAGGTCTATTATTTCATGGCACATAGGGCAGAAGGCTCTTTATTCTTCTTGTTGCACATAAACTGTGTTCAAAGCTCTGCATAGCTGTTTGTCTCAATCTGTGAGCTCTGCTCAGAACTTCTCAAAATAGTTTCCACTGCACAGAAGTAAAACAGCTTTGACATGGATTAGCTGGAGCATAGACTCCTAATGAGCCAGATGGATCAACACTCCTGTTGGTCAGAAATGATAGTTATGATGTTTTCCACAATAACCCAGCAATTGCCTTAGTTTTCTCCTCGATAAAAGAACCAATGTTAATCTTGGTCCATAATGGTTAAGCAGTGACTGCTGTGAGGTCTTTCCTTTGTAAAAACCTTATCTTACATCATTACAAATTTCCCAGGGAGGATTCCCAAAGATCTGGAATGCTGAATGAGGTTTCTCCCTGTGACTCTGACTGGGGACAGTATCTGCCAGCTAGCTCTGAACTGGATAAAGCATCTAAAGAATAACACTGTCATAACACTTTGATTTAAGGAGTATAGAAGGTTTTGGTTTGTTCACATCCCTTGTGCAGAAAGCAGGCGAAGGTCAGAGAAACTGATCTTGTGAGTGCATCAGGTGATAAGTTGTAGAATTTAACACTTAAGATCCCAACAGTTCAGTGTCCAAGGGCAGGGAAACTTTCTCTGTGGATATATCGATGTGCAGGCTCCTCTGTCTGGGCAGAAGGGAAGTGCAGCAGTCCCTGCCCAGCCAGCACAGTGAAACAGGATCTCAGTGATGTGCCTCAGACAAAATGTCCAGGCTTTGAGTGCAGCCTGAATTGATGACATTCTCAGTGCAGCTCCTTTATCACCACCCCTCTCACATCTCATTCAGCCTGAGAGAGCTTTCCCATGGGCTGACAGCACTTTCACAAAACACGTAAGGATTGGGATGGCTACTGCTCGCCAGCTGCCCTAACCCAGCTCTGCTGTGAGCCTGCACTGGTGCCAGCTCCTGCCTTGCAAAAGGAGCAGGGAAGTGCTTATGAAATAGGCTTGTGTTTACTTTGAATAGGTACAGAAATGTTAAAGAGCAACGAAATATGCTGGAAAGATTGTGTGTGTTGGGGAGGGAGAGTTATAGGCCAAAGGGATTGGGTTCTCCTACTTAAATGCTAAAAGGGAACAAGCCCTATCTCTGTTCTCCAGCATAGCACTTCCTGTAAATTCACTGACAAACTGTGAACGATACATAAAGACCATGTAACTTAATAGCTGGTCTTCCATATTCTCTTTTGACCTTTCAGCTATAAAAGACAATTCCTTAGAGTTTCCAAAAGTACAGTTCATTGCTCTTTGGTTTAGTGTTACAGAGCAACTATAGTAAGTAACAGACCTTATTACAGTGACTTTTTTTTTCACTTAGCAAAACCATTATACACCTCTTTGACCTTTAAAAGAAAAAGTGCAAATATGGTTCAGCAAATGTTTCCAGCATTAATTTCTGTTTTTCAGAATTACAAATATGTGGGTCTTAATCCATATGGACTGTATAAAGCCTGTTTTATTCCTTTTTGCTTTACTCTTGTTTTGATAGTTTTTCTCAGTTCCCCTTCATCCAATATCCTCTTCTCTTAGTCCTTTTCTCAGTTTTCCCTCTATTTGTGACCAAAGAGAGCAGAAAATATTTTTTTTTTTTGTGGTACCTTTTCTTTTTTTATTGTAGAATGTGGGATTATTTGTCATGAAAACCCAACCCTGTAAATCACAATAAGATAACCATGTAAAATTGATAAGATACTTTCCATTTTCTACTGCCCTGGGCAACCTAGTATCTTTTCCTTTCACTCACAAACTTAAAGCCTGAAGGTTTTTTTGTTAAGCCTTTTTCCACTGTTTAATACTGTTTGTTTAGTAAGGAACTTATGCAGCGTGTGTATATGAAAACCAAAGCATTGCCAAATTAATAATGGCAGCAGAGAGAATCATAATTTTTTTCATTGTTAAGGAAATGAAATTATTTTCTCCTCAGGGTTGTGACCTTAGTAAAACATCACTTAGCTATTTTCCTTTTTTAGCTTCAAAAAAAAGCCTAACCAAACAAATCTTTTCCAAGATACTCAAATATCTTGTCCCAAAACCATGGGAATTGCTAACCACAAATGTTGCATATTGCTGTACTCTCACCCACAGGTTTTTTTGCTGCTTGTGAGTGACGTTGCTTGTGGGGATACATGGATCAGTTTTAAAGGTGGGAGCAGGTTACACATTGCTGTCATTATCTATTAGTTGTGAAGTTTCATTTTTTCTGAAGCCAAAAAGAACAAGTGAGATGACACATAAAATCAATGTCACGGGTCTTTTTTAGTGTTTTGTTCAACTCAGTTCTTGAATATTTGGACAAGAACAGTTAGAATTGCAGTCACACCAGTAGTGGTTTGTCATTTAACTCTTGCTCTGATACAAAGTCTTCACTCTGTAAAATATCCTCGGCTGGCATGCATGAATATAACTCATTTGACTTTAATTGAGGATCTGGCTCAGGCTTTGATCTCTATTTAGAACTTGTCCAACTTTTCCCTTTATGGCCAACAATGTAGTACCAGATTTCTGCTAGCTGAATACATGCACTATATATATAGATATATAGTAACTAATGACCTTTAAATAGCTACCAGTGGACAATTTTTAACTTGTTATAATAGTTTGATGCTATTTGGATGCCCTGTCCTCAGTGCAGTATGCAGCACATTAACATTCCAGAGCCCACAAGGACATTTACTGTGAATTGTGGCAGTGTTTTCCTCTGTGTCAGCTCTCAAGCCTTTCACGTAGTAGCTGAGTCCTGGTCTGAGGAATTCCAGTGCACAGTGACAGTAATGAGTGCAGGCAAAGCATTTTTGTGGGCACTTTACCACCAGAAATCATATTTCAGCCTCCCTCCACAGGAAAAAAAAGCCCAAAGCACCTTGGCATCTATGGAGTTCCCATTGTCAGCTGGTGAAATACACTGTAAATGGCAACAGCTGCCTTAAATTTTGCCACTTATACTGTCTACATATAAATAGGAAATAAAGGTTACAGACTAACATTTAAAAGAAAGGGAGGGGGAAGCCAATTTCCTAGCATAATAGTGTTGAAAACAGCATCATGCAGAACGGAAATTTTGTTCTACAAATACAAAGTGGGTAGACCATTGTGAAGAATGACAGGCTTGTTAAGTGGGAGTCTAAAAAAAAAGCAGTGTAGAAATTGAGTATGGTGGTGTATAGGTTTTGTGTGTACACATTTTGCTGAGCCTGTGGAATGGCAGAGCAGTGAATATGTTGCTTCTTTCCAGTTTTAATTATGTCTCTATTTTCTGTATACATTAGAGCATCAATGGAACCATATTCTAAAATACAGCCTAAAAGGAGGTATCTTGAATAAGGAATAAAGGAATAAATAGTTACTCCCCTCAAAATATCCAGTATCTAACCTAAACTTTCCAGAGAGATAAAGATGTCCTAAAACTTGCTTGAATTTATTGAAGAAATATATCAATAGGAGGCCATAATTCTGGAGTTTGATATTATTAAAAAAACAACAAAAAACCAAGGCCCCCCAAAATCCCCCTCCTCCAAATCAACTTGCTAGTTAATTATTTTTTTAGTCTTTTACGAAGATTTGTTAAGGAAGAGTTTATTTTGTGAACTAGATTAGTTTTGTTTCATTTGTTGAATTGTACGTTTTAGGTTTGGATTTCAAATACTCCTCAGCTCTGAAAAGCAGAGTTGGCTTTCACCAGCCAAGTGACTGCATGTTGGGGGACGATAGAAAAATTTTACTTGAAGTGATGGTGTAAGAGTAACATTGGAACTTGAAATGGAAATAAATAGTTCATTTATCAGCTTCTCTAGCAGGATGAAGTGTTCAAGTTTTCAGGATTGATATTCCTGGCTGCACAAAATCTGTGGATACTTATGACCCTGTGTGACATGGCTGGATTGATCAGGGAGATGACCTTTTCCATGTGAGCTTTTGCAGGTATCAGGGCTAAATTACTCCTGATTCCTTCTGTCTAAAATTTCTTTTTGTCTGGTTCTTGTACCTCGGAGATGCTTTTGACAGGCACTGTGATGCTCAGTAAATGTGACAGACTTGAGAAGATTTCAATATGTCCCTTTAGACTCGAGGCCAGACACTTGGTGATGACTGAAGACCATGAAATCTCCTTTCCCTTGTCAGGGGCAATGATTGCCTGGGAGAGGGTGCTGGCTCTGTGACAAAGTGCCATCATGTACCATCTCTTGTGTCATGTGCAGTACTGTGGGCCCTGTAATTTTTTTTTTTTGTTGTTGAAACTTGTGATTGTTTACAGAAGATGTGAAATGGCTGTAAACTGTAGCAGGGCTTTTAAAAAATAATCTCTAAATCAGGAGGTGGCCTGTTGTATTTTCTCCTGTGTGCTGACTGTGCAGTGAGCAGGTGAAGCTGCTCTTACAGGGCTGCTTTGTGCATATGCCAGGCTCTTGTTCACAGGGAAAGTGAAACTTGTGTGAGCTCCTCTGCCAGGGATGGTTCATGTCACTCTTCTGGCCCTGGGAGACACAGATCAGCAGTAGCTGAAACTGCAGCAGAGAAACCTGCTCACAGACATTATCTGAGCAAATGCATGACTGTTTGAGGGTTAGTTTGAGCTTTAACATGTGCTTAAAACAGTGCTTCTCCAGAGAGTCCAAGGCAAAATTGAAGCTGATGGCCAAGTCTGGTGAATTGTATCGAAGTGTTATTGCTGTTTTGTGATGTGTAAAAATAGACACAAGGATCAGAGAGCCTGGTTCCCTGTAGACGGAAGATTAGCCCACTAACAGAGTAATTTAGTTCATAGAATCACAATATTCCGTGTGGCCTCTTTGTGTTGCTTTCATATTAGAGTGACTTCTTCTTTAAAAGCTTTCTGTGCAGCACTGAAAGAAAGCAAAGTTGAGTAATTTTTTTTGTATCCCTTTCTTTTCAAAAAGGGTGACTGGAGAAGTGACCTTTTAACAGTGCAGAATAGAAGAACTGCCTTTGGTATGATTTTTTTGTTGTTGCTAATAAAGCAGCCCTGTCCTGTAGGAGACACAAAAAAGCAGATGCTATTGAGAGCATTGCAGCACAGCAGGAATTTCCACCAAAATAATGTTTTTATATACACCCCTAGGAATACACTGATTTGGGATTTTTTAAGTACTAAAGGTAGATTGTTCCTCTTCAGATTATTACTTAATAAGCATGTCATGATGAGCTTGTGTATTTGACCTGCTTGGGGGTTTGTTAATAGAGTAGAGAACCACACGTTTGTGGAAATGTTTGTAATGTATGTTTTGGTGGAAACTATGCAGAACTGACATCAGGGAAAACTTAGCTGTTCCCATTTAGATCAGGTGATTTTTTTCACTTTTCACATAAGAACACCTATAAACACTCAAAGCCCACCTGGCTCCAAATCCAAATCTGATGCTTGTTGCTCATGGAGTTAGGGAGGAGCAGTGGATCAAGCTGAACTCATACAGTTCTCTCGAGGTTAATTTCCCAGTCTCCAAAAATTTAAGGAATTTCTCCGTTGGGGTTTTGTTTATTTGTTTTTTTTCTTGAAATAAACCTGCAAAACTCAATGAAGCCTTTTATTGAATTGCTTACAGTAGAGCTCAATCTGTAAATGTGATTATGCTTTGGTATTATCTCATATGTCTAGTTTAATATACACAAAAGTGATGAAAAATCCATAAGACCATGTAATAATTGTAACATGTATAAAATTGGTTTGAGCAATGACATTGCACCAGTGGCAACATGACATTGAAACCTAATAATTTGGTCTGTATTGCTATAACTTAACATTAGTATTTGGAGCGGAGATCAATATTTTAGTGGTTAACTATTTTTTTTCATTAAAAAGCCTAAAGTTTTTCACAAAACAGTGATTAGTTTGTTAGTAATACTGTCATTTACATTTCAGTATTCATCTATTAGCTGTTTTAAGTGGTGTGTAAAAAGTAAGTCATGTTATTTCCTCTGAAAATGTATTATGAACCAAATATTTGACCTTTGCTAAGAAAAAAATAATTTAAAAAATCAAGCTGATCAGTGTGGTCTTGGAAATCTGAAATACCCACAAAGACAACAACAGGTCATAGTAAAGTCTTGATCTTCATTGTTCGCATTTTATTTTTTTTCATGCCCACAAAATCTGCTTTGACCAATTTGAATGTTTCTGTGCAGCATTTCTGTATAGCTTGGAAACTGGGTGAAGGATGAATAAAAAGCCTAATGAAAAATTAGCTTCATAGTAGTTTTTATTAGGATTATTGTTGCGTTCTGTTTTGAAGTCAGTAAGGATTTAAGCCACAGTAAAGCTTCAATTAAAAAAAAAAATCTGCTTTAGACTAGAATACTAGGGAGGAAACTTAAATGGAATTGCAATCTTGAGTTATGATTTATAGCAAACTAGAGTTAGAATCTCTGCATCTTTCAGGATGACAGTAGCTGATTTTCCTTTGAATTAAGTCTGTTGTGAAGGATTTTTGTTGACACTGCTCTGAGTCTTTCTGGTATCTGACATGTACCTAATAGATGATTTCCTGCTCTCCAAGAAATAATCTTCACCAGGGATAAAATCCTAAGTAAATAGAGCCCAAAAATGAACGGCATAATGTTTTCCTGGTGTAGATTCTGTCCTATCTGTTCTTCACAACTGTCGTGTACAGGTGTGTGGAACATTGAGGTACAGGCATCCAGATGTGAGCAAAAAATTAAAGCACCATTAGCTTGACATAAAAAAGAGATCTAGAAAAGCATTAATAGGAAGGAACAATGAGCTTTAGTTTGACAAGTGCAAAGGTGATGCATTTCAGGATACAAAAGTTGGATGTTCCAAGCCTTACAGGTGCTCAGTGGGGGGAGAAAATGTAACACAACTGATAGATTTTTAAAACTCTACTCGAAGAAGTACATTCAAATAAAATCTCTGAATATATCAAAAGCTATAGAGGGTTTTTTTCCCCTCAAAATTAGCGCTCAGTAAAATTACAGTGTATGTGTGTGAGGTCTGATTCATGAACAACCAGGTAAGTTTGACTATAAAAATAATAGACTTGGGTGAGCTGTTAAGTCTTTTTCAGCTGTGTGGTTTGTCATTCACTTGTAGCTGTTGCTGATAAGGAGAGCTTGGCCTAATCGTGTTGCCTGTTAGACAAGTGTAAATCCACAACTTGAGGGTAAATGAGAACAGAACCTGTCTGCTCTCCCCATCTCTTTCTTTATCCCTCACACTCAGCTTCTCTGACTTGTTTTAAGTTATTTATTTTTACATTTTTTTTTCTTTCTGGTCATTCCTTTTGCCTTTCTTTTGCTTTAGTTTGCAAGATAATTTATAGATGGCCTGTCTTGTTACCAGCCTCCACATTACAGAGATCCATATTGCTCTACTTCCGCCTGAATCTTGAAAGTTAAGCAAATACACAGGGAAGGCAGAATAATACCTTAATCTGTCAAAACCCACTCTTTCATCTCTTGAGATCACCTCAGTGTACATGTACTTTCATTGTTGATGGTAATTTTTGACAGTTGCCCCTGACTGACAGTGACCGCAAGGAAGAGGTGCCAGGACTTTGTCACGATAGTCAGTTGAAGTCTGTCACACTATCTTGTAACTTTGACCTGTGACAAGTGAGAGGGACTGGGAAACAAAGATTGATCTCTTCTGGGCATCCTGTGTTGTTGGGTTTTTTCACCTTTTTTTTAAAAAAAAACCTTTTTTTTTTTTTTTTTTTTTCCCCCCATAACGGTCCTCATTTGCTCTTTTCAGGTTTTCCTTTCTGTCCTTAAGCTACCTGCTCTTCCATCTTTTCCTCTATGTGCACTGCTTTAGGAAAAAAAAAAAAACCCTGCTCTCACTGATCTCTTTTGCACTTTCTTTTCTTGTACTTGGTTTTCCTTAGGCTATGGTTTTCCCTGCCTCCACAGCCACATCAGAGAAAGGTGTTTTGGAAAGTCACATGCTGTCCCTTCATGACCCCTGTGTAGAACAAACAGCAGCAAAAACTTCTGCTTTGTCCTCTTTTCTTCTATTTCTGCACACCTGTTTCTGAATCATCCCTGACATGCACATGGACAGGCTGTGGGGACCAGGACACGGGCAGGTGCTCCTGTCCAAGAGCCTGACAGATCCCAGGCCAGTTCCCACAGTAGTCAAGCACCAAAGGAAAGCTGGCGCCTCTGCCCTTGGTGAACTCAAGGTCCCAACTCCAGTGCTCTTTGCAGGGAGTGAATAAATGTTTTGCTGTAACTCAGGAACTTCACTTAATAGTTTAACTATTCTTTTAGCTCTTTGTAAATAGGGTAAGGAATGAAAATAAGACCTTCAGTGCAAGTGCCTTGCACATTAATGAGATCTGCAAGGTGACAAGAGATAGTACAGTAGTTCCTCAGTACTTTGTAAAATACCCAAAGGTTCTACCTAAGCAATAAATTAGATTTATCTGTTAAATCAAAGTCTTTTTAAAAAATTAAATGCAAAGGACATTTTTAGTAGCTGTTTTATTATCACGGAGATATTTTTACAGTGCTCTGTGAATGATTTTTTTTCTTTTTCCTCAATGTCACTGAAACTTCATTTGATTCAAACTTGATTTGGTAAAATTTAATTCCTTTTCAGATGGACATACTGTACACTGAGATCTAGCTTAAAGTTATTTTAAGCTAGATATTTTGTATTAGTACAGCTAGATCAATTCCACTTTGCTTACCAAAAAAAAAAAAAAAANTGGAGCTATTGTCTGTAAAAAAAAAAAAAAAAAAAAAAAAAAAAAAAAAAAAAAAAAAAAAAATCTGCATTTGTACTGTAGTCAGAGGAAAAGGAATGACAAGTCTGAAGGGTGATCCTCATCACCTGTATCTGAAATGCCAAGGAAGAAAGAAATCCTCCTCTAAAGATGCTTTTTCTCCTTGCCTGAATGTGCAAGGGGCTTAAACAACTATTTTAGCATGGAGTTATAATTTTGAGCTGGCTAATCTATTCCTAAGTGCTCATGTATGGCACATTCTGGAAGGTGTGAGGAGAAGGACAAGGTCTGTGGTAGGAAGGGAGCAGTGGAAAGACCCTCAAAGGGCAGGGTCACACCAAAGCCCAGGGTCAGACTCAGTGACCTCAGGTGTGCTGACATTTCCTCATCTCAAAGACCCTTCCTGTTGCACAATTTTAAGTGATTGCTAAGAACAGTATGTTGCAAGATGGCAAAAATCACATGTGATTGATTTTTGCCTTTTCTAAAGTTTTTTCAATGCCTTTATCTTGTGTGGCTTCCATAATGTGTGTGGGAAAAAATGCCAACTTATTTTTATTATTAATGCAAAGAGTGTAGGTAGAGTGTAGCTGAATTTTTGTGAGAGGCAGTTAGTGTCCATTACATATAATTGACCAATTACTGTGTCAACACACAAAGTAAAAACATGACCCACGCTGCTATTTCCCATTGGTATGACACACACTTGTTACATGTGCTAAATGAACACTTATTTTCCATCCAGGCAGGAGACTAGAGAGGATGAAAGATTCTCTTTTAGCTCAGAAAATCTTGTGTATATGTTTATTTAGAAAGGTGAAATACAGCCACTTTAGTGTATTTGCCTTGTGTATTTTTAGCAAATTTAAAATTTTAATTTCTTAGGGATGGATTTCTTAACCTCAGACAACGATGTTTTTCCCACTTGTTTTACATTATCCAGGACCATAAGTAGGAGGAGGATTTAATGAAGCATTTGGTTTTTTTTCATATTCCCATGAAAAATTTAGAGAAATGTCATCTCAACACATTTATGCAGGCTGAGATTCCACCTTACCTGAGAACCCAGGCTTCCAGATGATTATTTTAATGGACAGTTTTAAACTGACACCACTTTAGGGTATTGTTTCTCTGTAATTAAAACATTTTTTCATCTTTTATTTTAAAAAATCCGTAGGTGACTAGAAACATGAATTCAGTCATAGGAATGGCTTTGATTTTTTTGATTGAAATTGCAAATGTGATTTCTGACATCATTTGAGATAGTGCCTCAATAACTGCACTTGTACAAACATTTCTATTATTTTCATTGGATGATTTTATTATAATAACACATAAGCAAAGAAATATAAATAGGACCTTAAGTTCATAAATTACAAGATGCCTTATTTCACAGACAGAATATAATGTGTAAAAAGAAAATGTAATTACTTAGCATTGCAATATATTGTAGATGATTTTTCTTAGATTTATATATGAGAATAAACTCTACACTTGTCATCCAAGATCCACCCTTTTATGTGACAATTCAAGTCCAGTTATTGTTGTTTTTCTATGGATCCAAATATGTAAATTCAGGTTTTGCTCATGAGAATGACGTATCTGGCCAGTTGCAGTGACAAAGATCTTGTTTTGAGATTGGGTATACTTTTCCCTCTCTGGAATGTTTGTTGGCTTCATGCAATTCCATACCAAAGTTTTGACTGAACTGTGCATTGGATTAGAGTTGGTGCTCAGTCTAGGGTGTACAAAAAATATCGATAACATTTCTAAGAAATCCTCAATATTAGTGGAAAAAGAATGTTTCAACTTTTTTCCTCCGTTAAGTGCTGTTCATAAATATTCTTATTTGAAGATTAAACTGTGGCTTTTCCTGTTCTCCTGTGTGAGGAACTAGTGACAATTTTTCACATGACCAGAGGGACAAAGAAGTGTGTTGACTACGTTTGGTCATAAACTTTTTATTAAAAACAACATTTGTGATGTAAAATGTTTCAGAAATCTGTAGGACATACAGACAATAGGACTCATTGTATCTAGGCTACAGTTAGACATAAATGAGGAATTTGACTTTGTTTTCACCCTGTTAACTCTAAAAGCCAGAGTGGAAAAACAAGTCCTCAGAGTCCTGATGCTCTGGCATCTGAGGGTGTAGCCAGCATCCATGACTGCCTCAGTTTCCTTCTTCACATGGCAGTGTAGGCAGCAGCATTCAGACATGTTCTCCAGGAACTTCACCAGTACTCTGGGGGTTTTTGAAGAGGTCCTCCCAGAAATGCCCTTCTTGCCATTATGGTGAGTGGACCATAAACAGCAGGTTTTGTGATGACCTGAGGCAATGGAGCACCATGCACTGCTTTCCACCTCCTATCCCAGGCCTCTCACCAACTTTACCTGAAACAGGTCACCGGGGTTTAACAAGGGCTTGAAAACTTTCTGGAAGACTTTGTTGTCTCTATGTCTTATTTTCTTACAAACAACCCTGATGCTGAGTGGCTGTGACACACAGGTGGCCTCCCCTAATAGGAGCAAATGCATTTTGCAGGTGTTTCTCTTGCATTAAACACCACACAATATACCTGGCACAGCACGACCTCATTATGCTTTTCATCTGAACTATTTCTTTTCTTGAACAGAGGTTTATATGTAGTAAAAATCTCCATTTTCCCAGTTTGTGTAACTAGACCTCTGTTTCCTACTGGCATTAACCAGGGTGCTTTCTGACAGTGAGCAGCAAAGAAAGGGCAGCATGAGGATGGAGCCAGAGCTCTCCTTGTCCTCACAGGTGCCATGCTGAAGCCAGGCTTGACAGAAATCAGATACCAGAGCAGGGCACTCACATGGCCTCTGTATTTGGTTGCTGTCATCAGCCTGGTATTTCTTCTGAAGACCATTTTACCCAGACAAGACGTAGGCTTCCTTTCAGATGATACTGCAGACGATTTAGTAACTATGTTTGCATGAAGCTGATCTCGCACATGTCTTTTCAAATCTGGCTCAGGCTGCATGTGACTACTGTTTCCTGGATCAGAGAAAGGATGGCAGCACTGAATCTGTGAAGTACCAACAAGAACTAGCAAAAATAGCCCTCCTTGAAGTCAGTTTCAAATTTCAGGAAGTTAGCATGAGGTAGTCACAAAATTGCCAAATGTGCATTATTTTTTAATAAAATAAAACAGCTGGACAAGCTCCACTTTAAATTCAAATTTCTTATTTTATTAATCCTATACTAATGCAAACTTTTAAGCATTTATCAAAATGAATCATTTGCCTAACTCCAAATGGGAAAAGAGACGAAATGCGTGTACTGGAAGAATATTATTTTACTTTAAAAAAGTTTCCTGAAGTGCCTATTACTTATAGTCACTTCCTGTAGTTTAATTTCAATTTCCATATTAATGACAAATGTGCAGGTCTAAAGAACTTTAAGAGGAAAATGGTTTAGAAATACTTAGTAAATAATTTAATTTTTTTAAAAAAACAAAGCAGAACTCTCTACAATGTGTAAATGTCATGCTAGACTCATGCTTTATTGATATACTGAGAAGCATCATTTTCCATTGCTAGACAATGTGAAATACTTAGGTGTTAGTAATTGAAACAGTATGATATAATAAACTCCATGGTAAGTATTTCTTTTAAGTAGTAGGTTATTTGAGTGAGATATTATTTTGATATTTCATCTCTCTTTGGATTATTTTGAATTTTAATATGCAATTTAGGTAGCAGGAGGTCATGATAAGGACAGAGAAACCTTTAAGCATTGTGTTCATCTGACCTAGCATTGCCTTCTGCTCCCTGCAGTAATAATGGCAAACAGATATTCTTTTTATTCTAAATAAAGCAAACCACGTCACTTAATAAATTTTTCATGCACAGACATTTAGGTCAAATGGGAACTCCCTCTTGAGAGAGAATTAGAGGGGAAGAATTGAACTTTCATGGAGTGTATTTTTTAATAAAGAAGAGTGGGATGAAAATCACTTGCTTTTTAATTTCTTTTTGGATGATTGGGTAGTGTTTTTCTTTTTGCTTTTGTACTTTCGGACCATTACTTAGTTTGCCATAATTATTGTGTATAACATTACTTTCTGTACACTTTGGGAACCAGAACACAAATTAAGGTAAATGGGAAGTGATTTTTTGGTAATGATCTCTTCTGTTGATGGCTTTTATATAATGGACACAGAGCCTGTATGTGATAACTGTCCTTGCTTGCTGTGTAAGATTTCTGTACACAAAACCCTGTGCAGGATGAAGGTGCCTGTGCAGGATTCAGTGTGGCATCTCCTGCTGTGTTGGTTACGATTCCATATGTGGGTGCTGTGGTTGATGAGGCTGATGCACAGTAACTGCATATGCAAGTGTTCTGGGAATGTCTGCACAGAATGTCTGCACAGTTTACACTCCCCTGCTCTGTTTGGAAACTTGACTTTCGAATTACAGCTAATGAGCAACAATGAGTTCATTTGTGGGAATGAATAAAGGGATCAGAGAGGAATTTACATCGCCCAGCTTCAAACATTATTTGAATGACTAGATTGCTGGACTCCATGTGCAGTTAATGGAGAGACTTTTCATCCCAAACTGGTATCTGAAAGCTGTTTGTGAGGTGGGTGGCACAGTAGGATATTATCTTTGGAATCCCAGCTGTGCAGGCCAGGGATCCAGCTGCCTTGTGTGCATGGTGGTCCCTACAAGGTCAGATATCTTTGCTCTTTTCTCCTGGAAGGATGGATGTGTTGCAGGGAAGAGAGAGGTAAAACGCTCTTGGGTCTAACTTGCAGATAGAATTGAGATCTACTTGAGGTGCTCAAAAGGACTTCAGGCTTGGGAAATGTTTCTTAATCCCTGTGGCTGAGATATAGTTTCAGTTATAGCCATTATACTCCATTTAGTATGAAGCTGAGTTCAGCTTCTAATCTATGTGCCCAGGCTGGACAACAGGATTATTCTCAGAAAAGTCGTATATGGCAATCATAAACTGAAACTGAATAAAAATACAATATAGCATGGTGTGATACATTCTTGAAAATTATTTTTGATATTTAATTTTCTAAGCAGTGTGTATAAAAAAGTCTTGTCACTCAACTTCTGTGTATCTTCAGGGAAGGAGATCCTTGTACCAGAGTTTGACTACCTTCACACTGAAAAGATAAGCTGGAATCTTATGAGTTCCAGTGTGTGCCTACCAGCTCTTAATTTCATATTTTTTGTAATGCAACTCCCTTCTTCTTCTTTTGGCCAAGTAAAATGTGTTGAGCTACGTCATACAGAGTAATTTGCAAATAGAAAAGTTGCTAGGACTGAAGGGGAAGTGGGCAGCCAGCAAAGTCAATTTTTTATTTATATAAATAATATTTATGGTATGTTCATAAATTTGATGCATTTTTGACAGTAGATCTTCTAACAGCCCATAATCTTCCTGTTGTCCTTCAGGAAATTTTAACTGTAAATTTTGTATAGTGGCATTATTTTAAATCAGAGATGTGCAAATGTAACTTCCACAACCCAATGACATTGTGTCTGTAGGATTATGAGGAGCTAAGACAGCATGAGCCTGCTAATCCATCCCTGTTTTGCCATTCCTTAGGAAAAGGTGTGTCTGGGTGGGACAGACCCCAGCCAGCTGGGGGCCAGAGCTGGATGAGGCCAGAGGGTTTCTGCTCAACAGAGTCCCCCAGCTGAGGCCAAATCACTCAGACAACCACAGAGCAAAGTGGAAAAGTGGTTTTGGCACATGCAGAAATGCCTTCACAATCTCTCCTTGATGAGGACGGTGATAGGAAGGAAGGTGTGCCAGCATGAGCAGGTAGCCCAAGAGCAGGCTTACTGGGCACACAGCAGAGACAAGAAGTCATCTTTAGGTTGTGTTGTGGTCCTCTCCATTGGCTTGGTGCAAGAAATAGACTTTGGTTACTACACAGTGCTGTCTGATCAGACTTAATTGATAAATGGGGCAATGAAAATAACTACTTTTTAATAAATCTGAGCATTCATCACCAGTTATATAAAGATGTCTTTAGCTGTAAATCTGAAAAGACTGGACTGGTTCAGAGCAGATTTTATAGACATCTGTTCTTTCAAGGTTAATTAGGTAAAAAAGGTCAAAAGGCCAGTTGACATAATATTGTTAGTTACTAATTCTCTTAGGTTGCAAAAGACTCTAATAATGAACTAAATAAAATAATAGCTAAGAGTTCAGGATTTTTAGTTTGTGGCTGTTTATTAGCTATGGAGATGTGTGAGTGTGCATAAAGAATATTTATCTGTAATATATCTAATCACCTCGACCATATAAATCCGTGAGTGAACAATTTGCTTGAATTAGTGCTTTTTCCCTGCTCATTCTTATGTGCCTTTTTACAAAAGAGTTGGATTGTTTGTGTCCTCAAGTCTCCGGAAGCATCAAGTTTTGAGTGGAATCTAAAGCATGTCCATTTGTTTCAACTGATTAGGCTGTAAAATACCTCATGCAGTGCTTGAAATTATACAGAAAAGTTTTAGACAAGAAACAAGCATTTTTGTGCACAAAAAACCCCTCCTCCCAACCCCCCAAAAAGTCGTATTGGAAATTCACAGTAATAATTACACATTCTCTCCTATCTTCAGACCTGATTTACAGACAGAATCTGCTTTCACACTAAAGTGTTAGTTTTGTTCATTTTAAGGGCTTGGCATATGCTGTACTAATGCTAGAATATTTCCAAGCATAAAAAATGTCTTCAAAGATGAAAATGAGTCCTGTTACCTGTGAAGTTTAGCTTCTTCTCTAGCTTATGTCCTCAGGAGCTGGAAAACCAGGAGTTGTTTTTAGAGAGGCACATGGGAGGGGAAGGGGAAATCATTCAGGGTGGATACCCTGTGAGAGGCTGAACACTGGGCAGGTTCAAAATTTCACATTTGACGCTGCTGTCTGACTATCACCTCAGGACTGCAAAGTTGAGGTACAACCTGCAAGGCACAGATCTGTTTTGAGCTTTACACCTGGCTGTCAGGTGTTATCACCTGGAACATATTATGGCATGCTAGTATTTCTCATTAAAAGTGATCTTGGAATCTCTATAAGCTCCAATTGCATTATTTTCAATAGGAACCAAATTTATACTTAAACCCTGATGATGAGGAACAGCAGCCAAGCAATGTAGCAAAGATGGTAATTTTCCTGATAAAAGAAGTACTACCACACTTTTGAACAATATGTCACTGAAGGTACATATCAGGGGAGGGAAAGGGGGAGCAAATGTAGCGAGATACACAAAATTGAAGAAGCAAGGGTGGCTATGATTGTGGTGGTTTATTTCTAACCAGGCAAACACTTTAAGGTCAATTCTAATACATGCTGGAGTCAGGGAGCATTTTCTGTTCTGTGAATGTTGAAGGCATTTTATTAGCTAGTCCTCTTTTCTGGCCTTTTCTTCGTTTTGATGTTAAAACAGAAACACATCTTTTGGAAGCCAGTTCACAGTGTGTCTTGGTGGGATGGAGATGAGCCTGTGCTTCTCTCCAGCAGATTTACACTGTGCTCATGTCACTGCACTTGACAGGAGCACACCTGGATATCTCGTTTTTCTGGGATCATCTGTCTCCTGTGTGCTTCACAAGCCATGAATTATTCATGTCCTCTTAGACTATTCCTCTGGATTTCTTGTGCTAGACCCTCAATATTGTGGCTTCTAAAGTTTGAAATTTTAGGGATGTCACGACTACAAGTATTTTTTCTGTGGTTTAGTTTAACCCTTTACATGCGTGAACTGATTTTTTGTTTTCCCAGGAATCTCTTCTTGGTTACTCTAATTTCCATTGAATTTATTTGAAGGATTTTGGTTGATAACAGCGGGATCATTTAGAATTTAGTCTACATAAAAACATCTGCTTATCATTTGTGTAACATCTGTGCTGTATGAGTGTATGGGGTTTTATGACGGCTTTTGAAGAATTCTTACTTTCTATTTGTGCTTTGCTATTTTTTCCACTACTGATACATTTCCCAGTAAGACCATTTTTAGATTTTCTGTGTGATAAGATCTGTAATATTACAAAATCTCTCTGAAAGATAGCCCTTAATCCTCATGTCCCTTTATTCCAAAGCTATATGTATTACTGTAACTCAGCAGTAAGTACAATTCAGCTGGCCCAGTGTCCAGCTACTGCTCTCAGTCTCAAATCCCCCTGCCTCACATGACACTAAGCTGTCATTTTAATCCCTGTTGTAATGAAGCCCACATATACAGGGTGAATTGCATGATATTGTTAAAGTAGTTTGACATATTCCAGCAGAACAGTTTTCTGCTGGGAATGGCTTGGGTTTCTTGAAAGTTTCAAAAACTTTTCAGTCTTTAATTAAGGACTTGCTTGCAACAATTTCTGTTATGAAGGAGTATTTCTGGAGTACTTTGCTGGATATTGTATTAGACAGGAGACCTTCTGTCCATCCAAGCAATGCAAAAAAACCTGAATTTCATCTGGCCACACAAACTCAGAGGAAGGGGGGAACCCAAAACTTCTGTATCTTGAGGAAAATTCCTATGAAACAAATATAGTCACTGGCTGGCTGTGCTGAAGGAATGCGTGTATCATACACATCATGTTCTCACCCCTTTGAATTAGTTGTGGGGACATGATCAGAATGTTCATTTAATGAAGTGTGAGTAATGGAGGTAATTTTTGTAATTTAGCGGTGGAAATTCTCTCTGGTTTAGGCTGTCTTTCATCCTATTTATTTCTATCTTTCACTTTTCATCCAATTTTATACGCTTTCAGGTGCTGCTGCCTTCAGGACATAGTGACTCAATACTACAAATTAGATGTTTAACAAGAGAACCTAATTTACAGTGTAGAGCAGAATTTAAGGAGAATTCCCAAATTAAATTTCATTATCATTCTGCACAGAGACCTGATGAAGTATTCCTACCTCTGGGAATGGAAAGTAGCAGAGTGTGCACACAGAGAATGCTGGGAGAAGCCTTCCCTGCCTTTAGAGCACAAGGATTTGCAGAGTCTGCTTTTCCCATCACACTAGAATGGCAAGACTCTTAAAAGCAATAATTGAACAACAGGTTGAGAACAGTGGGAACTGAGCTTTTGCTTTTTCATCTCCCTGTCTCTCCCCCACACAACTAAGGTGTGGGATTTCTTGCTGTGAAATGCTTCAGAAGATAAATTATAGTTAGAATTAAAAAGTAACTGAGAGGAGTCACACAGACAACACAAAGGTTTTTGGTACACAGTGCCAAGGGTGCAGGGAGCCCTTTCACTGCAGGCACTGGAAGCATTTGGATGGAAGGGGGAGGTTGTTTAAGCATATTCTACTCTTAAATCCTTTTGATAATCTTTGCTGCTACCCAACAGATGAGGTGGAATGGACTTTGTCTAACTGTAGATGTCTGTAATACACATCCATATCTCCAAGGTAGATGCATCAGGCTCCCATTTTTTGGAGAGAAATAAGCCTTTCAAAGACACTTCCAGGAAATGACTCATTTTATGTCTGGCAATTCACATAAGAGATGGACTCGATGATCCCTGTAGGTCCTTTCCAACTCGGAACATGCTGCTATCCCATGATATTCTGTGATGCTAGGCTGAAATGATAAAGGCTTGTTTGTGAAGGCAACTGAGATGGCTGAGTCAAACACAGAGTTACAAAGTGTGATTATTCCTGAGCTAGCTATGCTTGTTCCTCTCCTCTGGCTGAAAATGGAGCCTTGAGTGAAAGTCAGAAATGGATGCTGGTCTGCATTTAGTCACATTAGTCCCAGTGTTTGTGTGGCTCTGTATTTGAAAGGGTTTGCATTGTGATGTATTTCCAACTAGACCTTGTTTCCCATTATTAAAAAAAAAAAAAA
>VXBB01012969.1:157164-170322 GCA_013399915.1 Illadopsis cleaveri
CCAAGACTTGCTGGTCCTTCTCTGCAGAGCTGCTCTCCAGCAGGTCATTCCCAGCCTGTGCTGGTACTTGGGGCTATTCCTCCCCAGGTGCAGGACCCTACTCTTGTTGAACCTCATTAGGTTTCTCTCCACCCATCTCTGCAGCCTATGAAGATCCCACTGAACAGGAGCACAATAGCTGCTGTTCTCTTTCTCCTCTCAAGAGGTAGGATGTGAAGGGGTTTAAAGATTTTGCATTAGTTTCTGCCTCAAGCAGGTAAATCTGCTATATAGTAACTTGTCCATCTTTATTTTTATCACTCACACAGTGATGATAAGAACCTTCTTATCAATAAGTGTAGTTTTGGAGTATTTTTCATACCAGTAATGAGTAAGTCACTCCTAATATGACTCCTATCAAGTGGATATCAAGCAAAGATAATTAAATATGAAATATTAAGAATGTTTAGAAAGATACAAATTAAGCAATCAAAAAATGCGTCACAGATTTTTAACAGTGATGCAAATCACAAAATCATTTAGGTTGGAAAATACCCTGTTCTGGCTTTGGCTGGGGTAAAGTCAATTTTCTTCACAGTGGCTCATATGGGGCTGTGGTTTGGATTTGTACTGAAANCACAGGCAGGGTCTACTGGAGCAGGTGACGCAGGAATACATCCATGTGGGTTTGGGATGTGTCTAGAGAGGGAGACTCCATTACCTCCCTGGGCAGCCTGCTCCAGTGCCCTGCCATCATCAGTACAAAGAGGTTCTTCCTCATGTTGAGGCAGGACTCCTTGTGATTTAGTTTATGGCCATTGCTCCTCCTCAAGAAGAGTCTGGCACATCTTGGCATCTGCATGTATATGACATCCCCTCTCAGTCTTCTCCTCCCCAGACTGAACATGCCCAGCTCCCACAATCTCTCCTCACAAGAGAGATGCTCCAGACCCCTCCTCACCGTTGTGGCCTCTGCTGGACCCTCTCCAATAGCTCCATGTCTGTACCAAGGAGCCCAGACCTGGACACAGCACTCCAGGTGTGGCCTCCCTAGGGCTGAGCAGAGGGAAAGGATCCCCTCCCTGACCTGCTGCCCACGCTTTTCCCAGTGCACCCCGTGATCCCATTGGCTCTCCTGGCTGCAAGGACACACTGGCAGTTCATGGTCAATTTGTCACCCACCAAGACTTGCTGGTCCTTCTCTGCAGAGCTGCTCTCCAGCAGGTCATTCCCAGCCTGTGCTGGTACTTGGGGCTATTCCTCCCCAGGTGCAGGACCCTACTCTTGTTGAACCTCATTAGGTTTCTCTCCACCCATCTCTGCAGCCTATGAAGATCCCACTGAACAGGAGCACAATAGCTGCTGTTCTCTTTCTCCTCTCAAGAGGTAGGATGTGAAGGGGTTTAAAGATTTTGCATTAGTTTCTGCCTCAAGCAGGTAAATCTGCTATATAGTAACTTGTCCATCTTTATTTTTATCACTCACACAGTGATGATAAGAACCTTCTTATCAATAAGTGTAGTTTTGGAGTATTTTTCATACCAGTAATGAGTAAGTCACTCCTAATATGACTCCTATCAAGTGGATATCAAGCAAAGATAATTAAATATGAAATATTAAGAATGTTTAGAAAGATACAAATTAAGCAATCAAAAAATGCGTCACAGATTTTTAACAGTGATGCAAATCACAAAATCATTTAGGTTGGAAAATACCCTGTTCTGGCTTTGGCTGGGGTAAAGTCAATTTTCTTCACAGTGGCTCATATGGGGCTGTGGTTTGGATTTGTACTGAAAACAGAGCTGATAATACAGAGATGTTTTTATTATGGGCCTCTTCAAGAAAGACATTGAGCTGCTGGATCATGTTCAGAGAATGCCAGTGAAAGCTGGTGAAAGTCCTAGAGAGTAAGTCACATGAGGAGCAGCTGAGGAAATTGGGGGATTTGAGATAGGGAAGAGGAGGCTCAAGGGAGACCACTGGTGTCCTTCTGGCAGCTGGAGGTGACTCCATTCCTCAATCCTTCCAGGACTTCCTTACCCTTCAGGACTGCCTACCAAGGCCCTCTGTCAGCCAGGCTCCTAATCAGCCAAAGTCTGCTCTCTCTAAGGTATCAGTTCTGCTAACCCTGTAATTTCCTGTTTGCTGTTTCCAAAACAACCATCACACCTCACAGCAGTCCCTCTCTGTTCCCAAACAACATGTCCAGCAGAACACCTCCCCTAGCTGACTCCCTCACTGGCTGTATCAGGAAGTTCTTTTCCACACATCTTGGAAAGCTCCTAGACTACAGCTTCTCTGCTGTATTTCTGTATTTTCATCAGATGGATAGAAAATTTAAATCCCTCATGAGAACAAAGGTTAAATCCCTCTCAGCTGCTTACAGTTCAAATGCCTATTCATCCTATGTGGGTGGTCTGTAACAGACTCACACCAGAATATCTGCCTTGGTGGCCTGTCCTATTCTTACCCATAAACACTCAACCCTGTTGTCACCATCCTCAAGTACTAGACAGTGGCAACACTGTCAGTTTTGTTTAAAAAATATTGATGCAGAGATTTGATGATCAAAAACAACAACAAAAAGACACTATGGCAACATTAGCACATGGAATGTGCTTTGTGTGAAGAAAATAAACCAATAAAAAATAACACCAAAATTTGTTGAGGTGCAACTGTTTAAACAAGGCTTGAGAGATAGGACAGATTCCAAGTTCCAAGGGGATCCCACCTCTACCTGCAAGGAGAAAGCAAACTATGTTTGATCTAACCAAACCTTTTCATTTTGATATTTCCACATATCATTGTTTTGCAAAAATCAATTAGGAAGAGAATGGTTTAATTCCAAGGAAAATGTAAATGCTACCCTTCCGTTCTCTTCAGCACTAAGCAGTCAGGTTATACAGAGAGGAAGAGGAGGTTTTCCCCTGTCCTGTTCTTTGAGGCAAGTTGGCAAGTTATTGAAAGTCAGTTAATGCTCCGAGTCTGCCAAAGGTACTTAAAAAACCTGTGTAATATATGCCTTAGTTTGATGAAGAAAGTGAGCTGTAAGAACCTTTTTTTTTTTTTTTTTTTTGTCATTTTCTTCCCTGGTCAATACTTGATAGCTCTTGGGAAAAGAGAAGCTCTTAGATGCTAATATTCCTTAATGCCTGGTATATTTATTTCGGTAAGAGCTGTCTTGAAATGGGTGGGATTTTTGACAGCTACAGTACACTAAGCATTGATCTACTTAAGAGGGCATCATTTGGTATTCTCAGAGATCCTTGAGGAAGTTTGTTTCTCGTTAAAATGACATTCTCCCTTCCATTTGCCATTCAATGTAAGTGTAGCACAAAGCACTGTGTACAGAGTACAAGTGCACAGCTGAGCCTTTGTTTTATGGAGAGTGATAACCTGCAGTTCATGTACAAGTTGGAGGGCAAGAGATATACTGAAATGAGTAAGAGGGACCAAAAAAATCCTATTTCTTTAATGAGGGGAAGCCATGCAATTCATTAGTTTGCCTGGGTGCTCTGATGCTGTAGGTAATTTAGGTAAGAAGACAAGTGTGTGAGTGCATGTGAGCGCAGTAATGATCAATTCCTGTGCCCACTGAACTGGAACATTCTCCCATTCCCCTGAAGTCACCAATACCTACACTGCCTGTGCCAGCACAAGTATGAAATAGGGAAACATGGTATGGTTCACAGCTGGCAGGGCCATGGACTCTCCCCCTGCTCCCAGGTCACTCCCTGTCTCCACAGCACCTGCCTGCTGAGTGGGCAGCCATGGGCAGCCAAATGCCATCCCTCCCCAGCAAGGGAAAAAAGAGCTGCTCAAGAGTGGCATGGAGAAGCAGAGAACAAAAGGAAGAGAAGAGAAAGTGCTCTATTTTATTAATTCTCAGTGCAGTTTTCAAGCAGAAAGTTCAACCCAAGGAGCTGGTTGGAGCAGTCCATCAGCATTGCAGCAGTTGTGATTGGAAACTTTCTTCACCCCTTTTGACCTACTTACTAGTGAAGATTTATGTGTCCATTCACAGCTACAATCTCATCTTGCTTTTAAAGAATAAAATGCAAGATTGCCCTCTTTACTTTTAGACATTCTTGTTATTGTCGATCAAGGAAAAAGCTAAAAAAAAAAGAAGTTCTGAAATATTTGTGTATGATTAACCATTTATCAAGTTGTCGTATAGCTACCTCTGTTTGTTTTCTACTTGGTAAGGGTTTGCAGAACTGCCCGTAGGGCTGAGAGAGAAGTATTAACAGTTCCTACCTTCAAGAAATCTCTACCAAACAAAAAAACAGCTGTAGGCATGTCTTAAACCCCAAGAGTACAATTATGTGCACATATATTCTAGTTTAAGCTCAAAATGGCTATGAAAGTGAAGCTCCTTCTGTTAGTTGTTTATTTTGCTGTATCTTAATTGTACTGTATGTGCAGAAGTTATCTCAGCAGTCACATTTGTTGAGACATTACCACATTTCATCGAGGATTAATAAAGATACATCCAAGAGTAGATATATACATTTGACAATTACAATAACATAAGAAAAACTCCATGAAAAAAGAATGTCTCGTAACAAAGTTTTAGGCTTATGATGTTTGGCTATCTGTCTAATTTCAAATATGCTCACTCCAGTTGATCAACTCCAAAATGCTACTTCTCAATCTAGACTTTTGTCAAAAAAGGCAAGACTTTGTTAATTAGAGTAAAATTCAACTTGAAGATTAAATGGACATCTATCCATCTTATCAGACCTCTTATCAGTTGTTATTTAGAAATTATATAACAACTGTTCTGTTAATTCATTGAATATTGCAGAGGAGTAAAGACAAGAACCAAGGTCAAGTAAAAACTGCAATGGAGCTGATTCAGGGTTCAGGGTTCAAAGGGACCATTAAGATTAGACTGACTTTTCTCTAATGCTTCCTGTAGCTCTGCTACTGCACACATAATTTTGACTTACAGCTTTTCTTTCAGGAATCAGGAATCAGATCATGACGTAAAGATCTGGAGAGAACACCAGAAACAGGAATGTTTCTTTGGAATTATTCACACTTAATTTATAGCTGTTACTCTGAACAAGCCCAGCTTCCTCTTGCTATCATATACTTTCTTTTGCTGTATTGTTGGCTGCCCGTTGTTACTGATTTCTTTCAACATGGATCTTTTCAGACAGGAATTTCCTGTTAACCGGGATAAAATAGTAAGCAATCAAAAATGGTCAAAATAAGACACGTTTCCAACTTTGTCTTTTGCTGTTGAGGAGGTCCAGCTAAACCAGAGGGGTCATAGCATAGGATCAAAGTCTCAATGATTGTGAAAATGCTAGAATTCATTACTATGTGCATAATTCCATAATTTAAATTTATTTTTAAGGATAAGTAGTATTCAACAAATTGAAAGTAAACATTCCTAGAATCATAGAACGGTTAAGGCTGGAAAAGATCTTCAAGATTATGAAGTCCAGTCCTCAAACTAGGACCACCACCACGTTTACCACTAAACCATGTCCGTCAGTGCCGTATCCACACATTTTTTGAACAGTTCCATGGATGGTGACTCTACCACTTACTCCCCTGGAAAGTCAAATCCAGTGCTTTACAAACCTTTCTGTGAAGAAATTTTTCCTAACATCCAATCCAAATCCTCTCTGGCACAGGTTGAGGGTGTTTACTCTAATCCTATCACTTGTTGCCTGAGAGAAAAGACCAATTCCCACCTCACTACAACCCCCTGAGCCTCTTTTCCTCCACGCTAAACAACCTCAGCTGCTCCTTATCAGAGGTGTGCTTCAGACCCTTGCCCAGCTCCATTGCCATTCTCTGGACAGGCTCCAGTGCCTCAATGTCTTTCTTGTGGTGAGAGCCCCAAAACTGAGCCCAGTACTGAAGTTCCAGCCTCTGCAGTATAAAAAAATAACTGCTCCCATCCTTTGGATAGGGAAAAAAACCCCAAACCCACAAATTAAAACAAAAGCAAGATGAAAATACGCCTTGATAATGCAGATGACTTTCTGGTTGTGTTCTTTCATGAACTTTTCTGAGCTTGGATTCAGGTCCAGTGTAATTGTAACTGAAGTGATGAAGGTTTCGTGTATTTTTCAGTCCATGTCTTAGATGTTATGTCAATTTGTGTTATCATTCTGAACATTTGCTACTTTCTCTCTGCATGCAGACTCAGGAATGTTTAATTAACTGGGATCAAAACAACAGATCTCTGACAAGCATTATAGAGCAAATTATTGTGTAATTCCTGTGACATTTTGAAGGTTGGGAGTAAGGGAGGGGAGCAGTAAGTAGGGTCAGTATTGAACACCATAACTCATTCTGTTTGGAAACCTCATATTTATTGCTCTGTCAAGCAATTACCAGCAAGTCCAAGAGAGCAATTCAATTTGCACTGATCTTAATGGTCAGTTTAATTGAATTAGGCCTTATCAGCAAAATGTATGTTAAGAAGGTTTTGGTTTACTGTGGACTAGAACTGTTGCTGCAAATTTGACCATATAAAGTTTCAGTCTGGGGCTTCATACCTGAGAGAGATAACATGGAATAAAATGGTCAAGACAAACTCTGATTTAGTATCAAACGAGTGCTCCAGAATAGGTCAGTAATGTGCTGCTGAAGATGTCCTACTCACGACTTTTTGTGTGTCTGTAATTTTGCTTTCGGAGATTTTTTTGGTTTTATTTTGGTTTTGTTTTTAGGTTATGGTTATGGTTACATTTTTCCTTTTTACACTCGTAGCACAGTTGTGGGACTGGTCATGGCACTAGTCAAAGAAGACCAGAATATATACTGAAGCAAACACACATTTCCTGGATGCAAATAATATTTTCTGTTACAATAGTATCTTTTTACTTCTTTAATAAGTGAGTTTGACTAAATAAGCCTTACTAAAAACTGAACATGAATGTTAGCTCTAATTGTCTTGTAGACAGCATCATTTTTATTAGGGTAAAACCATACCATACAATGGGAATACAAAATAAACAGGATTTTCAGGCAGATGAATACAATCAGAAGACTAGGAGAAGCAACAAAGACCAAAAATCAGGAAGGAAATTAAGGGCTCTGTATTTCCAAAGACATACAGAAAATAAAAATTATATGCTGAATTTTAGAGGGAAAATAATGTCATTTTCTTGATTCAGTTGAACTGGATTTACAGCTTGCTTCCCTTTCCTGAGACATGTGGGGTGTTCTGGAAAAGGAGGCCCAGCCATCAAGGCTTCCCAAGGATGTGTGCAGCACAAGCCCATCTTCATGAGGGATCTGACTTAACACTTACCTTGCCAAAGCCATTTAGCTGAAATCAAATCCTGACATAGTCTGAGAGGGCTCAAAACCCCTTTTCCTGATTGCTGCTACAAGACCCTGGACAGAGGAAAGCAGTGGAGGGGCAGCGTGTGAAGGATGGGGCGGTGCAGGTTCTGTGAGGCCTGCAGAGGCCCGGGTGTTGGCTTCACTTGGAAGCTGCCCCCAGATGCTTCCCTGCAGTGCTGAAAAGAAAAAACAAATGCCACTGGAGCAAAAGTTAAGGAAGGAAATGAGGTGCAGGAGAACAGAGTGACAAAAGGGTCTGCCCTGCAGAAGTCTGGGGATCTCTGCTGGATGTGGCAGCAAAAAAGCCTCACAAGAGAAAGCAGGGGCTGGAATACTTTGCCTAATTCTTACTATATAGCTTGCCTAATTACGATGTTATCCAAACTCCACAGAAACATCATTTTCCAGGAAATGGTGATTCTCAGTGAAAGTGCTGTTTATAAAATTATCAGAAATCATTACATCCAGCAAACAGCATTTGGATCTCAAGATTTTGTGACAGTTTTCTGTAGATAAGGTTGACTTCTTTGGTAGTTCAGTACCCTGGGAAGTCTGATTGGTCTTCGAGAGAGGGTTTGCATGAGGATAAGGATTTAATAATGTTTCTTTTACTTTATCACAATGCCAGCTGAAAATTGGACAAGCTTCAGTACGTTATGCTATATCTGATAACATCTTCAGTGCCTATGTGTGCAGTTTAAATTCTGTATGTGTAGTCTTCCAGGGCAGAAACCGCTTTTTATCTCCATTCAAGCAAGTAGTCATCATACTCCTACAGTAAAAGCAGTCCTTGAATAATCCTGAGAAACTGAGTCAGAATGCATATAATTATAATGGTGAAGTAATTTTGGAAGGAATTAGCATCTAACACATCTTTATTGCACCTTAAATTTTAGTTATCTCACTCGGGGAGACATCCCTGATTCCACAGATTTATTTCTCGTGCATCTATACATTACTTTTCAGACAGATTACAGTGGGCAGTGCAGTAATGGCTCAGTGACACATAACACCTGTCATCATCCAACTCAGGATGGATAAAAACCTTTCCACCAGATAAGTTATTTTTTTATGCTTTATTAAAACTGTGTGGAAAAACTTACACCTTTGATTTCCTTACCTAATGAAGCAGTCCTTTACTATCTCAAACAAGACATTAGACTGAATAGACACATTTGGGTTAATCTTACATAGAATATCATCAGGTCATCCAAGCTGTGAATGTATAAAGGAATTGAAAATAGAAAAATTACAGCCACTTGATGTAAGGAGATATATTTTTCCCTCATTTGAGATGTTTTCAGGCCTGCAAGTATGATACAGCCATAATGATCTTTTTTTTCTCCTCTCATACCTTCCTTTTTGGAAAAAAAAGTCAAAATATCATTATAACTAGTGACTTTTAAGAAAACACTGTTTTAAAAGCTGTGTTATTGCTTGGTAGGCTGTTACCACTTGAAAACACTGGCAAGAAAAAGGGTGAGACAAAAGTACAAAAATGGGGGAGCAGGTGGATGAAAAATTTGTGGGTCAAAAATATATACACGCCCACTTCAAACCTTGAAATAAAATAATGTATTAAAATTCTGTATACCTACACACAGACACACACTCTCTCTATATATACAGATATATTTGAAGTGTTCAAAAGTGTGAGAAAATACGTGATAAGAAAGAAAATGTGTCTACATTTATAGGAAAATAAAGGGACATGATCGGTAAGGCCTCTCAAGCCCAGCAAGAATGAACAGCTATGTCCCTCCATGATGTGACACTATCTAGAGTAGATGTTGACTTTAAATCTTGAAGAAAAATCAATTTCTAGTGTAGTTTTGCCTTTGACCTCAGCAAAATCAGGATTTTTCCTGTTGTTTTATGAAATTATTCTTTCTGAAAGCATTTTAGCTTTTGTTTGGTTTTAGTGGTGTGTTTTGTTTTTTTTGTTGTTGTTATTTTTTTCTCTCTAGCTATTGCTTTTATAATCCCGGATTATCAAATGTCATTCCAGGGAGGAAAACATGTATCTCCCTGCATAAAGCTCATTCAGTAGTAACAGCTCTCAGCTGCAGAAGAGCATAGCAGGTTTTCTCATAGAAGGCTCCTTCTCAACAAGCAGTTTGTAAGGACTACTTATACTCTGTGTATAAATTCTGGGATTTTTTTTTTTTGGTCTTTCAAAAACATAGAAGTATCTCTCTTGTGTTCCAAATTATTTAGGCAGACAAAGATAAACAAGGCCTGTGCTCTGATACCAAACCACCCACATGGCATTTACTTTTCATTGGCTGAATTCCCAGATTCTGGTTCCTCAGTGGATATATAGCACAGGTGCTCCATATAACACTCTCCTTCCCCATGTCAGTCCCTTTTGGCAGTAGCGGATATAGAAGCTTCAGCAACATGGGGAGAAGGAAGAGAGTGTGCTGGGCAAGGTGAGAAGCTGGTGAAGGCATTTAGGTAAGGCAGGATGGGTGGTCCTTGAGAGCTCTGAGCAGTTTTTCTAGCCCCTGAGGTGAATGGGTGTTGGAGAATGAGAGTTGGTGTCCCTAAGATACGACCCTTAATGGTGGCCTGTCACTAGTGGGGTTCTGCAGGGCTCCATCCTTGGCCCTGTGCTCTTCAACATCTCCATAAAGGACTTGAACACATGACTGGAAGGGATACTGAGCAAGTTTGCAGGTGATACAAAACTGGGAGGAGCTGTTGACTCCCTGGAAGGCAGGGAGGCCCTACAGAGAGACCTCGACAAATGACAGGGCAGGGCAGTCACCAACTATGTGAAATTCAGCAAGGGAAAAGTGCTGGATTCTGCACCTGGGGTGGGGCAACCCTGGATGTACAGACAGATGGGGAATGAGAGGCTGGAAAGCAGCACCAGGGAAAGGGACCTGGGGGTCCTGGTGGATGGAAAGTTGAATCTGAGCCAGCAGTGCCCTGGCAGCCAGGAGGGCCAAGCGTGTCCTGGGGCCATCAGGCCCAGCATGGCCAGCCGGGCAAGGGAGGGGATTGTCCCCTCTGCTCTGCTCTGGGGCGGCCTCACCTCCAGTGCTGGGGCAGTTTTGGGTGCCACAATACAAAAAAGGCATCAAGCTGTTAAAGAACATCCAAAGGAGGGCAACGAGGATGGTGAAGGGTCTAGAGGTGAAGCCGTGTAAGGAGGGGCTGAAGTGCCTTGGTCTGTCCAGCCTGGAGAAGAGGAGACTGAGGGGAGACCTCACTGCAGTTACAACTTCCTCCTGAGGGGAAGAGCAGGGGCAGGCACTGATCTCTGCTCTGTGGTGACAGTGACAGTACCTGAGGGAATGGCCTGAAGTTGTGTCAGGGGAGGTTTAGGATGGGTATCAGGAAAAGTTTCTTCCCCAGAGGATGGTTGGGTACTGGAGCACGCTCCTCAGGGCAGTGGTCACAGCACCAGTCTGACAGAGCTCAAAGAGCATTTGGACAATGCTCTCAGACACAGGGTGTGATTCTTGGGGCTTTCCCATGCAGGGCCAGGAGCTGGACTCAATGAATCTTGTGGGTCCCTTGCAACTCAGAACATTCTGGGATTCTCGGAGTCCCATATCAGGGAAAGAATCAGGAGCTGAGCTGTGGGGTATGATTTTGGACTTGTTTGTCTCACCAGATGAGGAACATTTCATGCATGACACGAAGGGTTGTGTGTGACAGTAGTTTTATACTCCTTTTGGCTGTGATTAAAATGAAAGGTGTGGACTTTCCTGCCATTAGTCCAGGTAGAGTTACAGTCTGTAAGCAATCTTTAAAAATAAATTATCTCCTTTCACAGAAAGCACTTAAGTTTTGAATAACAATAGTTTTATTGAGGTTTAAGAGTATCGAAGCAGTGGCGCTCGGACCTTTAGAGGTATTTTTGCTCACATTACCTAATAATACCCCTTCTGTGGAGCATAGGAAAAAAAAGGAACAGAAATAGTTTTGATAAATCCCAAACAAACATAAAAGATTAAAAATTACTGTTTCTATTGAATTAGTATTTTGATAAGGTCTTTGCAACATGAGGCCTGTCCTTACATGGCTGTGGGGCAGACGTACAGAGGAGAGATTGAGGCAACTGCCCTTTGCAGTGCACACCTGCCCTACTGCAGAGTGATGGAATACAATTAGGAAATCAAGCAATGTTCTCTGGCTCATGCTAAACTCCTCTATGCTCTCTAACCATTATTTTGTTGTTACTTACTAATTTATGTAACTGTGTTTGCTGTTTTTTATTGTCTTTTATTTCTTGTTTGCTTTTCATGCTTACGTCACATTTGTCAACGTTTGTAAGGCCTTGGGAATTGACATTGTGGTCCTGTATTTCTAGACCACCTTTTTCTCCAAGACATGATTGCAACAGAGGATTCCATTATCAGAGTAAATATCTACGTTGTGGAGATGATTATAGCAACTCTATTTCTAATTCCTTATTACCTTTACTGTGCTATGCTAGTGCTTGCTATCATATACATTTTCAGTCATGCACAGTTTCTTCTGAATTTTGTTTGAATAAGAGGGGAAAGAAAGCCTGTGACCTGTTTTGCTCATAAAGGAGGCTTGAAATAATATTTCTTATCCTTCCAGAAGCATGGCAACTCCATATTCTGGAGTGAGGTGTGCTCAGCTCTGCTGTAGGCATCAAGGCATTCCCCATGCTGTAAATGGCAAGGAGAACACGTCCAGATGCTCTATTATCTTTTGCATTCAATTAAAAAAGTTTTTGCTGTTGTCCTCCCATAACTGACACAGCAGTTCTAGAGGTTTAAGCTAACAAGTTTAACTGAAAATTACTTTCAAGTAGCCTTCTAGTCTGTTGTCATAGAGATGGTAAGTCTTGATTCAGCATACAACCCTGAATAGGACATGAAACGACCTTAAGATTCAGTTGACTGGATTGTTACAGAGACTGAAGAGATGCTGTTTCTTTGGATGACAAATACAAAGCTTTAGCTTTTGTTTGGAGACTGCTGTATAGCTTGTGATAATTCGTTTTAAATTGGGTGTGATGTCAAAGGAATACTAACTCATATTATTTTTTTGAATACAGATTCCAAGGTATATCATAACTCTATTTATACTGCCTACAAAAGACACTTTTGCTTAGCTATTAAATCACCAGGCTTTAGAGATATTCACAGTGTTTAAATATGTACCACACTGTCCTGGAATGGCGTGGTCCTACGCATTTCCTATCTGCACATCTCCTGTCTCTTTGCTGTCATGGTGTTATGTGGCTCTGTCTGACAGACTACAACCTAACTCTGCTCTACAGCCTGCTTAAAATTCTGGTGTAAATTTTCCCTTGATCCATGCTTTGCCCATTGCTTTCTCTCCACAAATGTTTTTGGACTATCCAGTTAACTACTAAAGGAATCTTTAAATTAATTCCGATATAGTCTCTAAACTGGGATTAGAAGAGATTTACAGAGAGTAACAGTTAATAATGTAATAATCAGGTTAACTGGAATAATCAGGACAAAAAGAGGAAGACTCTTTTGTCTGTGCCATCCTCCCTACTTATCAAAACTAAAATATATATATATATCAACAAACAAACGCAACCCAAAGAACCCTTTCAGGCTTACAGCAAGCATGCTTGTTGAAAGACAAATTATGTTCAAGTTGGTTGTGATAATATGTGTTGTACTTATCCTTCCTGTCTTTTGGTTTACAAAAGAAGAAACAGGAGGGGAAGGAAATCAAACCTTTTCTATTTTATTTGCTGACTAGAGCTAGGGAAGAATGTACTGCAGATGCATATATACTGTTACATTTGAAAGAGATAAAATCTGGTTTTAGGGAAAGGATACACAAAAAAAGGACTGCATTGAAAAGCAGTTCCTGCTTGATGAAGTAGGTAGCCTTTTT
>VXBB01012969.1:170378-182607 GCA_013399915.1 Illadopsis cleaveri
TTTTCCTTAGGGACTTTAAGCTTATTTGAATAGGATTGTAAAAGCGGGAAGCATAATCTCTCTCTCAGACAGGCGAAGGCTGTACTCCACTGTTCAAACGAAAAGCAGACAGAAACACAAGTGCTTCCAAAATGTTGCTGCCTTGCCCTGTGTCCCCGGAGTGCCGCTGCCCTGCTTCTGCAGCTTGCCCTCCAGGAATCCTGGGTGAGCGAGGAGGGCCGCTACCGCTGGGGAAACTAAGATTACTGATTAGGAGAGAACATAATCAGGTAGATTGAGCCTGTGGAGGGAGAAACCATTTCAGCGGGGAGGGAGGGAGTGCGGCACACGCTGGCTGTGTACCTTGGCAGAGTACCTCGCCGCTGTTTAAGAAAGCAAAATTGGCTGTAATTCTCCCGTCGGCTTCTGAGAAGGAGGTGCTCTTTTTGTGCCTGTGAAACTGGAGGGTGATTGCAGGCGTGCCTTACCTGCACCTGGCAATGAGTCTCCCTCCAGGTTTCTCCTACTTTGGAGAATGTGTTAGAGAGAAGTACCCACGGGGAAATCCACTGACCGCTTCCCCACGAAGGTAGCAGGACACCGCAGTGCCGGCGATGCCTGGGGATGCCTCGGGTGAGTACCGGCTGTAAATGAATACCAGGAGTATTCAAAAGAGTGAAGAGCAGCAGGAACGCGACCCTAAAGACGGCATTTAGGTCAGTCGGCTGCCTGCCGGGGTTCTGGGGCTCTGGGCGCTGCCTGCTGCGCTGGGGGCTCGGGGAAGTTCCCCTGACAGGGCTCCAAATTTAGGGGCAAATGGGGCTGGTGGGAGGCCACTGACCCCGACCCCGCCGGAGCATCTGCTCCCTTCTGCCACATAGCCGTGCCTTGCATAACTTTTGTTTTTAAATCTGGTCCAGACCTGGGCGGAGAATATCAACAGGGTGTTAATAAAGACAGGGAAACAAACAAACTTTTGTATGTAGTAAGTCTCTGATTAGGTTAGACAGATTTATTATTATCCCCGCCTCCCCCCGCCCCCCGCCGATAAGAGGGAAAAGTGCAATGTGTTCGATGGCAATACAGGAGGGTTGGCACAGTTATGGGTAATAAATGTTAGCTGATCAAAGAGGATTTAATTGCTTTGCTAAATGAGCTTCTCATTATAAAGACAGTAGAAAGATGGAAAGTTTACTGCAAACAAATTTGGACATGGTCAAATGAATTACTCAAGTGATGATATAGAAATAGCTTGGAAACTGGGCCATCGGGCAAAAACAACCTTGCACTCGGTCTAGGATAATTGCATGGACATGTCTACAGAGGATTGCTACTGAAAAGTAGCTGAAGTAACTTCATATCTTTCAAGACTTTTGGAAATAGATCTTGAGAGAGTATTTGGCTGTATATATGTAATACAATGCTCCACTTGAGTTAAAAAAAACCAAAACTTATTTTCTGTTATAAATAGGTACCTTGATGCATTGTAACAAGTTTTATTCTATTCTTCCTCCTAAAAATGAAGGGGAAAATATGTATTTTCTCTGAAACAAGCATTATTCTTTATGTCTCATGCAGGAAAAACCAGATTTTTGCAATGGTTCAAAGTTGAAATATCTTCAGGGTATTTCAAAATTAATTTTGTTTTCTATTTCTATGTTTTGCATCCTTTCATAACTTGAAGGCACAAAATGATGGTTGCTCCATTATAGGAATATGTAGCATTTTCATATTGTCTGCTTCTATAAATCCGTCTTTATTGGGGTGATTAAAATACCATTTCCTGCTATTAAATAGTTTTAATTAATCTTGTCTCTTAAAGAAAAAAAAAAAAGTTTTGTTTTTGTTTCTATTTCAACATTTGTGCTTTATTCGTAACACACATTTCTGTGGAAGCTACAGAGACCAGTTAATGGTTTATGAGTTCAAGCTGAGCTGAATATAGCTAAGCTCTGTCTTGCTTGACATTTCATCAAAAGCTTTGTTGATTTGCTATGTTTATGGACGTATTTATTGAACCTTCACAGCTTGAACTATGCCACTGAGCTTGTTGACATTGCTGAGTTTATCTCTTGGTACTTTCACAATCTCAGAAGAAAAGTTTAGAGCAAATGAGTTATAACAAACTTGTCACAGTTCATAAAATATGCAGTTAGGACAATGAAGTTGATCTTCTTGTTCATTGATCATGATACATTAGAGAAATCTGAGTAGGCAAACACAATCTCATCTGGGTAGGTGAGTGTGTGTCCTTTCCCTTTATACTAAGATTTGACTGTAACCTCTTAAGAGCTTTAAAAAATAGCTCATAAAAGAACAAATGTTTTCTGTCCATGAGACTGCTTGTATTTCAAAACGAAATCTGGCTGTTTTGCAGCATGAAATAACATGTTTATTGTTCTTCCACGTAGATCTTATTTTGTGAGGAGTGATATATCAAATGAGCAAACAGCAAATTGAATCAGGGGCTCATAAATACCATAAAAATCATTCAGCTTTTAACAGTGAGAGCATCCCATGCTCTGTGCTACTCTTCAGAACATCCTGTCTGCACAACCTCTATTTTTAGCTCATAAGATATATCTTGCTATATAGTCTACTACTGTTCCTGGATCAACAGTGCACATTATCATGGTTTCAGACACTTTTCTATGTAACTTGAACAGAAATAGATCAAAGGTAATGTGGCTGCCTGGTGTCTCAGCAAAAGCAGCAGAAATCTATGCACTATTTATTCAACAACAGTGAAATGGGTGGCTTAAGAAGTTATGGATTTGTTTTTACTTTTCTTTTTTGGCTGCATGGGAAGTATTTTTCCCATGTGAATATTTCCATAGCTGATGTTAACTGGGTTGACATAGTTGTTCCTTCTCCTTTTAGAACTCTGCGTATGCAACCAGTTATAAACATCCAAAAGGGAAATTGGATATTAAAAAAGAGAATTTTTCCATGTAGTCGAATGGACTTTGATTGGGCTCTTGGTTCCTTTTTAACAATGAATGCATAAAGACTTTATGTTTTTCAAATAAAAAGTAATTGCTTATTGATTTTTTGAATGCAAATTGTGTTCTAAGGTTGCAGTAAGTAAGAAGAGGAAATGTAGAAATATGCTTGGGGGAATATTTACTTTGCCTAACTACTGCTGTGCTGTGTAGCCTGCTGATTTTACCTGGGTAGACTTACTAGGCTCAAATATCTAGGCAATAACCTCTTTCAGCCAGCAAGTCCAAGCAAGAAATCAACATTGATATCTTGTTTCCTGAACTGCAGATGCATTAGTAGATTAGTCTCCTAACTTGAATAATTGAATTGGGAAGGTGAGAAAAGCCTCCATATATTTATTAGAATATTTGTATAAATAAGTTCAAGGTGTTTCTGTCTGATTGAAACATGCTTGTGTAAGTAGTTACAGAAAATACCAATCAGCCATTGTGGTCACATAAAACTCCTTAACTCTGTGGAAAATGAAACATGCTTTGTAGAGAGCCTTTAAATTAGTGAGAATTCATAATCAGAAATTCTAAAGTTGATTGTGTGCTGTGTGCATGGAAGGGTCAGTTGGGAGAATCTACAGAAACCCAGAACTGCATGAAATATCTAAAAGTATTTGAATATATGTTGTAGGATTGTATCTTTTATAATGGTATTTCTTATTCACTTTCTATTTATCAGGCTGCTCTATTCTTATGCCATTTGTCAGCCTGACTTTTGGGTTTTATTTACTTTTTTTAGAGTAGCAGCATCTTTTGGGCTATTTTCCTTTCCATATAAGAATTCACCAAGCAGAAAGTCAAGCACATGCTCTAAGTGTTGTCTGAGCTGACTCTTGTACAGTACATTGGCCACTGTGATCTATGTAAAAAGTTCTTAGTTTGGACTTGTTAGGCTGTAGGACTAGTCTTTCCTAGCTGAAGTTGTCTTGTGATCACACAAAGTATTGGGATTAAGGGCAATATTAGATTCCAAATAAAATATCCAACAATCTTCTGTAAAAATATGCTGTTAAGCACCCATGTATATCATATGTGGAACATTGAACACTGCAAGTCTTAAACCTAGATAGCCTTGAGAGGTAATTAAAAAAAAAAAAGGAATTTCTACATTACTTTAGTTTTATTAAGCCAATCTTAAGCAATTAGTCTTTAAGTTATCATAAATATGTAATTCTCAAATGCACTGTTCAGCTTTGCTCACAACTCAGCCCTGAATTTCTGAGGTACTTGATGTGCTCAACAACCACTTATTTGTGGCAGATGGAGAGTATCCCTTTGAATACTCATCACAGGAATAACTGTTCCTACCAAATGAAAGGGAATTTGCTGTAAGCATTCCAAGATGTGTTTTACTCCAGTTTAATAGCTAAATATAGTGCTGAGAGATGCAAGCAGAGTTTCAGGAGAAAATATTGTGTGTTTTGAAGTCTAAACCTCATGTAGAGAGAAGTACATCCATTCCAAGAAGAAAATCTTAAAGAAAAGATGATATAGCATGTTAGAAATCATCAGTTCAGATAGTCACATCATAAAGACAAGCACAGTCAGTGAAGAGCTTGGGTGAAAGGCTATTGTACCACTACTGAACTCGCTTCTTCAAGATTGTGATGGAAAGGTCAAACTATCATTTTATAATTGAAAAGTAAGAGAAAGTCAAGGATATACATCAGTACTTGTTTTCTTTTCTTCATTCACTTCCATTTTAAAAAAGAAGTGTTCTTTCATGGACGTATTTAGGGGAATATAGAGGGATGCTGGTAATGGATAATGACTTTAGTCTTAGTCAAGGGAAATAAAGGCACTTTCTGCAATCTTTTATTTCTTGCAGATAAAACTTAACCAGCCTAACAGGATCAGTGGACTATTGTCTGCCTTTTTCAGAAGAAGTTATGGGATAAGGGGGAGGAAGCAAAATTCCTGAGGCAGATGTGCAATAAAATTATCAAAATAATGATAATTGGCGTTTCATTTTTTCCAGCTTTCTCCATGTTNAATAATTGGAGTTTCATTTTTTCCAGCTTTTTCCATGTTCTAGAAAGCACAGAAGGGACAAGAAATCTCAAAACTGAACCAATAGCTTCTCTAAATTTTTTGACAGAGATAACTATATTCAGTCAATTTACCATCGTGCCAGTTTTATGCCACTGTAGTGAGTAAAGGTACAAGTTCTGTTTTGTGCAGTATTTAAAATATAAACGCTTCAGGCAGAGGCTATTCTTTCTGCTTGTTTTGTATTGTGTAGATCAGGAGACATCAAGCTCCCTAAGTGCTAGTAGGGAGTGAAAACATTATGAATAATACGGTATACAAGTTGAAAAATAGTAGCTTCTCGAAATCCTGCTTTAGGTAAACTGATAAGGATAGAATGGACTATGAAAGCTTGACTGTAATAGGTAAAATGAGTATATCATTTGCTAGCTTGGTAGCAAGACAACTTGGTGGTGAATCTGCTGCTGACTGGCACAGGCATTTAATATTAAGATTCATTTATTTGCTTAATGTGATCATTTTTATAAAGCTTTTTTTTGTCCAGTTTGATCATTACCTTTGTCATGTGTGCCCTTAAGTAAAGACTTTCTTCCTCTTTAAAATGTTCTGCCTGTAGACTTTACATAACTGTGCTATATTAATGTCATGGGTTTGAGATTTTTTTTTTCAGTTCTAAGAGCCATGGCTGGTGGGAGACCTCTTGTACTTCAAGAAGAGACTGTATTCCAAGACACAGCCTAGAAGTATGCTCTTCATTTTAAAAAAAAAAAAATCTCTTTTTTTGCCAGGTGTGGCAAAATCTGTTGATTTTGAGTACGCAAATATCAAGCCTCTCTGTTCATTCAGGATTTTGTTCTGACAAGGTAGCATTAGGTCACAGGATACTATGTTTAGAGGCAGGTTTCAGGGTTAATCTCTACATTTGTAATATCTAGTTTTGTTGATCTTTTTTTATACATGTTTCTGGACTGGAAAAAACTAACAGGAAAGGATCTGTACATCAGTGAAGAGATAAAAACCCATGCCTCTTTGGACATCCCCGGATTGGGGAGGGTGGAGAAAATCCGAAGATACTCAGAAATGAAGTAAGATGCTCCTTGGTAGAATTGTGTTCTGAATAAGATTGAAGGCACTCCCATATTTCAGGAAGAGGGTCTGTGTTTGCTTGATGAAGTATTTGATTGATGAAGTGTTGCCTGTAGAGAGAAGTATCAATAATTAGTGGAGGTAGGATACAGCCCTTTGGCCCTGATCACTGGTGACTTGCATCCATGGTTAGAATTCCTGTCTTTTTGAATTATTCAGATAATTCAGATACTTTGCTTTTACCATTTGCCTGTGCACAACATATTGCATATTCACTGGCTCTTCTAGATTCAAAGCTTTAAGCAAAAATATTAATCTTATTAATTCCTAGTTAAAGTAGTCTGTCTGGTGCCCCTAATCAGACTGTGATCTCCCCTGGCATTTTCTTTAGCCCAGGACTCAGGCAGGCTCTGGCAGCTGCTCTGAGCAGTGTAAACTGGATCATCATGTCAGTGGCTGGTCCAGCTTTTTCCTCTCTTCCCTGTCCTTCCCATGTCCCTTTCCTCAACAAGGGTCTTCACTGAGTGGGCAGTGATGTCTGAGGATGCTCCTCCATTGCTGGCATGTTACAGCTGCCTGCATCCCTCCAGTCTGTGGTTTGGGGCAGGTCTTTGCTGCATGGCACAATTGAACTGGATGGGTGAGAGTGGCTGAGGCAGACTAAGAACTTCCCAGAAGTTCCTTGGAGTCATTTGGGTACTCCCAACTTTTTTACTGTTGGCCACAAAGCTTGATGATCCTCTCATATTCTGCGGGAACAAAATTAAATTTTGTATTAGTATGAGGAGAAAATAATTTGCTTTAACCTTCACCTTCTGAAAGGAGAAACTAAATCTTGGTTGTAGTTCTGAGACTCTTTTGAGTCAGCTTGCTCAGCTCTCAGAGCGCAGAAGACTTTGAAGCCATATCTAGTTACTTTATTTCTTGTGGCTTTTCCTTTGCCTGCAGGGTTGATTTTTCTGAGCAGTGAGTTCCCTAACTTAGTGAAGTCATATTTTATCATCTTGATGAAATTTCCACAATCTTAGAGAGCTTTGCTGCATACTTAATTCAAGCCTTGTTGGTGTGCTGCATTGCACTTAGATCAATGAGTGTCAGGAGAGGTCTGTGATGAAAGGAGATCCGAGGAACAGTGTTCTCAAAGATGTCATTGAGATTGCTGTGGGGTATGTTTGCAGTAGAGTGACAATTTACAGTCCTTTTACATTTTAATTCTTAACTATTTATGAAGTTCAGATGGCAGAATTTTCTAACATTTTGTACTGGAGCAATGTAACTTGAAATATAATTCTGGGAAATTCTGAGCAAGCTCTTCAGGGTCAAACAACTGAAGTTGTCTAGATTAACAGCTTGTTTTCTCTTTCAAATGGATTTACACAATTGATTCTCATTTTTCTGCCTCACAGCAAAAGGAAAAAGGGAGAGAAATGTCATTTGTGGTAAATGTCCTCTTGAGATCATTTGAATTATTAAAATACTTGTCAATAGTAATCCTTCATAAGTAGAAAGCTTCATCTCCCTTTAACAGTACAGTGTATATTCTGGTGATCTGAAGTGAGAGCTGTCAAGTCTTCAGGTGTATTTTATAGAACCAGTCTGGAGTACTTTAAAAAATGGTAAATTTTTTTTTGGCTATAAGTAATATCTTTCCATCATTATTTGGAAATTATTAAAAATAATTTATTGGCAGAGTTAAGAAGAAAAATGGATAAAATTTAGTTTTAGTAGCGTGGTGGAATTGTGTTATGAATGTGGATAGACAGTACACCATCAGAAAGTGATGCCTCCTCTCAAATCAGCTCTCCTGAGACCCCCAGGGATGCAGTCTCTGGTTTTGGGTTTCCACTTAGACACAGATGTACTGGAGTAAATCCAGAGCAGGGCTGCCTGAGGCTTGGCTGCTGGAGGATATGGCATGGGGGAGCTGGGTTTACTCACCCTTCAGAATAAGGGTGAGAGGGATTTCCATCTACAACTAGCTGGCCAGAGGTCTGGAGAGAAAAGAGAGGCTTCCCAGAGGTGCACAGCAATAGGACAAGAGGCAAAGGATGTGGGTTGGAAAGAGGGAAATTCAGGTCTGGTATAATGAAAACTTGTCCTCAGTTGTTGGTCACCGGAATGGATTGTACAGAGGCACTGTGGGATCTCCATAACTGGAGATGGTCAAAACCCAGCTGAACACAGCATTGAAAATTCTGCCCTTGCTGATCCTCCTGTGGTGATGGAACTTGGACTTTGGGAGGTCCCTGCCAGACTCAGCTGTTCTGTAGTTCTACCTAAAGTGCTTATAGTGAGACTTTAACATTGCACAGGACTCTTTAAATGTCACTTGTTTTTTGCTTTGCTTTTTTTATTTTATGAATGCAGATTCTTAGAAAAAGAACTGTCTCTTTAGGAATCAGTTCTGTTCCTGGACTGAAGGAAGAAAATTATGATAGAAAAATCAAAGAAGATTAAATTTAAATATTCCTGACTAAATCTTCTTACAAAAGTGTAATGACTCTTGATTTGTTATTTTTTAAAGATGTCAATGACGCTTACATTAATGACAAATTTTGAAACCAAGTTTTTAGAGCTGTTGAAAAGTAGAGAAATAGTTACGAATTATTTTTCAAATTCCATGGTTGCCTACTATGGCCACTTTGCACAGGTTGCAAATCTAAATTTCATCAGAGTTTATATAACAGAGGACTGAGCGTGTGGAGGTGTGTAGTAAATCTTTATGTGCAGGGTCAGACATCATTAATCTGTTTTATGTTGAACCTTGGGTGCTTAATCCAGATCAGTATCCTGAGCAGAGCAAAATGCAAACACTTTTGTAAGAAACATGCTTTGAAAGAAATCTGTTACTAAAGTCTTCATCTTTTACTTTTAATTTCTTAGCAGCTGCTCCTTATTCTACCTAATTGCAGTATAATGGCTTTATGCTGTACCAGATGCTAAAGGTATAACATTTTTCTTTCTTGGATGGCAGTGCAGTCTCTGTGTTTGGAATTCTGTTTTTGTGGCACAGGCAAACCTTGGATGCTGGTTTCTGATTTTGTATTGGATAAAACCAAATCAACTTAAACTTCCTCAAGAAGTAAAAAATAAAAGATGTCTCTAATTCACAGAATTTTATAAGTCACTTAATTTATTTCAGTCTCTGCTCTAAGAGCAGGAATAATGATTTATGTCCCATTATTACCAGTGTTTGCTGAAATGCACGAGCTTGTTTCCTTTCCTGTTTATTAGTCTTTATTACACCGTTCTTTCTATGTGCTTGGCTAGACCTGTGTAGTGATCTAATTTGTTATGTTGTATGGAACAAGAGCTTTATGAGAAGGAAGAAATCTGTCTTTATGCCTAATTGCAAGGACAATCATCACTTATGGAGGCTACAATTAAATTGTGAGTTCCTTCAGTAATTTCTGCCAGGATCTTATTTAAAGGAAAAAAAAGAAAGAAAAAGAGCTTAGAGAGCTGTTGCACTTTCAGGAAATGCAGATTTACTGCTGTTTAAGAAGGCTTCTTCCTTTCATATGTGATTGTTGTAAATGCCCTGTTTGGGAACAAAGTAGCATCAAAACAGCTCACTTGAAAGGCTTGAAAGCAATCCTTAAATTTGAAAATTAAAACTAATTTCTACTGAATAGAATTCATAAATTAATAATCACCTGCTATTAAAATAGTGTCAGTAGATAGTATCTCGGGCATCTAATTATTTTAGAACTTATTACATAGAACATTCAAAGTGTAATGTATTATTAGTTGTACTGATTTCTTTGGTGTAGGAAGAATGCATTAGAATAATTTGTAATTAGAATATGACTGTATTACAAGGAAAAAAGAAATAAACATTACTACTGAAGGATTTTTGTCTGTTCCCTGATAGGCTAACTTGGGGCCATCAGCCTCAATATTACACAGAATTTTAACTCACTCCTGTAACACTAACCTTAAAACCTTTCAAAGGTCACCGTGTATTTCTGTAAAATGTTGTGGGATTTTTTTTTAATGTTTTCTTTTAAAATAATTGCTTACTAAAGCGAATGTGGGTTTTTGGGGGTTGTTTTTGAGACTAGTGGTTCCTAAAGGCATATTGACCATTTACAGAATATATTTTCTGGCAGTGGAGAAGAAGGTAAGAAAGACAAGGAATGAGCAAGTGAACAAGAAATATAGATAGATAGACCTGGTAATGTGCTTTTTGGAGGAAAATATACCTCCCTGGAAAGACAGAAACTTTTCATAACCGGTAAAACAAAAATTTCAACATGCCTCATGCCTTACCTTTCTTGTGATCAGTAAAATGGTTTAATTATAATTTCTCCCCATGAAGTGACTAGCCTACAGTTAAATGCTATGAATAGTCCTCATCCTTCATGACTGAGAATTCCCACCTGCTATTAGTAACTGTCAGCATGCATGATTGTTTCTGCTCTGAAAGTCTTGGTAGAGTTCCTCATTAATTGCTTTGTGTACAAACATGACTACCTCTGCCAGTGGGAATAATGAGATGCCATTAAAGGTAAAGCCAGAGAAAATCTGACTAAAGTAGATGAATCTTCATTACAGTTTCACCATATGACCTTTATCAACATCTCAAGCTTCATTACACACACAAGGTTGTTGTGTCAGATTGGTGGTGATCATTTCAAATGCTCATTTTTTTAGTTATATGGATATGCAGATCATTTTCTTCCTCTTGGATTTTGCTTTTCACCAGAATTTATTCTATGTGTTTTAAAAGTTCTTTGCATAAGTGAGAAGTAACACTTGATACATAAAGGTGGGTGATAATGTGCATATAAACTTTTGAAATTCCAAGTGGACAAATAATGTAATAACCAATGGATTTTTTTTTAATAATCCGTTTTTAAATTTTAAAGGTGCCATACCTTTTCTTTATGTGGACTCTGAGAGACATTCCTTGGTGCAATACAAAAGAGAAAGAAAACTGTTTCCTTCAGAAAGTGTAAACAGTGTGGCTGAGGCAGGTTTCAATGTAATGTCATGGTTGTTATGTTGGTATTTCCTTCAAGTAACGGGTGTCCATCATTGCTGTTTAAAAGGTTACCTTGATAACCCCAAGGAAAAGTTGTCTGGTAGGTTTTGGCTGACCTATATTAAGCTGTAAGGGTCACCCAGAAATTGGATTCCGCTCAGACCTGACAGTGCTGTTCCTATGTCATTTTTCCAAAAGTCATTTTCCACCCAGATTGCAAGACAGGTGATTTCTGTACCCTGTCAACTGAAAAGTCTTGGTTTCTGGATGTTTTTAGCTTAGCAGCATAGCACGTGTTGTTTCACTGATGATTGTCCTCATGTAATTATTTTAACTGAGTTTTTCCTGTGTCTGAGGTGAAGACCTGAGTGTCAACACTCCTAATTTGATCTTTCTTTGGAACTGGACCTATAGCTCCTGGCTCTGAGATCCACTTTGTTTGACCACAGAGCTACCTCCCACTTCTCTGTCCTTGTGTGGTAGCTGTTTGCAGCATGATAACTGCAGCTTCCAATAACCTGCCCACGCACAATGAGCTAATTCTTTTGTTTATCTCCATTGCAATAATACTTGTAGTACTCTGGGGTTCACATAAATGCTTGTCCTGATTAACAGCAGTGTTGGAGTAAGGAAGTAGCTCAGAATAAATCCCAGGCAGATTGAGGCAGAGGAACTATGTCTGGGAATTTCCAGGTTGGTTCAAATTCTAAAGTCAGGTGTCCTTAGATCCTGCTCAGTTAGGGAGTGGGGTGACAATTGACACCAAAGCAAAGGATCTATTAAAAAGAACAGATCATACTGGGGTGGAAAAGAGGTTCTTGTTGCATTTTGTAGGGAGGTTTTTTGTTGTTGTTTTTTGTTTTTAAAGGGTGAGGGGTGTGTTCTTTTGTGTGATGGGTTTTTTGTGTATAAAACTGGAAGAGGAATGCTAGAATCTATCAGTTCTGTTGCAGGAGGACCCTGCTCCTCTCTTCTGTGGGAGAGTTGACAGATTGCTGCTTCTGAGTGACCAACCTTATCTCCTTTTATGACCAGGTGACCCGCTTGGTAGATGCAGGAAGGGCTGTGGATGTTGTCTATTTGGACTCCAGCAAGGCCTTTGACACTGTCTCCCACAGCACACTCCTGTATAAGCTGGCAGCCCAGGGCTTGGGCAGGAGCACTCTTTGCTGGGTTAGGAACTGGCTGGATGGCC
>VXBB01012969.1:182867-218941 GCA_013399915.1 Illadopsis cleaveri
GTGGTGGAGTCACCATCCCTGGATGTGTTTAAAAAGAGACTGGATGTGGCACTTGATACCATGATCTAGTTGAGGTGTTAGGGCTGGGTTGGACTCGATGATCTTGAAGGTCTCTTCCAACCTACACGTTCTGTGATTCTGTGAGTGGCAATGAAGTTCTGAGCGTTGCTGGGCTGACATCACTGGTTCCTTGAGATTCAGACACCCCTGGACTGGTTAACTTCTGAAAAAAGCAACCAAAATGCGTGGAAAAGGAGGCTCCTGATAGTTCTGGAGAAGTAACTGCAACACAGTGGTCACAGAATGGGTCATATTGTCCTCTGTTAGGATTGCAGCAGTGCTGTGCATGCTGCACGATGAGATCCAGCAGTGCTGTCACCCACAGCTGCAGGAGTGCCACACTACTGTGCTGAATTTGCCCAGAGTCAGGGCATGCAAAGAAGATTAGAGCCCCACAGATTCTTGCCAGGATATTTGGGCTTGTGGTCAGGAAGAGCCCAGTGATCTGGGATGATAAACACTCTTTCTTTCATTTTAGAGCAAGAGTTTATTATCTACTAATTGTTCCTAGAAAAAGCTAATGGACAATGTTTAGCGTGAAACTCTTCTGTGAAACTGAATAGCTGTACATAATTCCTTTTGTTATTCCCTTCAAGGGCTTCTCTTCATTCTAGTATTAGACAAGCTGATATGATTGGTCCTCTGTCAAATCTCCTTGTAGGAATTGTGTGTTTCAGAATATGCAGACTTGTTCAAAAGTGCACTGAGCAGCTCAGTAAAAGCATCCTGCTCTTCGCATTGGAGTTACGCCATCATGCTCTCATCATGCTTTGAGTGTCAGCTCTGGGAACAAGTAGTCACATATACTTAAATTTTATCTTGTTGTTAGGCTCTTCTTGTTGTTGTTTTGTTTTTCTTTCCTTATGTGGACACCCTAAAGAAGAGCTATGGAGAGCTGCTCTGGTTATTTCTTTAACTGAAGGCTTAGTTGCAATGTTTAAAAATTTATAATTCCATTAATAACCAGCCATTTTATTTTAACATCTCAAATTATTATTACTTACTTATTGAATTGGATTGATTTACATTGAAATGCATTTCCATTCTCCAGTTGTATTCATCTGCATTATATTAGCAGCTTTACTCTGTCAAGGAATCCTTTTAGTGTTAGAAGAAATAACTATTAAGATGGGTTAGCAACTTTTCAACGACATCTTCAGGAAGTGTTAACTCATTGATACTTTTTCTCAAATTGTTATTTCATTAGGAAAAAATGTTAAGGTCTCTTATTTTTGTTATTTTCCAAATACCAATATTGTCTGGGCTTTTCTCCCTTTGGATTTTGGAATCATTTTAGTAAATACTGTGTTAAATTCACAAATTTCAAAAAAATCAAATCAATTTAAAAAACAAAAAAAAGTTGCAGCCCACATTTTGCCCTAATTTGGGAAGAAGAAAGAGCACTTAAAAATTCCATAATATGGGAAACTAGATTTTCTTTCCTACCTAACTGATAGCAATTTATGTGTGTTCCTCTGTCTTTTTCCAGTTGTGCACACAAGTTTCCTTCATCTTACTTTTCTGTCGGCAGTTATCCTTATTCCTTTGTTTGTTTAGAAATGCCCCTATTCTAATAGTTTGATTCCTCAAAGATCTTATGAAATAATAATAAAAGATATGAAGGCCTTGTAAAAAGCTGTAATTGGTGTTTGTTGATTAGGTTCCTCAAGTATCTGGTTAATATTCACAAGTTGATGCGTCAGCAGTAGAGCTTCTGAGTTTGACCATAAGGAGTTAAGAACGTGAAGCACTTTTGTGCAGATTGCAAATTGGCTGTTGCTTATTCTCCTGTCTTCACCAGCTGATGTAGTATCAATTAGCAAATATAGGTTTTAATGCTGCCTTTAATATTCATGATTCTTAATTGTCTTTGTTAATTGAGAAGAAACACTCTGGTGCACAATGCTTGACAGGTAAGAATTATGATCTGCTGCTTGTGTTGGCAGTTGTCCAAAGAAAAGTAGGTTACTGATACACAGGTATGTGCAAGCATCTCACCCACAGATTTGTTCTTTTGACAGTGAATTTCCCTGCTATTGATGGACCATCTGAGTAAGGGAACAGCTGAGGGTTACAGGTGGAACATCGGAATAACCTGTTTTGAGGAATCAGTTTGCAGGTTCATTTACAACAGAGAGCAGACACAAAAGAGAGATGGTTTTAGGAGCTGTTATCTAAAATAATTATAAGTATTGCAGAAATCATTGAGACTGAAGCATTGGAGTTCTATACGTGGTGAAATTATCTGGTCAATTTTTAATTTTTTTTTTTTCCCAAATATGTCAGGTTCGATTTGAATATATTTGCCTTTTTACTTAATATACTTTCTTTATGATGTTATATACTTGGCTTTGTTTGGAGTATTCTTACAACAAGTAAGCTACATTAATTTATACATTTCCAAAGGCGATTTTTTTTACTTTCAAACTGTTAAAACTCTTACTTTAAATAAGTACTAGAGATGACTCTAAAGACTATGAAAGAGATAATCTAACACAAAAACGCAATTAAAAAAATGAAAAAGTAGGAAGACTTGAGGTTCAGCTGGAAAAGTGAGTTGGAGGTGCTCACTAAAGCAAATTTGATGTAAGTTTGTGGTTGCTTTTGAAAGACACTTAAGAGCTTGCCTTGTTTAAATGCTTTCCAAAATTTTTGCTCAGCTCAATAATGCTAAAAATTCAAGGAAACGAATCATATAGCAGGTCTGATAAAGTATGATTGATGCTTTCTGTAAGAAATGCTTCTAAACGAGGCTTTCAGTCATTTATATTCAAAGGATGGATTCTTAACTGAAAAAGGTGGTCATTTTGTGTTCTGTTAGGAACAGAAATGGCTCCATTTTTAATTGTTAATTAAAATTAAAACTTTAATTTTTCATGAGAGCTGTAAAATAAATTGAACTGGAAGCGGCTTACACAGAAGATGAGACTTATCAGTTAATTTTATTGTCTAAGATTGGCATCTTGGCTGATGCCAAAAGTGAGTCTCACAATTTCACTTGTGCTTTTGTCAGAGTTAGCCTGTAGAAATTATAGCAGCATTGTGTGGCGTGAGCTGCTCTGTACCAGATGGACTTCAGAGAGATAATGGAAGCAATATTGCTCCCAGCTTGGCAAGTGTTGCCTGGACTAAGCTGCCCAGCTGTACACCATGGGCTTCTGTGGGGGATATTGAAGTAGGAATCTCATGCTTGGTAGGGTTCATGGATTGTTGCTGTGAGAGAGGGGGTAAAAACTTCCTTCTCTACCCCTGCACAGCAACTTTTTATGAGGTACAGATAGCCATGTTGCTGGCTGGGGCTGCCTCTTTAGCTGATGTTTTATTGTTGTAGCACTTTACGCTTTCATGGCTGTGCAACAATTCTTTTGTATTCTCAAATCAGAACAGTTAAAAGCATCCAGAATGAAGCATTGGTTGGAAAATAAACTTAGAATAAGAGATGCTGGTTAATAAAGATGAATAGGAGCAGGAAGTCGTGCTTCTCCACAGACTCTCCAAATGTAACTGTGCTCAGATTGCTGGTAGCAGTGGCCCAGTTATTAAGGGGCTACCTGTCCACCAGTGTTAGAAGGACATTTGGAAAGATTTGGGTTCGTGGCCACTCCTTCTGACATACGTGTGACTGCATCTGCACAATAACACAGCCAGTCTGGAGATCCTGAATGGGGAAACTGACTGGGGAGGGGAATGGTGGGGGAAAGTTGGTTTAAGGCATGACATTATGAATTTACTAGGGACAAAATACAGGAAGGTTGGAGGGTTGCACAACAATTACAAGCCTGGAGCTATAAAAGTGATTTCTTTTTTATGGTTAGAGTATTTTTATTTTTTGTTGCAGGACTGTTTACATTTCTTTGTCAAAGCTTACCTGTTATGTTAGTGATCATGCAGCGTGAAGTGATATATCAGCCTCAGGAGATGATGGTTGTAGTTCCAGTGGAAGATTGCCCTGTGTATGTAGAAATATCAGACTGCCAGCTCTACACCATATGCATTCTCAGCTGGTTACAGTGTTTTGGATCATCAGTAATTGAAAATATGTGACTGTTACAGAAATAGCAAGGGATATCGCAGTATCTGGCTTACCTGGAAACACTTCAACTTTTGAAAATAGGCCTGGTCTTTACCATCTTGAGAATTTCTGTGTATCCTGAGTTCTTCCAAAATAAGTGTTGTTTTGTCCATTTCCAGTGCCAGAATATAATGAATACATAAGTAATAAAAAACCTCCAGCATCCCTCATGGAGTTGTTGTCTGAAAGCTGCTGAAGTTTTCCTCTTTATCTAGGGAAGAGAGAAATTACAGTTGGGTTAATGTACTGAGAATTCAGATGTTCTGGCTTGTAGATAAAATCTGATTGTGTCTGATGGAGGGATTTGTTTGTTTTTTGTATTGGCAAAGGTTTATTAATTATATTATATTTATTAATACTGTTTTCTGGGAGATTACAAGTCAGAGACCGATTATTTTTTTTTCCATTACATTGTTTATGAGCTGAAAACTGTTGAAAACAGTTTGAAGTTGCACTTCAAAATTTCTGTCAGTGGGTCGGATAGGCCATGACTATTTTATCCAAACCTTTTGTTTAGGGTACAGGTTTTGAACTATCCTTGGTGTTGGCTCTGTGTTGATACACTGTGTAACAATGCATGGTACATTTGGAAGTATTTTATTAGAGATACTCTTTCACTTTATGCTTACTGTAATTGAAAGGCAGTGATACCTTAAGGGGCATATTTTTTAATATGGTAGTGAGCATATAATTTAAATTGTGTCAGAGAAATTTTACAATATCATTTAAAAATTATACGTAGTTTCTCAAGGATTCTTTGAATCCCCTTAATACCTTCAATATGCTCAAATTTGTATAATAATCATATGATTAGGCTGAAATTATCATGGCTCTTTTAACACTTGCTGCTTCTGTGAGTTTTGAATTGATGTAAAAGAAATGTGAAGTCAGAAGTTACCTAAGCAGGAACCCAGAGGTGACATTTCTCCTAAACTGTGAAAGGAAAGTCTTGTTCGTTATCTGCTATCACTTCATCATTGCAACTTCATGTCTTGGAGAGATGTGATGACTCAGGTTTATTATAGTTGTCAGTTCAGTACTAGAGCAGAACAGCTTCAAAAATGTCCTATTAACCTATCCCATAACCCAGTGCCAAAACTCTTTCATCATCTAGTCTATTCCAACACGTTAATGCAGCTCAAGATTTATTGTTTTATTACTCAGTGCACAGAAGTCAAATGAGTTCCTTGGTGTCAAAATAAATTTCCCAGAAATCATAACCCAAATCACCTCTTCCTGTTTCTGTGCCTCCTACTAACTAGAGTTTCTAACCAGTCTGATTTTGGAAGGGTCCTGTGCCTTTTTATTGACATACGTCCAATTTCCAGTAGCTTTTCTCCAGTCCATAATATTTCTTTTATCCTAATGACATATTAAAAGTTTAGTGATTTCCCATGGGTCTTTTCTGGGTAATTATTCTTTCGTGTTTCTATAATTTCTGTAATACTATATAATATTAAAAAGAAGTAGAGCTAGTCTTTATTCTTTTCCTATAGGTAAATGAATATAAAAGTTAGAAAATTTAGTTTAATGCTCAGTTGTCACCAAAAAAATTTAGAAAAACCTTGTGGTGAGGCATAAAGATATTCCTGTTTGTAACTTGTGGTTGCTATTTCACTTGGAAGTAAAGACAGACCAGCTTATACTAGAGCTACTAATTAAAAAGCAGCCATGAATGTTGAACACAGATAAGTAATAAGATGTCACAGAAGGTGGTTGGCTTTAAAGGTGGCCTTAAATGGTTAGGTAGAACAGGCAGATTGTTTTATTTGGATATCAATTGCTTTTGTCCTCTCACTCTGCCCCCAAACACTGGGTGATTAAGAGCATGCATATAGAAGAAATTTCAATAATGATTTAATAAATTTAGCATTGCTTATACATTACTGTGCCTCTAGTTTGAGATGGAAGTGCATTACTAAAATATTACAGGATGAACTGATACCACAAAATCTGTTACTGCTGTTCACAACACACTTAGAGTTAAGGTAGAAAGTACTCTTTGTTTTCTAAAAGCAGAAATAGTTAACTATGTATTCTTTATAATGAATCATTGTCTTGAAAACATTCCCCATGGTATGTTGGTATTTTTCTTATTTAAGCGGTAATGCTTCTGAATACATGGGTTTGGTTTTTTTAAGGCATTTGAATCACATTAGGATGCATTAATTAGTATGACTAGGAATTATTTTCTTTGTAGTAGAGACTATTGGATGCATGTTTTATGAAATGGCATGAATTAAGAAATTGAGACTGGGGAAATCCCCTTAAAGAGAACGCATAAGAATTTGGATATAGCAATGGTCAGAATGGAATTCCTTTCTCTCACAAAAAGTTATTACGATTTGTATTTTGTTTGTTTCTCATAAGGACAGAGCTAAGGATTTCTAGAACTTTATTTATTTAACTGAGAAGGAGCTCTACTTTGTGCAGAAGTAGAAGCTTCCTGGAAGCTCACCCAACTTCACTTCCCAGCTTTGTCTCAGCTGAATCACGGTCTCATGCATCAACCTTGTCTGGCCAGTTGGGAATGTTATCTCCTAGCAAAAAACCCAAATCTTTTCCCTGTCCAAGTGAGAGACAGACAGGTTCTCTTGCCCAAAGCGAAGAATCTCCTGAGAGACAAGGCTGGCTGAGGTTCAGGTGCCTGCCCAGAAGAATTCAGAGGACAGTCTTGATGGCCCTGTCCTCAAGCACAGGATTTACCTTCTTGTAATAGAAATGCTGTCAAAACCATCTAGCCCTAGAGCATTTCTGTAAGTGAGTAAATCGTTGTGTTCTGACATGCAGACATCAAAACTGTGGGCTTAGGCTTCTAATTGGCTCCAGACAGGGATCACAGTGAATCAGCAATTAAACACAAGCTGTCAGTGCAGTCCTGTAGCTTGAAAGCCTAATCCCCGTGTATACAGAGAGGAAATTGTCAGAAGAGGCTGGGAGATGGCTGCTGCTGTGAATAACAGGGATGAGGGGAAATCACCCATCATCTGCTCTGCCAGTACATCTCGTCCTGGCCGTCGGTGGGCTGGCACGGAGCATGCACTGCCTGTCAGGGTTCTGAGGGATGTTAGAGAAGGCAAGTGGCAAAATAATGAACTGAAAAAACTTCAGACAAGGTCCCTAGTTACTTCCATTTCAGTGTAGGAGAGGCTCTAAATAGTTCATACTAGAGGGTGATTCTAAACAGTAATTGGATTTTTCCCTTTAAAAAGTTAAACTTAAAAGGAAGGAAAGGAATTAGTTTTAAGCATTAGCTATGTAAAAGATTTTTATTTTATTATGCAACAAAAAAGATAATTAACCACTGAAAAAATGATGAAGAGTTGTTTTAAATTTTTTGCCTTTATTAACTGTTAATTTATTAACAACTCTTTTCTGACTGTTATATTTTAGCCAAGCATGAGTTATTTGGCTCATTTGGTGGATGAGTTGTTGAAACCTAATGACCTGTGTGCAGGTTGTATTGAATGATCAAATGGTCACATCTGGCTTAAAGTTCTCAGCCCACTTAATGACTGAATTACATAATTGTACCAACAGTTGAATATTGGTTCTTTTGGGAAGAGCTGTTAATGCTTTGGATGGAAGCTGGCAACCCACCTTCTCATCTGTGTTTCACCCCTCTTTAATGTGACTTCAATGTTGTATATTAACTTTACACTGCTCCTTGTGCCGTTGGTTGGACAATATTACCACATTTGTGTCAGATTCTAATTCCTTTTCTTATATTGATAAGCACACTTTCACCTTGGTTGATTGTATGGATTTCCAATTTTTATGTTAATTGCAAAACAGTGCGAGTCAAGGCAACAGTTTCTAGACTGTTTGACTACTTCAGGCTGATTACTTTTGCTTACTTATTTTCAAGTGTCTGAAGTTCTGCATCTAAAACATCTGAGCCATTTTACTGAATATTGTGATGAAGAAGTATTTATTTACATTTTTGCGCCCTCCCTTTTCCTTGGTGACAAAAAGTCTTCCCAGTCAAGTTCCAACACTCCCTGAGAAAAAGTAGTGCTCTGGAGAATATAGGTTTGGTGTTGAAAGTCTGCATCTATTCATAAGGATTTGTTAGTATTTACCAATGATTTGGGCTGCAGGAGTCAGGCTTGCTTTCCTTGTCACTTTTTTGTAGCAGCAGGCACAGCTGTGGTGCTGTCTCTAGGTAGAAAATGAGGGTTTCTCCCGCAAATCCCTCAGCTGCAGTGTGTGATGGGAGGAGTGACAGCTGTTTTGGTGAAAAAGACATGAGGTGGGATGCAAGTGGGAGCTGGTGACTGCTGAGAAAGGAAAAGTGCATTGGGCAGAGGAGATCACCACAGCACAGCCTTTCTTTTCCAGCAAAGCGGGATCCTGCAGTGAAAACACAGACATAGGAATTGCTGTTCACTTTTGACACAGCTTAGCTACTTCATGTCTTAATACTAAATCCTGCTTCAATGTGACCTTTATAACACATATCTATCAATGGTTTGAATTTCAATTAGCAGAAGAGAACTGCTGCTTTAAAATAGCAAATCAGAACAAGACTGTGTTACAATAAACATCAGTCACTGTCAGGGGTACCTGGAGTAGGTGTCTATTTTATTAGCCCTACAGGGAGGGGCTGAGGGCACTTGGTCGATTCAGCCTGGAGGAGACTGAGGGCAGACCTCACTGCAGTTACAACTTCCTCCTGAGGGGAAGAGCAGGGGCAGGCACTGATCTCTGCTCTGTGGTGACAGTGACAGGACCGAGGGAGTGGCCTGAAGTTGTGTCAGGGGAGGTTTAGGTTGGATATTAGGGGAAAAGAGTCTTCATCTAAAGGGTGGTTGGGCAGTGAACAGGCTCCCCAGGGCAGTGGTCACAGAACCAAGCCTGACAGAGTTCAGGAAGCGTTTGGACAATGCTCTCAGGCACGGGATGGGACTCGGGCTTGTGTTGTTCAGGGCCAGGAGTTGAACTCAGTGATCTTTGTGGGTCCCTTCCGATGCAGAATATTCCATATTCTGTGTTTGCTGTGTAATGTCAGCTCTGCATGTTCAGGTGGTGACATGGTTTGGTAGCGCCACTGAGGAGAAGAGTGGTGGATTCTGTCAGTTCCTTGCAGCAAGAAGGTGTTTGTTACCTCTGACCCTGAGGTAGCAAGGGAAGAAAGGAAATGTGGGAAGAAATGGTGTGAGACGTGAGCAGGCTTTATACATATTGAAGTGGAGGAGGCTGGAGCTTTTTTTCATATTATCTACTTTACTTCTTTATCAGAAAAGCCAATGGGCAGTCAGAGGGGTGAGGTGTGTGTATTGCCTGACTGTGCATTACCTCCGGTTGGGAAAATCACTGATACACCAGAAAATGAACTTTAAACATAGATCAATTAGCTGTGTTTTATTGGCTCTTTTAGAAGAATGGTTAACATTATTCAGCAGCATGTACTGACAGAATAAGTTACTTATGAATAAATACTTCTTTTTATATTGGTTTAGATCTTGTAATTACCTGTAAAGGAGTCAGGCAGTGTGACCAGGCCTAAGTCTTTTGTATTTTTGTTTACACCTAGTGCTAGACTTGACAGCTTTTGCTTCCAAGATACTCATTGTGAGCTGTTTTGTGGGAAGAAAACTTATCTCCTAGTTTTTCAGCACTGCACCAGTTGCTTTTGTCCTCTCACTCTGCCCCCAAACACTGGGTGATTAAGAGCATGCATATAGAAGAAATTTCAATAATGATTTAATAAATTTAGCATTGCTTATACATTACTGTGCCTCTAGTTTGAGATGGAAGTGCATTACTAAAATATTATAGGATGAACTGATACCACAAAAAAAAAGCCACAACTGATACCACAAAAAAGCCACTTCAGCTTTTCCAAGTTACGTTAAATATTAGCTTTGATGCTCTTTAAAATATAATTTATGTGTTAAGTTTGCTTGCTTCTATAGCTCCTAAAATTCCATATGCATTAGCATGTTTGTGCCATTTATCACCAGGAATATTGTGTGGATGTGCCAGTTTTGCTGAGTTCAGATCAGTGGTTTGTTGCTGTGGAGTTTGCGTGTGTCAGTTTTGGATTTTTTTTTTTGTTTGATCAAATTCATGAAGATGCTGCTAACTACATAGATATGGACTGATGCAGTTTCTGATCCCTTCACTATTGTCATATCTTTCTCTGAAAGTAAGAGTGTATGTAAAGTGCAATTTCTGCCTAACTTAGGAGTCTGAGGGTGAAAAATATGGAAGATCAAACAGGGTAGCATAGAAACATCATGATTAAATTCTCCTTGATTGTAAAAAGCATAAGGATGTGTGTTATATTTCAGTAGTCTCTTCCCCTTTCCATTCTGACTTTCTGTCTTAAATTATAAGGGGAAAAGAGTGTGACGCCACTTCTCTCAATAATTTTTACCTACATTTCCTGTGAATTGATGCAGGTTACCAATTTGACTGTAAACATAATCCATCTACAAAATTCCTTAGCTTTATCTCTTTATATTTCTGATAAAGCTGTACTTGGGAATAAAATAGTTGTTTTAGTGGCTTCTCAGTTATTTACGTAAGGCATTGCAACCGAATTCTAGTATTTATATTATTCAAATTATCTTGTGCTCTTTTATCATTGATGACTCTGAAAAGATTAAATGAATTTTGGGGCTTTACTTTTAAAATGGAAACAGATGTGAAGTCACTGAACACGTGTGTACATGCAAATATTAATACTCTGTAAAGTCAGCAGTTTATACTTGTAAATGTTAGATGCATACTGAATATTACATCATTTAGAATAAGAAATTGCTAGAATATAACCAAGATTACTTCCTGCCTTCAAATGTTCCATGGCTTTTTGGCAGGAGTTAGGGCTGTTAACCTCAATTGCCTGGCAAAAAATCCTGTTGTGGTAACTGTACTGTCTGTCTAAATTTTCTCCATAGGATTTTACCCAAGTTTCTCATATATTTGTAAAATTATAACATTATTGGCCCAGAATAAAGTTCAGTCCCAATGGGGTCTACGTTGTAGTGGTGGGCGAGAGATCTCTTTGTAAGATTACTTTGAAGAATTTGTGATTGAGAAGGTTGTATAAATATAAGCTGTTGATACCAAAAATAAATCAGTAATTAGAACTGACAGGAGTGAGGCAAAGCCATGTGAAATTCAAAATTTAATTTGATACATGAATATTTTAAAGCAAATTTGAACATGTGCTTACTTTGGATGGCATTAGCTCTGGGCAGCAATTTGTTGTTGTGGTAGAGGAAAAGAAGGGTTTATAAGTAGCTGTCAAGACCATTTTTGCTAAAAATATCCCTGCACTTTCCACTGTACACCACTGAAGTTTGTTTTATAGGTTACTTTATACAAAGCTGTATATGGAACTTGACCCAAAAATTTTCCTACGTCAAGATTAAGCAGAGTTTTATTTTACTTTTGTTTAAAAAGTGTATAACAACTTAATAGGAAATTTCTGTCCTTTGTGTTGGATATTTCAAGCTGACAAGGAAGCAGGGGGAGAACTGAGATAGTCCCCACTGTAGCTCCAAAGGAGGCTTTGTGGGCTGCTGCTGGCGCGACAGCTTCCTAGTCCTTGCCCTAAATGCGTCGACTGCTTCTGTGCCAGCCACACAGAATGCTGCTTATTCATCTGATTTACTGTGGTGTATTTTGCCTACATTATCTAAAAATGTATTTACCTTGTGCCAAAACTCCATCGATTGCATTAGAGCGTGTTTTGGGGTGGGGGAGTAATGTTAGGCACGAACTGAACCTGCTTGTCTTTTTGCTTTAAATTCCATTATCTGTCCAAATTGGGTATTTTTTTTTTATTGTTAGCAGGCAGTTGTGAATGGCAGCTGTTTACTGTGAGAACATCAGGGTATTTCAGGAATCTTTAAAGAAAGAAAATGAGCTGTTTAATCATAGATCCTTTTGTTTGCCAACACTAACTATTAGCTCGAGGCACAGTTTTGTGTGGGGACAGGTAGGGAAGCTAAGCTGTTTTTTAAGTTGAATAGTGGTTTGTTTGTTTTGTTTTGTGGTTTGTTTTTTTTGTTTGTTTTGTTTTTGTTTTGTTTTTTTCTGGAATGAGTTTACAGAAACATCAGTAGATGCATTTTGTATGTAACTGACTAGCTGCTCATGATGAGATTTTAAAATTATATGATTTGCATTATCTGTACTTGATTTCAGTAATGGCATGGTTTTGAGTAGGCAAAATCATACCTGTCTAAAATGGAATATTTTTTTTGTGGGTTACTTGATTTAAAAAACTTTGTGGTGGATGCCCCATCTATAGAAGCACTCAAGGTCAGGTTGGATGGGGCTGTAACCAACCTAATCTAGTTGGAGATGTCTTTTTTTTATTGCTTGGGGATTGGATTAGATGACCCTTAAGGGTCCCTTCAACCTAAACTGCTGTGATTCCAGCAAGGATTCGTAGCCATGCAAGGAGCTACACTGCAGATGTCTTGTACATTAGATAACCTGTATTCTACTTCATCCTTTGCAATGCATTCATAGTCCTTGCAGAGATCTGGATTTGGGATCAGATTGAGGTTCAGGATGGAAACATTCCTTTCCTGTCTTTAATACAGGTGATGCTTCTGCCTTCAGGTGGGACAGTTAATGCTTTTGTGTCTCCATTCTTTTAACCAAGCGAACATTTTTACATCCTGCTTCTCATTTCTGCTTTACTAGGAAAATTCAGGCTCAACACACACAATATAAACTGTATTCAACCCTGTGTGTATGGAGCCTGGCAAAGTTTTAATTGCAGCTGATCATTTTGATGCACTGTAACACAAAGCACATTGTATCTAGAGTTAAGAGCTGGGGACACGTTACAGTTGCGCTCAATACAGCACTTCTGTTAAAACATTCAGATCTAGAAATACATTCTGTGAGCTGCAGGTAGGAAAAGCTCACTGAGAAGAGTGAGACAGCCATGCTTAGAATGAGAAGAACAAGAAGTAGATAGCTTTGGCTCATTTATTATTTAAGTTCTTCAGTAATTTTGAAAAGGAGCAGTGGATTGTACCAATTCTGTCGTCTGTAGGGATGGTCATACAAGATGTGTTAAAATACAAGGGACAGTATAGGAGCTCCCAAAACTCTACTTTACATTCAGGAATTGTATAGATTTATGTATTGCCGACATCTAGAAAAAGAAATTATTTTGTATCAGAAGAAAGAATTAGAAACCAAAATGTCCTGAAATCTAGAGGCAGTAGCTAATAGTGGCTTCAGAGCCGAAGACTCTTGGCTTAACCTTAACAGAGAGCTCTGGTGTCTGAAAAGCTAAAGTATTGTAGAGCTTGATGAAATTTATCAAGAGAATGCAAATATGTTTAAAAAACAAGTAAATGCCTTTATTTGGGATTTCAGGCAGGCAAGACTCCCATATTACCCATGAGATAGGTGGTTGCTTAGCTTCAGGTGAAAGCTTCAGGATTTTATTTTGTATACTAATGTGACGCATCCTTCTCCTGCATATCCCATGGAGGTAGTGTAGAAGGCCACAGTACAAAAAGCTGATTACAAAGATTTGACAAGAATTTCTTACTCTCAAGCTGCTGTAAACCTGTTGAGTGATGTTGGGGCACCTCTTGAGGGATGTGTGAGCAGCCACAGGCAGACTGATGTGGAGAGCAGATACCTGCCACGTGCTGCCTAAAGGGTGTTGACACCTGTACCAGATTTTCTGGGAGACTAGCCTGACTTGCAGAGCGTGTAGTGAGGAAATCAAGATGTTGTAGGAATAATCCATCTTGGAAGAAGCTGTCACTGTCTCCCATGAAATTGCTGTGTGTGCAGCTGCCTGTGATGTATTTCGCAGTGCAAGGGCTATCGGAGCCATCATTCACTTTTGTGCTGACACATCTGTATTTGGAAGTCTGCAATGTCTCAACTGACTTGGACTTAAAACATCATAGAATTGTCCAGCTTGAAATGATTTGGGGTTTTTTCACTTGCTTGTCTTTGCCTTTTTTCTTCCCTGTTTTTAGTGGAAATTGTTGTAAGGACAAGGATATTACGCTTGAGCATAAGGCAAATGGCCATTTTGAGCATTGCACTGGTGCCGTGCCCTGCTATTTTGACCAGCTTTTAATTGCAGACAAGGTAGTATAAAGAAAATGTGCAGATGTGGTGCTTAGGTACATGGTTTAGTGGTGGACCTGTCAGTGTTAGGCTAATGTTTAGGCACAGTGATCTTAAAGGTTTTTTCCAACTTGAATANCTCAGTGTTAGGTTAATGGTTAGGCGCAGTGATCTTAAAGGTCTTTTCCAACTTGAATAGTTTTGTGATTCTGTAACATTATTAAAATACTTCTATCACTTTATGTGAGAAGCATTCTGGGTTGGACCTCTGTCAAGTTAACCCTCTGGAAAAAAAAAGCTATAGAGTAAATTAAACCCAAAAGAATACAAACATGCAAACATGTAACGGAAAAAAATCCCAAATGTTTGAAAACAAATAGCAACATCCACAGTGACCTTATCCTTTGTTAGGAGGAGCAATTTTTAGTCTCCACGAAGACAGTAAAATCCAAATTCTGATTCCAAAGAAAGCACATGCAAGGGTTCAGACAGGCTTGACTTTATATAGCTGGCTTTAATGAATTTCTCTCAGCAGGCACCCTACCATAGTGGCTTAAGAGCTAAGCAAAAATATCACCTTTGCTGCTGCAGTCTTTCATTTGTCAGGGAAGCCAACAGTTAGTGTAATGCAAGATAAGTAACTATTCCTTAAATAGTTTACATGCTGTGTAAATACTGTTTGCAAAACTTTTTTTTCTGAAGGGTAACTGTGTTGTGAGTGTTGGCACAGTTGCCTTAGTCCCCTGATACAGGTGAGGATGTGTTTTGACCTGTCTTTCCATGAGCAGATTAATAATCGTGCCTCGCTTCTGCTGAAAATCAGCATTTTCAGTGCTGAAACCCTGATGCTGAAAAAAAAGAATTGTTTGCTGTTTACATTCATTTTAAAAATATGGGATGTGAAACAGTCCTGGGAGTCAAGGCAAAATTATCTCCTAAAGCTGTCATAATTTCAGTTCCTTTTGTACCAGAAGCCAAAGTAAAAGTATGTGTGAACACCATGATCAATAATTCTTTTTTTTTGGTTACAAAATGAATTAAGCAGCTTTTTTGCATTTCTTCTTGTCAGTATTTCCTCAGTTTAAAGTGCTAATTAGCATTACATCCACCCCCATGTCACTAGAATATGATTTGCATTCTTAAAGGTAAACATTTAATGGCCTTTTAAAATCCAAAAAATATTGTTACATGTAGAAAGAAGTTTCTCCTAGAGGGAATAATGGCTTGTGTGAATGTCATTTCTAGAAAAGAAGACTACTACACAACAGAAGTGACTTCTCTTAGCAAAAATGCACTTACACAGAGCAGTTAAAAGCTTTGACTTTCCCAAATAACCTGGTAGTAATTTACTGTCCAATAGATTTATTTGTAGGGAAAATCCATGGAAAATCATGGCCAGTGATTTTTATTTTTTAAATTAATAAAACCAGAACATAAATAAGGGCTTCTAAATCTTTGACATTGTTTTTCCATGAAAGTCCCCAGATAAATCAACACTAAGTAATTGACACACCTTCAGGTAAGACATCAAGACTTCTGCTTATAAATCAAATGCTTTCTCTCCCAAAATTAATATGAATATTGAAAATCAAAGGAAATTATATTTCCAAGATATAATGGATATTGTTGAAAACTCCAGATGGAGTTAATATCATAACCTTATTTCCCATATGTATTTGCAGCAGCATGAGTAGATTTTTGTGGAAGCATACTGCTGGGAAGTCTAGTAGAGTGTCTTGGTCCATACCTGACCCTGTGAAATAAAATTGAGTGTTAAAAAATGCTTATTCATCATGTAAAAGCTTTTACAATTTGGCCTTTCCAACTAACAAGTTCATAATTCTATGGGACCTTCAATATACCTAATTGCAAGACAGGTCAATGTAGGTACTAAAGACTATCAATTATTTAGGACACCTTAGCACTGCTTATGCTTTTAATGAGTTTCCTCAGGTGGAGTCCTGCCATCTTAAATTTTCACTATAAGCAAGGTTTCTGCATTTTGTTTTAAATATACCTTTAAAGAAATACATTTTCTGGGGTTTTGGGCTGGATTTTAGCCTTTGTTCTTCCCCATCAGTTTAAAACAAATTAACCAAATTTTGAAAAATGAAAACTCTTTTTCTTTGAAGATACCCAGTTAAAAGTGAAAGCTGCAGTTACTTGGACACTGTCCTTTCTCTTTCCAGCTTGCTAGTGGGTTTTCACATTTGAGTCTTTCAGTGCATGATACTTGTTTAAATTGCATTGTTGGTTTTATAGATGATCTTCAGATTTTTTAGAGGTCTTATTTAAAGCCACTGATAGAGCAATAAAAATAGAAATTTATGCCACATATTATGGAATAAGGTCATAATTTTTTCTCACTGTTGAACTATTTTTGGTGTGTTACTACAGCCATAGTGAGAATTAGACAAGCAAGTTGAGGTGATAAAATGGAGGTGTTCAAATGGCAGTTGTTCTCTGCCCAAATCTGCTGCTTTAAGCTGTATAAGATAGAGACTACACAGTCCCTTTTGAAGTATTTTCATATTCAACAGAACAAATTAAGCTCATTTGGAGAAGAGGCCAAGCACCAGGATTTATGTGGGAATGTCGCGAGTGACAAGCCCTCCCTAATGAATTGCTTCAAAAGAAAAGTACCACCTGTCTGACATTATTCCAGACTTAATTACCCTGTATCACTTCTGACAACTGCAGAAAAACAGACTGATGTTTCTGACCTCTAATTTGAAGAGATATTTCCATCTTGATGTTGTTTTAATCAAATGACACAAGGTCTCAGTGCCAAGCCACAGCTGCCAGTCAAGAGAATTGCATTCTGTGTGACAGCTCCAGATTCTCTTCATCACTATTTTGTTGCTTTCACTCTGATTAAGAAGTGTTACAACATAAGCTTTTACTTTTATATTATCTTTTAAAGAAAAATTAGTATAACCTTTCAGTAAGCATACATGTGAACCACCACAGGTTTTTGTTCCTTGTAGACATATAAACTAAATTATATACAACTCCTTTTCTTCCAAAACCTTCTGCATCTGTAAGAATGATAAGGAAATAGTGAATTAACTGGAAAAGAGCCTTAACTGCTTGGTATTTTACCTAATTTTTGAACACAATTATTTCTGTTCATGATTTTAACTTTTTTTTTTTTCCCATAGACCATTTACTACTACTTGAAATTCTTTTTTTACAGACTTGAAAAATATCGCTCACCCTGGAATATTTAATATAAAAGTATAAATGTTCTGTGGTGAACTGAATAATTAAGTGTGTCTAACTATATTTGAGATGATTGGAAAGGAGCGTATGCATCTCTATGGCAACTTTATCTTCTGTAAAGTCTCTCAGTGTGAAAATTCAAGAAAATGTATATTTGAATAGTTGAGGTTAAATTAGGAAGATACTCCAAATGTAAAGTCTGTTATGTATTGTGAGACATCTGGTATTTCTTGTAGAAATGAGCACGAAATTACCTCGAACTTGTGGTGTCAACAGCTAGGAAATGCTACATTTGATGGTACTCATGCAACTGTTCATTTTCCCCCAGTGCTGTTGTGCCTTTCTCTGTGGCTTTTAAGTGCACAGTGACATCCTGGTTCTCATTCCATGTAATCTCAGTGTTTCACAAGCTTTGGGCAGCCTGTTTTTCTTGCTGCCTACAAGGCATTAACATCTCCATTTGACAAATAAGAAGCCACAGCACAGAACTACCAAAGTTAGAATTACATGTTAAATTTGAGATCCATCTGAAAGGCAGCTGTAATCAGTTTTTCAGACCAATTACTGCTGTGACTTGAAATGTTTTTAGGGCATAATTTTGTGGTAGATGTGATGCGGGTATGTGTCTTTGTGTGTTACCATTAGTGCTTGTAATCTTTGCTGGTGGGGTTAAATTCATAGAAATTTGGCATTCTCTCAGTAGACTAATGGACTCAAGATAGCCCTGAGGGTGATTTTTTTGCAGACATTTGACAATGCAGGAACAGTGAAGTCTGGGGCATAAGGAGATCTGTGATCTGCGCCTGACCTTGCTTCTCTCTCTGATTTTGTTTTGCTTCCCCATTCCCTGAAGCCCCTCCTGGTGGTCTGCCTTCATGTCCAACAGCTCACCAGTCTGGGTTCTGCTCTTCAGATTCTTGCTCTAGGACATCTAGTTTCTCCTCCATGGATTTTCATCAAATATAAATCCAATTAATTTTCATGAAAACTTGTGCGGTTTTGTGGAAAGGGTTGTTTTTTGGGTGGTGGTTTTTTGTTTTGTTGGGGGTTTTTTTGTGTGTTTTGTTTTGTTTTTTTGTCTTTTTTGTGGAGGAGGGTTGCCTGGGCTCTGTGATGAGCCATTTGTTCTTCACTGGTTTTCACAGTATTTTTATTTTTAGCTCACCTTCCAGTACCATTCTTACTTCTTATTCCACACTTACTGAAGGAAGTGCTGGGTGAGGGACATAGCACAAGGACAGGGGCTTCACTTTTTGTGCTCACTGCAATAGAAGTCAGTAAAAGTTAAGAAAAAGGGAAAAGTTTTTTTCTGACCTCTCCCTGGTGCACTGCCACATGCATAGTACTGAAATACAGTTCCCAGGTTCTTCTAGTGACTGCAGCTTCTCCCATTACAGATATTTTCTTTCTCTCACTCCTCTCACAGGGACTAAAATGGATATGTTCCAAACTAGGAGTACTGAATTTGCCTGTAACTCCAAGGACACATTGAGATACCTCCCAAGAAAATAGCAATACGATTAATATTACTGATAGGAGGAAATCTTTTTTCTAGCCTAACTCTCAAAGCTATTCTTAACTATAATTTTTAATAGTAGAAGTAAAAGCACAATTACAGAAATTTGAGCCTGACTGGACTGTGTTTGATAAAAGGGTAGAATGGAAACCTCATGACAGTGTCACTGACTTCTAAATAGGTCTTATATAATCAACCTTGTTCAAATCAGTCATAATTTGGACGCCTTTATGGCTTTACAAAGGAAGGATCTTAATCTCTTTCATAATGACCAATAAATCAAGACTAAAACCATTGGCTTTGGGTTGGAAGGAGCAGCTGAAATGCAAAAATTAAATGGCTTAACCTGTACTCTATTGTGGCAGAAAAAATTCCGATGTTACGACCTCTTTTTTCAGTTTTTATCATATAGTATTATTCTATTAATTATTCTTAGTTTCACACCAGTTGGAGGATTTTTGTGAGCCATCCTTTACGCTGCCTTTGGGTGCCAATTATGATATCCCTACTTTTGGTCTCTTTAGTCTTTTGCATTGCTCTTAATCACTCCATTATCATTTCCAGCATGAGAAGTGCATTGTCATGCAGGGTCTTGAAGAGGGTGAGTGCAAAAAGGTGTCTGAACTGGATATGTGTTATATCTCCTGCAGTGGGACAGTAGATAGTATTTGTATCTTCTGTAGTCAAGCTTGCTGATAGATGTTGAAACATGAGTTGTAAACAGCTGCTCTATCTGAAATATTCCAAGTACTTTCAGCCTTATCTTTCTTTATATTTCATGCACTCTTTGACAAAAAATACTTGTATGCAGTGAACCTACTTTATTATTTTTACAACTGATAGACCTAGGTGTTAGTAAGGCATCATGCTGGTGACATTATCCTATGCTCTCCAGTGTGGTGTGACTTTGCTGTTCATCCCTTCCTGTTCTTCAATCTGTTATTTTCAAGAAACCATCTTTGTTCAGTGTGGTTGTATAGTTACTGTTACTTTATCCTGTGCAAAATTTACTGGAAATAAAAGTTCATTAAATGAATAGCCTACAGAAATACTCTGTTTACGTTGGGTTTTGTCTTCATTTCTTTCTAAATGTGTCTATTAGTGTGCAGAGAGTAAGAATTTTGAGAGAGAGTCTTTAGGCTGGGAACGTTCTGGATAACCAGAGGGAAGAGATGCTGGAACTGCTACTTCTGGTTTTGTGTATAAATTAGAAAAAGTTGGATTTCAGCTATCTTTCCATAGATGGCAAAACAATCATTCCTACTTCCCTGACTTCTGTGGCCAGTCCTGGGAATGACTTCCTGTGGCTTATCCAGCTTGGTGAAGTGGCTGCTCAGTTATTCCTCATTTTTCAGAAAACATTAAAGTGGCTGTTGTTCAAATTAAGTATTACCGAGGTCCTCCTCCCAACAGCAGGTGTGGAGCTATAATTGGCCATTAGGATGTCATGTTATGGTTGGAGACTTTGAGTGGATAACAAAGCTAATTTCTATTGCTACAAGTTCTCTTTTATTACAGGGGAGAACTCCAAACCAGGTCAGGCTGGTCACACAGGCAGTGGCTTATTTTCATCAGTGAAACCAATTAACTTTCTCAACTTCAGAGCTCATATTTCAGTGTAAAATTCTCAGCTGTGTAAAGGCACTGGAAACTTGATTAACACATAAATAAATTAGATTTGCCCTAACAATTAAAAAAGAAAAAAAGCAAGCCAAGAGCTCTAGGCCTTTTTCTTTTTTCAGTAATTTGAAAACAAAGACAAACCAATCAACTTTTTTTTCCATTATCAGTAATTGGGTGTTGTACATGAAATCTGACGTGCAGCTTTTTCATTTATTTACTTATATAGGAATACGTGACTTTACAAAAATGAATGCTTTTATTATGACCTCTTATCTGATGTTTTACTGTCTTGGAATAGCTGGATTTTACAGGCCTTTAACCTAGCTTTTTGGAGGGTTCTTCCCCTTTCCAATAGAAATAAAGTAGATTGAATTGTATTCCATCAATTGTATAAAATTGTATTCATTTTATGTTATTTTAATATTTAGAAACAAATTGTTAATTGTTAATTATTGTTAATATTTAACCATCTGTGGAATTCTTTTCCCTGATATAGGCTGATGAGAAGCTGTAGAACAACCTTTTTTCATAGAAAATTTCTAAATTCAACTAATTACGTTGAATATCAGAACTAATTAGGCCTGGAAAAGGAAGCACTTTGAGAATGGTATAAAAAAGAGACCATAATTATTTAGTGTACTCTGATAGAGCCCTGCAAAAGAAAGCTAAGAACCAGAGAGAGGATGCTGTGGTAATACACATGCTAAACATGCATAATTTTAGCTTGTGTAGTCATGAATAGCTGGAAAAAAGGATTACAGACAGCAAAAGCAATCTGGTTTTCAATGCCTTTTTCCTCTCCTTTTAAATGTTTTCCATTTCTTGACCTATGAGATATGAGCATTCTAAGTTTTAGTATAATGAGCAACAGGGGAGATCTGTGAAATCTTCCTGCCTGGTTGCTCTTCATTTTCAGGGTTTCCCTTTGTGTTTCTCTATTTGAGGATAATAAAAATTGGGAAATTGTGATATTGCAAATTACAGATTTATGAAATGGTGTTAAATTGTGTGTGGAAACATAGCTCCCCCTAATCTAGGTTGGTCCCAAGCCATGACTTTTGAAACATCATGGTTTTGCCCTGGAAAAGACTTTAAGAAAGAATTTACAGGAACGTACAAAAACGTCCTTGCAGAAATATGGATGGTGTGTGTGGGCTTATGCTCATCCTGAGCCAAACACATGTTTTATTAGGGAGCAGTTCTTTAAAAACTGGCTTTGTTTTGAGGAGTCAGTTGTGTTGGGGTCTTCTTCTGGGTCTGGAGTGAGGTGCCTGTGGCATTGGTCCAGGTGGGCTGATCTGGAGGCGTTTGTGTCCTAGCTGAGCTCCACCTTTCCCTTTGGCCCCTCCAGTTTCCCCCTGTACAGGAGCACTGTTGATTTGAAGTGAACAGAGATCATCAGATCTGAGTGTCTTACGTGTATTTGTATAGCACAGGTAACACCAAGACGAGGCCACAGTAAATCTGGGCCTTTTTTTGCTGTCAGGCCTTTTCTTTTCCTGTGTCTGGATTCCTGCAGGCACCTGGGGCTTGAGATAGCTGAAACCTCTCAGAATAGCTCTCCCTCTGTATTTTCTAAGGAACCCTTAAAGTCCATACAATAAACTATTTTTACTGTAATTTTAAAACACTGACAAGAAATATATGTCATCTAGAGACTTAGTCTAACAAGTTGCCTGAATTACAGTTATCAAGTGGGGAAAAGAAACTCTTTAGGAATTAAAATCTTCCTGGAAATATGTCCAAAAAAGTATGATTTTTAAAGAGATGCCAGTGATACTAAAAACTTTTAAACTTTATATTTATTTCTAGTTTTAATACTCTAAAGTGTTCATTCAATTTTAACTGCAGATTTCTGTTTGAAAAGTTATCTAAACCCTGACATTCTATCTAATAAACTGACTCATAAGTATTTATTGAAATTACATGAAGTTTAACCTTAATTCTTACCTTTTTATGCTAATAACAATCTCAGTTATGAAAAAGGGCTGAATAGACACAGAAATTTAACTAGCTTCAAATTCTTGAAGCTGAAAGACATCACTCTGAGAGGCATAGTAGATGCTGATAGGAAATACAAACCTGCTCAATAAATTACAAGTTTACAGACATGCACCAACCAAGATTTTATTCTGTTTTCCTTTCAGTGTTTATCTTATATGTAAACTTAGATTACTTTAGTAAAATGGTTTAATTTTGTATATGAAATTTAGTAGAACAATTGGTCTCATGCAAAAACTTCTTTAATAAAATAACATACTTTAGTCAAAGAAAACCGTCAAGCACCACTTTTCTTTATATCTAGGAATGTGTGTTAGCTACCCTGTTTTAAATATTGCTGAAAGCCTGCACTCCAAACAGCACAGATGGCTGAGTAACTTCATAAATCTCAGTCTTTTTTTTTTTTCATGTCATTTTGTTTATTGATGATGCATTATGTAAGTGATACTGGCAGATTATATCTACACATTTGCTGTTGTAAATCAGTGTAGCAAATTAATCACTATAATATTTCCTAATTTTTGAAGGTATCTTATGATGGGTTTTAACCTGGGAAGCCAAATTCTGTTTTCTTTCTGTACAGGTATGAACTAGATTTCTTCACTTGGGTTCACTGAGATGGTTTCAGATATGCTGAAAACAAAGTTAGACAAAATAAGGCCACTGTAAGGTCCATATCCACTTCAAAAATGAGATTTATACAGGCTGAAGTAATGGGGTTGCTTTATGTTTAGGAAAAGTAGCTATTTAGTGAGTGATTAGTTAAAAAGTTACTATTTCTGGTACTGTTAAATTGTATACATCTGCTTAAAATGCTCTACTTAGCTTTTGGAGGCCTTTGTTTATGAACAGACTACAAAATTTTTCAACACAGTCATCATCCACAATTACTGAAATTTCAGTGAATAATTATTAACACATTGAGGATTTACAAATATTTGTTGTTCTCAATTTGTAGTTTGAAATGACGAGCACTAGTTCCTCATCTCAAAGTAAATTTTGAATTATGCAGCGTTAATATGTATTTCCAATTATGTTTTCTGGGCTATATTTTAAGCTGTAGAATTCAGTTGGACTTTACACACACAGAATAAGCAAAACTGAGGGGTTTACCTTACTGTCTATCAGGAGCATTTTTAATGGTAAAGCTTGAGTGCCTAAATACTAACAGTGCAAATATTTCATCAAACTGGAGTTTTGAAATGGAATGAATAGGGACAGGACTTGTTTTCATATGACTGATACCTTAGCAATTAACATTCAACTCTTGATTGATACGTTATCTAGTGGCATTTCAGAGTAGTATTAGGCTACTTACAGATCTTGGGTAGTTTTCTATTTGTTGATTGATTATGAAAGGTCCTGGCTTACTTTTCTTTTCCACGGATGTTGCAAGCAAAACCAACTGTTGTGAACCAAAGACAAAATTGCTCCTGGCTGCTCAGGGAATGGTGTCTTCCTTCCCGCCACCTCAAGGGAAAAAAGAAATAGTGGGAGAGCAAAGCAAGAGCTAAGTCACAGCTTTTGTCTGCCTGCTTCCCTATCTTTTGTCTTGGCTGTGCTGCAGGAAAATCCTCCCTTGAACAGAGTTTTGTCTCACCAGCTTAATGCATGCAGGGATAAACTTGACTAAGCTGGACTGAAGTGAAGTCTGGCAGACACAGCTTAGAGAGGGTCTAGTTGGTGATACAGATGTGGCAAACTGGATTAGGGCATGAGCTCTGCTTTCTATCTGTCCTGAAACACACATATATACACCAAACCCAAACCAAACAAACAAAAAACGAAACAAAAAAAGCACCCCAAAAAATTGCTTTTTGCACATCTCATCAGTGAGTAAATCGGCACATTTTAAGTAAACGAAGTTTTGATACCATTTCTTCATGTAGAATTTGAGAAAAGGGTCTTTGATAGTAGTAATAGGTAATATTTCATTTAGTAATAGGTAATTTTTCATTTAGTAATAGGTAATACATTCTCTTAACATACAGAAGTTGTTTTTGTTCTGTTGGGCAGTGACTTGAATCTAATCAGTTTGCACCTCTTGCAGAGAAAGCAAGAGTACTATCACCTCATTAAAAAATCTTGTATAATGTGTTTATTAGTAGGGAGACTAGTACAGTGATGTTGGAAGTTTAGCTGTGTCTGTTTTAATGGGATCAAGATATAATAATTGTTGCCTTTGGTAACTATTAGTATATGAAGTATATCATAATTAAGTATGTTGCTTCTCTGCTAGTTAGGAAGGGAAATATTACAGAAAAAGGAAGTCTTTAAAATAAATGAAAAAATGCTTTGTGATGTCAAGAAATGTCACTACTGCTCAGTTTTCATTTTAAATTTTGTAAGGACTTAAAGCACTTATTTAACTTCATTCTAACCGTATTAAACAGCTAATAGAATAGACTGAGAAATTTCATTGTATTAATTAAATGTAACAATGGTACTCTATCCAGATGAGAGATAACATTTGAATCAATATATGGTTTTCTTACTTGTTATAAGAGAACAAATTGTGTTTTCAGCAATTCTTCTCCTTGATAGCAATTCTATAGATGGATTTGCCCTTTGACTCAGGGTATTTCCATCCATTTAATTATTGAACAACAATGGCCTTACACAGTCTTTTTAACAACTCTGTTAATAACTCTTCATGTAAATTAAGAATAAAATGTCTTTTCCTTACCTATTGTTGTAAGTTATAAAAACTGAAACTACGGAAAAAGAGGCCACAAATAAAAGCCAACTTAATTTATGTACATGTCTCTCATCAATGCAAAACCATTTTACACTTCTTCACATGGGAATAAGTGGCTGTGATGAAGCTCTAGGGCTGATAGCCAGGCTGGTCCCTGCTTCATCTGCAATAGTAAGGGAGAAGACCCTAATTGCTAATTTTAATTTTGGAGGAGGGGCATCATACCTAATGTAGAGTCTAGACCTTCCTCAAGCATTTCAGTTAGCTCAACATGCATGTAAATGCATTCTGAAGAGTGCTTCGCATATTTGTGTCCATATTATCTTCATTTAATGGCTTGCTTATAAATCTCTGTGCCATCACTGGTGCAGTTTTGGAGCACTCTGTATTCTATTGGCATCTTTTCTGGGCAGATGTAGGTTTATGGGAGTAGGGCAGCAGAGAGATCAGCATGCCAGCCTACCTTGTAAAGGAAAAATTGGGTGGACTTGTTTTGGCTACTTGAGTATTAGCTGTGGTGCAGAATATATGTGGAACAGCTTTTGGCTGGTGAGACTTTTTGTACCAGTGTGTTTGCAGACACAGAAGTGGCAGAGGTGGCAGTGCTTACCTGGGTTCTCACAGGAGCAGTGGATTTTTAGTAAGGTGCAAAATACAGAGCAAGAGGCACTGCCTTGAAGTGTTAAAGGTGGTGGAGGGTGAATAGGTAAAATGAGTTTACCCAATATATGTTTAAAACATTTGTAACAATGTATCTGTATAACAGGCCTTTCTGATGCACTACCAAACTTACAGTTTGTGAGTAATGTTATCAAACCACCTGCAGTTTTGTTATCAGAACTCTCAAGAATTCATCAAAGTTACTAAAAAACCAACAAGATCAAAAATAAGAACAGAGATCCTAAGAAACTGTCTGCAAAAAATGTAAACCCTAAAAAGAGGAAGCACAACATGATAATAAATGCTCCCCCAATTAAATGTCCTAAAAAATGTGTGCCTGCCTCATGAACAAGCAGCTTAGCCAACCCAAAAATGCGTGCCCATGTGGACAGTAAACCTAGAATCTATATCTGCCATATAATGTAAACAATAAACAGCTTCTGCTGAAGTCATACTGATTCTGATTCAGTTACCCATTTTTCCCCTGCACACATTCAGGCATTTTCAGTCTTCAGATAAATGGTCAGGTTTTTCAAAGAATTTCTACTGTAATTATTTTTGCGAAGTAACCCAAAAGTTCTGATTGGTTGGACTTGTTACTTTAAATATTTGTTGGGAGATGACTATTTCATTAAAGTCTCCTGTACCTTGTGTATACATCTTGCAGAGAAATGTAGAGGCAATACTTAATCTCAATGGTCGACGAGAGTAGTTTGCCAAAAAATAGTCAGGGGTAGGAAGAACACACACAGTCTCCATGGTCTTTGTTACATATAGCAGCTCTCAGAAATGTAGTTAATGCATTTTAATCACCAGGCCTAAATGCAGTTTGTAAAGTGAAGATGACAGCTAGTAATAGCACTGAAAAGAAAAACCCAGCTGCAGTGTAATACACACTATAGAAGTTAAAAAGAGCTGCTTACACATATAGGTTAAAGTTTATGTTCCTGGAATAAATAATGAATTAAGGAACAAGAACCAGATTTAATGCTCACTTTAGTACCATTAGAACTGAAAATGATCTCCAGGAAATATTAGAAGGGAGGTGAACACTTGCTTGAACAGTTTAATAAATGTCATCAAACGTCACTGGATGTATGTGCCATCTTCCAGAATCATATGGAAAGCTGTGCTAATGTGGAGCTGTGCTGTGGAGATGTGGCTGCTTGAACACTTGCACAAGTGAACATCATATGGGTGAATATTTTGCTTCTGTCACGGCCAGGCAGTCGCAGACCTCTGATTTATCTGAAGGTCAGAACCCACTGCAGAAACTTCAGTGCTTTAACCGTGTGTACCCTTGGGTATATGTGTGTATGCCTGTGTGTTTGAATTGGTGCTTTGGGTAGTCTTAAGATACATTTCACTTCAATACAAATACTGCAAAATTCGAATATGGATGCATTTGAAAAGTACCTCATGATGATTTTTTTTTACTTTTTGCAGCTCCTGAATCACTCCATTGATGTCTTTGTTTTTATCATCCTCTAAATGTGCATAGAAAGTCTACCAATCAGATTTCTAGCTAAATTTCAGTGTTCTAGAATAAATATTAATTGATCTGCATTCATAACTGTATGGTGTAAGTGCACAGAATTTCAATACCTTAAATGTTTTTTACAGTACTAATTAATTCTCTAAAGCAGCATTTAATATTAAAATAATTAATTCTGTAAAGTAATATCTTAACTTTTAAACTTGTAAAATGCTTACGTTTCTGACAAGGCCTGTAGGAAAAATCAGAGGCGACTTTTGAGGGTTTTGATCTGCTGCTTTCACTGCAATCATAGTAACTGTGTGTTCCTTAGAATAGAAACATTTTCAAAGATGTGAAGTTCTATGGAAAATATAAATTAAATAAAAGCTTGGGAAAGCCATTAAGCTTTACAGACTGATATAGGACTATAATTCCATAATTTACTTATTTCTTAGTGTTGGCATTACACTTGTTGCAGTCATTTCAATCTACATTGCTTAGACTGCCAAGACTGTAATCCTCACTAATGAGAATAATCCAGTGACATGCATCATTTCAAGCAATGACACTGATTTTTCACCTCTTTCCAGCCAGGATGGAGACTTGTCTGCCCAATGTCTGTGAAAGAGGAAAGTTCTTTCTTTTTCTTCTCATATTCTTTTCTGTGTGTACAGTATTATTTTTATTCATATTTTTCAAAGTTGAAAGATAAAATAGCCTCCTCTATGTTCTAGCAGAGTCTTGAACAAGGAGTGCAGTGGGGAATGTCTTGACAGTGCAGTGCATTCAAAAATAGGTGTACATCTGTTCCATTTTAAAATAAAAACCAGCAGACCCTTAAATGCTCACCTTAAATCGAGTGCATTTAAATAAATCAACAACTAAGAGGAAGATGACTTAACTGTTTGTTTCTGAGGCTATTACCTTTTTCAATATTTTAAATATATAAGTCCTGATGATGAACTGTCTTGTTGGCTGATTGAATGTTACATATTTTGTGTGAGATTTTTTGTTGTACGAGGCAAAGATAACAGTGAAAAATATTCAAAAAATAAAGCCAAGAGTGTGTGTTTCTCTGACTAAGATCCATATAATATAATTACAGCTCTCTTACAGTGTGAATGCACTTTTATAGAAACATTGTCCTATTTCCATTTTTTAACATATTTTTTTTTACTGTGTGAATACTTGCTTGTTCTTGAAGACAACTTAAGCCACATTACAGTCAGTTTTAAAATTTTGTCTTCATATTGATTCTTTATGCTTCTTTCTTTATCTCACTGAGTATTTCCTTCAATATACTTACTGTTAAGACTGAAAATTGTTTTCTCATGAACACACCTAACTTCATGGTGAATTAGGAAATGTTAGGGTTAGGGTTCTCTGTTTAAGTTTGTAGTTTGGCTAACTTTGCTTCGTCCAGAATGTCAGCATCCAATCAGTCTGTGTTCTGGGTAAAACCTAGCAGGGAGCAAACATCTGCATTATATTCTGTTAAATACTATCTACATGCCTAATTATATGAACAGAGTTTAGAAGCTATCTTAAGCTTTCTTCATGTCCTTGAGTATCACATTTGACTACAGTTGGAACAGAAATAATTTAAAAAGAATGATTTTTTTTTTTTTTTTTAATGCATAGTGATCTCCTTAGCTGTTAAACAATTTAGTATGGAGAACTGTGTATTACCAAAGTTATTTTCTACTTAAGGCCTAATTTTCAATAGAGGAAACTTGTCAATGACCTGAAATTCATTCAATTTCCTTATTACTGGGAAAGTAAAATAGAAGCGTGCAAAATTTTAAGATGTCCATTTACATTGCTTGAAATGTCACAGTCATGCCTATTTGACCTTTGTAATTTGTTTTGAAATAATTGTAAATCGTTTTCATGTTACTTTTATTAATGTAGCTGCCCTGCTGCATGATTTTCAAGTTCTTTCATTATAAGAATGGCAGTATTTTTAATTTCCAAAACTGGTATTTGGTTGCAAACCCTCTGGGTCCTGCTGTGATGTTAGGTGGAGCCTGAATGTCATAGAATCATTGTTTCTGACAGCTAATGAGATTTCCAAATGATTTAACCTCTGTATGTCATTGTCATCAAGCTGATGATGCTGATGAAGAATGCCTGACAATTAGCGCTGTAGAAATACCAAAATAACAAAGACACTATATATGTGGTTGCTAAGTTAGTTGTTAGGTGTTGCAGATATTAGAGGAGGAGCCAACTCATTCCTCACTTCTCAAAATTCTCAGAAATAACTTTCTTTTTGGTTCTTGTGTTGGCCAAAGAATATTGTTTTGTGAGCTGAGTTAAAGGAGCAGAATATTGTAGTCGTTCTGGTTTTCTTGATCCTCATGCTCACTGGATTAGCCCAAAGATCCATTGCACAGTAGATGGTAGATGCCAGCATGAGATTCACACAATATTCTGAGTTGGAAGGGGCCCACAAGGATCATTGGGTCCAGCTCTTAAGGAAGTGCTCCACACAGAGACTGAACCCACAATGTTAGGTGTTTTTAGCATCATGCTCTGACCAACCGAGCTCATCTCAGCATCTGCATGTCAGTAATTAGTCATTACTGAAGCTAAACACTGCCTCAGGATGCTCGTGCTCAGATCCATCTGAATACCTTCCCACCATTAATCTTTATAAATCCCCTTTATCCTTTTACATATTGGGATTTTATATGCTCAGGAATTAGACAGTGTAACTGTGAACCGTGGAGTGAGCGGGTAACCAGACTCAAATTTTGGGGTGTGAAAACATTAAAGAAGCTAAAGAGTGCACAAAGAAGATGTATTAATAATGAATTAAAGGAGGAGTATGTAGAAAATAGGAATTATACCTGATTTAAGCAGGGAAAGAGGGTGTATGTTCTCTACTGTGTTCACATAGAACTGTTTTGTATAGTGCTATCTGAACTTCCTGAGAATTAATGGGTATAACATTTTTTGATTCATTCTTAACCATCATGCTCTAATTTCAGTGAGTTTCCCTTGGTTCAGGTACAGGTTTTTAGTGGCTGTCAAAGCCACAGTGTAATAGTTTCAGCCTTGTTGGGTGACATTTTATCAGTAGTCTTTTTAGCTGAATCCTCATTTCTTTTTCCTCTCCCAGTAAGTTATCCATACATTTTAACATTCATTTTAACATATTTTTCCTTCCTTCCCTTCCTCTGCTGTTTATGAGTTTTCTACACTGAATATTTTCAAATGGTCTTCTGTACATCCTCCAAGATAGAAGCCCAAACTGAAATTCCAGTGTCTATTCACTCTGTTTCTCTATTAGGATGAATGTGATCAAAATATCTATGTAGATTGATTAAGGTGCCTCTAAAAAGTATTAGGCTACAAAAAAAATGACTCTTCTTTACTGTTGCAAAAACATGGGAATAGAATGACAACATGTTTCTTCAGTGTAGTTTATGATCTTGTGAAATGTCACACTTGCCTTGAGTTGTCTAGACTGGAAAAGAACAGCTGTAAAAAGAATGTGACAAATAGATGTTTTTCTTCTTTTTCTGTAGTGGATCTATATTAAGGAAACACAGCTCCTCTCAGTAGAGCTGATGAGTTGGCACTGAGTTGAAATAAAAATCGATGTTTATAATAGGTAACTGTCCTAGCATCAATACTAATATTTCTTAATCTTCACTTAATGTTATAGATATGAAATTCTTCATTGAAAGTGGTTCTGAATGATGTATGCAATGAAAAAAAGCCCACTGATCAATGTACAGAGTACATATAGGTAGCAAATATATTAGTTGTCTAAAATGTTCATGTCTGGTACAGCCAGAAAATCCTACTTTCAGTTGGGAGGGCATGAAATCTGCCAGGATATAAATACAATTTGTTATTGCAAATGCTCTTGTAACTTTCTCAGATAATGCCCACTTAAAAGATGAACAATACTAATATTGCATTTAATTTTAATAAATATTTCACTAGTGCTTCAAATATTCTGAAGTGGAGTAAGATTTCAGGGACATGTTACAAAATGTAATGATGTTGTCATTTTAAAAATTGCTCCTCCCTTTACTTCCCCTTACTCCAGAATGGAGAAAAGTACCTCAAAATATGGATAAGGGAATTATGTATATCCTCTTTCTTCCTTGCTATCTTAGTGTCCCTGTCCACTTTATTTTTACCAATTCTTTCTACTCCACTCTCCCAAGATAAATTTAAGATGTTGAGCTTTGTCCCCGTGTGTGGATGAAAAATATGTCCAGCCCCAAACCGAATATTCAGTTTTAACAAATGCACTAATGTCAGGCAGGTGAATTTTGGATAGGATTTCAACCTAATTTCAGTTAGTTCTGTAGACAACTTAAAAATAATCTGAGAACCTTATGCAAAGTTGTAAACATAGGTTTAATAACACATAGCCAAGTATGTTGTTTTAGTGTATTATTTTATTTTAGTGTATTATTTAGATAATAAAATATTCTTAAGTAGGACCTGTGGCTGACTGCTTAAAAAGAAACACATCCTGTACTTCCTCTGTGTGTCACAGTCTGCCCCTCTCTCAGTGGGGTACTGGAGAGGCAGAGACTGGACCAGAAGCCTGTGCTGTTGTGTAATTTCATGGACAGAGGTGGTACCTCACCTTAAATGCTTCTGTTGTCTTCAGGAATGTGATTTCTACAGTTTATAATGCCTGTTCTCTATAGTGATAGCTTTTCCTCCACTGGTTTCTGGGTAAAAACACGGTTTGAACTATTGGTGGCTCTGGGCACATTCCTGAGTTCTAACTTTAATACATTTTATCTTAAAAATTCTAAAAAATCCATATTCTTTGTGACAGTTGTCACCATCTTTGTGATGAAGTCTAAAACTCATTTCTATTGCGCTCTCATTTTTCACCATCTTAGAGGCAAAAGAGACAAACACCTCCCCCATCCTTCCAATTTGAATGTTTTTTCTTTGTGTGAGAATTGAGGAGTCACTTCCCAAATAAAGCTGTTGAATGAAAAATAGAAGCCTCAGGAAGAAGCTGAAGGAAGAACAGTTTGCAGTAAACATTGTGGCTGTTTGCAAGGTGTTGCTTATGAGCTGTCTAGAAATTAAATTTTCTTTTTCTTTTCAGGAGTGTTTGATATTATAGGATGTAGGGAATACACATTTAACATTCTTTGTAATCCAGGTTTTCTGTGAAGTGCTGGTATTTAGACTTTTATCTAATTTGTATTAGCCTTTACCTGTACAGCTGGAGTTTTTCCAAATATGGGGTAGTACTGGACAGTTGTGTTCAGTATGCCAAATATTCAGATCCTAACGTGTATTTCTCAAAATTGAAGATCTTTCAGTCACTTGTACAATTGAACCACTACAAACAGAACAAATTAGCTGTGAAATGGGAAAGTATATAGGGGAATTAAATTCTGTTCCATTGACTTTCGCCCACAATTATCACTATCAACAAGGGCTTTACTCTGTTTATTCTTTCTTTTCTGCCCTTGGGTAGTGGAGGATGGATGCTTGGGGGTGGTGAAAGGATGCTGAGAGACCTGACAACATGAAATCTGCAATAGTTCTTTCTGAACTAAATAAATCACAACTATAGTTCAAATGCATTCATCATTAATTTGTCTACTTCAGATGAGGTGAAACAGGAGTGGAAAACACAGTTCACTTACCTTTAATTTACACAGCTGTTCTTAGAGGCATGTGTTCTTTTCTTTCAAAATTTCTCAAATGTTGTAGATAGTAAGATGAATTCTAGTTGTGGACCAGTTGATGCCGTCAGCTTTGTAATGACAGTATCTTCACCCTAAGAATAGAGTGTGTGCATTGTAAACAATTGCATACTAACACCTTGGTCTCATTAATTGCAAACTTCTCTGATACATTCTCTGATGTCCCAGTGGCAGCTCCTTCTAATTAACTCAGACACTAATTGGGTCAGATGAAATAAAGTAGACAGCAGCCAGTCAAGCAGACTAGAACAGCCTGTTCTCTAATTTCTTTTGACAGAGGAACAAAAAAAGAACTTGAAATATTACAGAATAGTGCTAGCTACCACAGTGTACTTAATAACATGGTTATTTGCAATGAATATTTTAGTACAAACTGTAACAAATGTTGGTCCTTCACATATGGTTAACCCATCCTCCTCTGTGTTCTGCATGTGTGTGACATGAATTTTGAAAGTCTGTGACCATGTAAAGCGTTTGCCTGATTTTTATTTTTCTCCATAGGAGCAAATCAGAAAATCTGAGACAATATACATAAAAATCAAAGCTGTTCAAAGCTTTGCAGCTATGCATCACTAGATGGCATTTGCTGAAAACAGAACAGCAATTTCATTTTCACATCAGAACGATGTGTGAAACACTAGATACTAATGTCATGTTTTAGACTCTGATTACCTATTTTAAATCCTGATGCTTCTTTCAGCTTCATTTTTTATTAGCTGAAAATCTATAATTCAGAAAGTTTGTGGGCTCCTATGTCCTATTTTTGATGTGTTGCTCTCTGGCTGGCTCATGAATTAACGTTACTGTCCTTGGTCTCCTGTCCTCTGTTGCTCATATCTGAACAAAAATAGTAACCTAGATGGTAAAAATCTCCAGCTAAGGAAGAGACACAGTCTACCAGTAAGCATTTATCTGCTGTTTTCTGACAAAAATAACTGTAGTTTTCATAAAGGTTATAAATATGAAAATTATGGGTAATTTTATCTAGTTACATAACCTTGATTTTTTTTTTTTTATTTCTAGTAATTAATCTCTGTTCTAGTAATACTTCCCAAGCAGTGCCTCTGTCACAGCTTACTCTGAGATGTGCTGCTGATCAGCGAAATGCTGACCTCTCTTTCAAGGTTTAAAAAACACAAACCAAAAACGCAAGAACCCATAACCCCTCTGTCCTGACAAGCCAACTTCAATGTTGGCCACAGCTCCTTTATCACAGTTTTCCTCCTCCCAGTTCCCATGGAACTCTCCTGGTGAAAACCATAAAACCTAGAGCCGGTTAAAGTTTTTTCAGAACAAGTTTCTTACATTGGGAGATTTTTTGTTGTGTTGTTTTTTTGCTGAAATACAGGAGCTGCCAGTGCTGCTCATTTCTGGCCTGTAACTTTTCCCCCAGTGGTGACAGGGGCACTCGTGGTGCTGGGGTCTCTCTGAGCTGGCCGGTTAAACAGCAGCCGAGGTGAGCGTGCTCGCTCTCACTTTGAGTTAGTTTCAGCAATTCTCAGATCCTTGGTGCAGGGGAGTAACAATGCTTATTGCAGGTTGTCACTGAGGGTGTAGTGCACACAAACCAATTTTATTAGTGTCTAACTGAGGAGGATTTTCTGCTGCTGGCTGTTCAATAGGGCTCGCTGCCGCCAGGCCACAGCTGGGCCTGTCTATCTGTCCTAATGCCACTGTCCTTCCTGTGCAGAGTATGGGAACACCCATGAGCTCAGAGGGGAGAAAAACGGTTGATACTGACTCTCTGTCTTCAGTTAATAATTCCCATTTTCTCCAGGAAAGAACAAAAATGGGTAAAAAGTAAGAAACTCTGAAACCAGAGTTACTACAGTCAAGTTCTGTTTAATTTGTTTACCAGGTCTAGTCACTCTTCAGAGCAGTTACATGTTGTTTTTTTTTCTGAAACGTCAGTCAGGTTTTTTTGTTCCAGTCAGCCCAATAACCAGCAGGAGGGCTGAGCAGCAAACATTGCCTCCTTCCTCCGAGCACATTGAGATTTCTGCTAATCAACCTTACAAGTTATTTGTTGTTTTTGAGAGATGAAAAGATCAAAGTATCTCTCAGCAGCTGTGGTAAAAATTCCAGGTTTGGGCTGTGGAGTTGCAATAGATTTTATATACAGCAATAATAATAGTAGTAGTAGTTAATCTACGTGGCAAAAAGTGTTTCTGTTAATTTTATGTAGCATTACATGATGCATTAGCAGCATTTAACTTGTGCTTCCCTAATCTGTAAACAACAAAAAAAATGTCCTGTTCAAATGAACCAACGAGAATTATTAAATATTTTCCCCATAAATACTAATTTAACAAGATTAAGTTAGTATTGACCAACTCCTACTTTTCTTTCACATTTTGGTAATACCAGTATCCTTCCCCATTAATTTAGTCCATTTTGTAGCACTAAGAAGACTTATCCTGCAGGTGAATTTTGTTGCTTTCAACAACAAAAACAACAAAACAAACAACCCTAAACAAACAAAAAACCCAAGAAACTCCAAAGCCAAACAAAAAACAGACAAACAAGCCACAAAACCAAAAAGCTTTTAAATCATCATTTGTATTTTTTTTTTTTTGAGGTACTTGGATGTACTGGCAACATGATTTCATTGGTGGCTGACTGCAGAAAAGTTGATAATACAATTAAACAATATTTTGCAAGTTCCAGAAAGCAGCAGTGGTTTCAGCTAGTACAGCCCTTCTAACTAGCGTGGAGTTTTAAATGAAGAAAAATATATTACCTCATTTAAAGGTATAATATATGTTCTACAGTATTCAGAAAATACTGTCATAAAAATGGTATGATGCTAAATTAGCATGGGCTTCCATTGAAATGTTAACAAGGATTCTTTTCATTTATCAATAAATGTGGATGACATTGAAAAATAGATAAAGAGAGGGGACACTCATACGACACCGGGCAGCGTGCGGGATAACTCCAAATACACACGTGCAATTTACAGATGATCACAG
>VXBB01012969.1:218973-246826 GCA_013399915.1 Illadopsis cleaveri
AGCAATATCTAGTTTAACTAAAGTCCTTAATTCTTAAAAATTAATATCTCAACTACGTATCCACAGGTGAATATCCAAATGAGTAATTGTATATTCCCATGTACAGATAAGGCATAAATTGAACTCCTTTTAAAGCACCAGCTTCTCAGGTAGAGATAGGTTAGTTCTTTGAGGTTGAGTAGTTATTTATCTTGTGCAGAGAAATCTGATGTATTGAAGCACTGCGGCTTTTTAAGTTGCATTTTACTAGTGATTTCCCTTTGGGAAAAATTTACTGGATCCAAAGTAGTTGCTGTTAGAACATAATAAAAAACCCCAAGAGACAAAACCAGTTAAGTTTGTATTTGCAAAGCTGTTAATAAGTAGAACAGGGTATTTTTGGTAGAGTGTGGTTCAAAACTCTTACAAGTCCTTATCCTTGAAAGGGTAAGGCAGGGTTAAGGTCACCAGCCCTTGAGGCAGATGTCCTGACACTCAAGTGTTGTGTTACAGGTCCTCAGGTCAAAGCCATGGACATGGAGAGGTAGGATCAGTTCTCAGAGTGTATTTGTCTGTGATGGTCCAGAGGAGGATTAGGTCAACAGCTGGGAATACAATTACCAGTGTATGAACTGGAGCTGAACACCCCATATTGTGTATACTTAGAATGTTCTGGAAATGTGAGCTGACATTCTGTTTCTTTTCTTTCTAAATTTCATTGAAATTGTGATCCTACTTTTGTCTTGGGAGTTCCATATGCTACAATTTATTTAGGGAAAATGGATGAGAAATGGTGGAGGGGAAGAAGGGCAGGGGGGCGGTTAACAAACATGAACAAATTACATGAATTTGTTCAAACATAGATCTGTGTGTACATTTCACAGCTGCCCATTGTTTCAGGAATCATATGTAGCTTGTTTGCATTATTCTGGTACTTCTGGATGCTAGTCAAATCTTTTTGACTAAGCTGCACATGCTTCAGTAGTTCTTTTTGTTCAAATTCACTGCTTCCCTGCATATGATCCTCTAGCTACCAGATATCCTTTATTTCTTTCCAGAAACGAAGTGTTTATCTCTGCTTTTTCCCATCCCATTCCTTCTTTTCCATATGTCTCTTTCCTTGTTTAGTTTCCCCCAAGCCAGGGTAAAGGTGTTTACTTCCCCTCCTGTCTTCCCCTAACCCCTTCCTCATTTTTCTCTTTTTTTTCCTTCTTGTTCTTTTTGTTGTCATTGTTTGGTTTTTTTTGTTTTTATTTCCCTTTTTTATCTTTCCTTCTGTTCCAGGCTGGCAGGCTGTCATGTTCTCTATCCTTTGTACTGCTCCCTTTTTACACATGATATCCATACTGGTCCTCAAAAACACTCAGTAGTTTTTCTCTGAATAGCTAATTAGTTAAAGTTAGATTCGAAGACTGAGACCTTATATAAACACTTGCAGTGTCTTAAAGAATTAAAAAAATAGGAAAAGTCAGGAAGCAGTTTCCCTAAAACATCTATAATGAGAGAACAATTCCAAGTAACATAATGAAATGAGAAAAATAAAAGGTTTTCTCAGCCTGACTTCCAGTCTAGGCTAGGTAGTTCAGTAGTTCAATCTGCTACTCCAGTCTGTCACTAGAAATCTTGTAGGCTGGGTCTTACAGATATCCTCTCTTTTGTCCTCTGATCAGTAAGTGACATCCCTCTCTCTGAGTTCCTCTATTTGAAGGAAATGATGAACAAAGTCTTTTATGTTAGGAATACACCTGTTCATTTCCTAAATTTACCTTAAATCTTACCACACCTTTCCCAGAAAATTTTAGTATTCTGTTTTTCATAGTGTTTAGTTGTACTTTTTTTTTTCTCTATAAATCTATATTAATGAGGCCTTTCAGTGTTCCATTTCTGCTGAGCATTTGAATAGGTTCATCAGTGTTCTGAAAAGCCTGAGATGGTCTGATTATGGTGATTTGACTCTGGTTCCACAGTAAGTCTCAAGAGGGTAGCACAGGCAACAGGGAGGTTTAACAATATTCAGATTAAGTCAACACACTGCTCATCAGTACATTTATAGAAGATGGACAAAGAATTGCATGTTCTGTATTGCCTTACATAAGAAATAGACTTAAATTCCTTGTCTGTTTGTCAAAGCAGCCTATTGTATTTCCTGTCAACTTGTGACTGTCTTGGATGACCTCAATGACTAAAAATCAAAGCTAGTCCACTTGAATATCTTTCAGTCATTGTATTGCATTGATTTTTTCCTCCCCCCTCAGATAAGCAAGAATGGGAAGGGAACATTTCTCAGCAGCTGTAGTTACTGGCAGGGTATTGTAGCAATGCACTGAAAATCTCAAAGAATAGTGAGTCAATGGAGCCAGAGTATCAATAATGTGACTATCTGTGGCCTCTTTTGTTCCTAGTGCTTCCACCATTGCTGGTACTCACTCCCACTCACTGGAGAAAATCCTGACCTTTTCTCAATCTGCATTGTTTGGCTGCTAGAAAATCAAATAGCAATTTTGATGGGTTTATTCTCTAAAGTGCAGTGTTCCAATGAACCTGCAGTTGCCATGAATGAGGGAATTGCCACCTGCCTTGACACCATTGTTTCAAAGTTTTCACCAGCATATGGGAATTCTTTTCTTTCTTTTCTTTTTTTTTTTCCTTTTTTGCTTGTAGGTTCTGGTAGACAAAACATAACTATTCAATTATTGTTTACCTAACTCAGGACAACACGGGGTAACAGAATAAGATGCCTCCTTCCTCCCTGTTTGTGTTTCTGCACCTGTGCAGGAATTGTTTGCTGAAGGCTGCATACAATCTATCATACAACTGTGCCTTCTATCACTGCCTGTCTCTGAGTGATTCAAACACTCTACAAATGTCACATCTTCACTGACATGTTAAGGACACTGATTTTTAGTTTGTTTGTTTAAAATTGAAGTTTATAATCTTGAGGGCATGGATCATTTCCCACACTCCTCGTGTACCAGTACAATTTTGTTGAATGTCTTCTAATTTTAGAAATTGGGGTGTACTTACTCTAGAGAAGAATTTTCTAAGCAACTTGCATTAGAAGATATGACCCAGATCAGTGGAAGACCAAAGATGCAGTCTTCATGTGTTAGTAGGAAGAAACACTGTGGAGTCTCCATCCTTGCAGATGATAAAAAACCACACTCAACAGGTTCCTGTAAAATCTGCTCTAGGTGGCCCTGCTTGACTGGGGCAGTTGGACCAGATGATGTCCAGGGGTGCCTTACAGCCTCAGCCATTCTGTGAGTTAGTGAAAGAAATACTTATTCAGGTGTGTCAAGAGTTGAGAGGTTGATGATCCTCTAGAAAAAAAAAAAGGGAGGGATGCACCAAAGTGTGCAAATTTCCTTCTCTCTACCACATGTTTACTGTGGGAAAGTGGCTTTTATGATATAAATGGAATAATGTAGTGACATACGTAGTGTATGTTTCTGAACCTTGGTTCATTTTACAATCTGCTTGGTATTTGTCAGCTCAAATTGTTTAAAAAGTATTATTGTTTAGTGATTTGTTAGCACTGCTGTATGCTTTCAGAATAGCATCTAGAGTATACCTGTATTTAAATTACATTTTTTCCTCTTACAATTTTTTACTTAATATGTTTGGTGGTATTTGAGGGCATAGGGTGTTGTGGAAAAATAAGGGTAGTAAAAAGTGTAGTTTACTAAGAGATGACAACATAATGTTGGATCTTTCTTATAGAAAACAGATGGGAATTGCATTGGAGTGGTAGGTTGCAGACATGAGCTATTAAGTACCTAGGAAAGTTGTGTGGTGACCACTTGCCATTATTAGTAGCATCTTTGCTCTTTTGAATCATGGTTGTTCCTAAGCATCCTTCAGTGTGCCACTTGTCTCCGTTAGCCTTGCTGCCTGATTAAGTGTCAGAACTGTCCTTTGTCAGATGATTAGCTTCATTAATACTGCACTTTCTCTCTGGGTCATAATTTATTATGAGGCCTAACCTGGAATAATACTTCAAAAGTCAAATGTGCAGTTAACTAATCTGAGAGGTTTGCATTCACAGCTGCAAAGCTGGATGCTTATCAGGACACATTTGTGAACGTGTTGTAGTGAAAACAAGATCTGTTCACTGGTACTAGAGGCTGTAGGGCATGAAAATCAGGTAAATCTTATTGCTCAATATCTCTTTTTTCTGGAAGGCTTTTTGTAGACCTCAGAGCATTCATTTTCTGAGTTGATAACCTGCAGAAAATGAGGTTAAGCCTGTTCCACTCAATGTCCATCAGTCTGAGAAAAGCATTTCTGCTGAGGGAAGGGATCCCATTGTTATTGTGATAAAGGAATTCAGGATCCATGCAGTGTTTAAATCTAACCTGAAGAGAGACAGTACACTATTCTGCAATTCTTTCAGCTTGAAAGAAAAGAAATAAGCATACCATATTGCTCTTGAACCGGTGGAGGAATTACCTGCCTGGCCATTTGATTATTCTTGTCTCACAGTAAAGGCCTCTGCATGGACATTCACAGGCTCATTGCTGAAGGATCCCTTATAAACACAGACCGTGGTGGGGGAGTGTTCTTGGCACGTTTCTGCAGCACCTAGATAAATGTCAGTCAGCATCCACATCTAGCATTCAATCCATAAATCTGGGCTGAGAGAACATCTCTTTGTAAAAGATCATGTTTACAACGGGGAAATCATGCCATGCATAACCAAAAGATGGATTCATTTTTAGGTTAGGAGGCTGTCACTAACAAATTGTTGTGGTATAAACTTGTCAGAGCAAGCACCTAGAGATAAAAGTGCTTGCAGTGATCTCTGTATAAAGATAACAGCAGTGGAATAGATTTGTGTTTACAAAGTAGCAGAGCATTGCCTGGACTTTAAATAAGTTTCAAACATTGTGGTTGTGGGGTTGACTCTCATTTTTCTCAGGAGACCCTGGTTTTTATTAGCACAGTGGACATGAATTCATTGGTGACTAGCAGTTGAACATCAGTATATCTTTATGGGAAAAGAAAACAAACAAACAAAACACCCCAAAACAAACAACCCAGTCTGTTACTAAATATGCTGTTACAGCTGCCTGGGGTGGAAAAGCAGAAGGTTGAACAGTTTAAAGTGGTGCTCTGGCTCTTTCCTTTTCCCTGCTAAATATCACAAAATATTGTTTGAACAGTTTGAAAAAGTGATATTGTCTATTTTTCCTTTCCCTTGCTAAATGCTACATTATTCTTCAAACCCATTTGCATTTGGCAGTTTTAGCAGACATGATTAAACAGAAGCAGCTATTTATGTGTAATATTTTATATGAAGTTGCTGAAGAAGTTTGTAATATAACATCAGATTGAATATTTATCTTCTACCAACAGAATGTATCTTTCTTCTCTCATCTTATGTGTACTGCTCGTGGCTGGAATGAAACAAAAGTCATATAATAAACAACTTACAGTCAACACAGAGGGAAGTGTTGCTTGTGGGGAAAAATAAAATTTTTAACAGTTTTAGCGTCATGCATAACAAAAACCATGCATCTCCTTCACATGCTGTTGCTTTTAGATTGAGTCTCTTAACTATTCAAGTCTTACTTCCAGCCAAAGGATGAAGCTGACAGCATTATTTTTGATAGATAGCAATAGAATTCTATGAAGTTTATTGTGGCAAATACTCATGTATATATTAGTGGCAGAGTGTATATAATGCATGTCTCCTGTGCCAAATTTCCAGTTGTATTATTGTCTTGTCTTTTTTTTTTTTTTTTTTGTTCAAGATCATCTCAACTCAGAATATGCTCCTTCAAGTATGCAGTACTTCTTTCTAATGCAGTAGTAACTTTGCAAACTAGTATTATGAGTATATTCTATCTTTGAAACTGGAAGACATTCTGGTGGGAAAAGTAAGTTTAAAGTGATACTGAGTTGAGGTTTTAAGAACAAAAGATATATTTGTATCAAAAAGATTTGTCTTGTCTTGGATCCTTGGACAGGTGGAGGGAGGGAAAGCAAAGTACATTATTAATGCCATGAATTTCTCTTCTAGCTTGTCTGTTCCTGCCTTTCAAATTTAGCTGAATCCATCAACGTTAATAAGTGCTGAACATTTCAGAAGGGAATTTAATATCCCTTTTTATTTAAGAAGTGTAGAGAATTTTACTGCAAACCAAAAGGCACCCTTTTCCAAATATGCCCTTCAGTTATAGTTGGAGTTGATTTTATTTTGCCAAGCAAAGAAATCTGTCCTTTATATTTCAGGGGTGATGCCTAGTAGATCTTTTTGAGCAAATGCTTACAAAGTTCTAGTTTGAAATAATTTTTATCTATCAACCTATATAAAATACAGCAGAATTGTACCTTTGTTTGTCCAGCTCCATTCAGTATCAAGGCTGTACTTATAACTTAGATACAGAAGTCAAAGCCTAACATAAATCATCTCCCTCTACAAAGGTTTCATATTAAAGAATTGAAAAAGAATTTCATGTATAGCTGAACAAATACATGTGTGGCTTTGTTTTTTTTTCTTTTTCCACTGGAGGAAAATTATATAACAATTTGTGACAGGTAAATAGTTGCAAGTTAAGAAAGGCATAAGGTACATCAGGGGCTGCCAATGGAGAACTCTTGTTGGGGTCCAGAAGGTTTCACATCCTCAAGCAATTTGAGGAGGTGCATATAATGTTATTTCAAGTACTTTTCTAATGTAGAGGAGTTTCCTGATGCCAAAACCATCAGATGACATGTTTTTGGGTTTTTTATACCTATATGAAATGAAAAATTAGAATGGGATTTTTCAGATCCTACTGCAACATGTTCTCTTCCATAAGAAAAGCAACCACAGGATAGATCAGTTGAACGAGGGATATAGACTATGACTATGAAGAGGACCTGTAGACCTTCAAAATGTGTTGATGCAATTGTCAAATAATAAATTCAAACAAATTTTCTGCCTGTGTTTGAAGTATTATTAGTAGTTTACAATAAATCAAAACTGAAACATTAATCAATAATATTGCATTGTTTTGTTGAATAATTCTAATGAAGTGCTTTTCTCTTGCAGATGAACGGGAGGATGTTCAAAAGAAAACTTTCACAAAATGGATAAATGCACAGTTTGCTAAGGTAATTCATGTATTTATTTATTTATTGACCAAAATACCTTTTTATATATTTAAAAACAACTACAAGAAAGAAACCTGGTATTCTTGCACTGAGGTTCAGTTTTCAAGATAACAGTTACAAGTCTCAGATATTGCTGAAGGCAGCTGACTGATTTATTAGAAAAAATGTTCTAGCTTTGTTTCTTCGATTTCAGCAGTGATTGAAATGTAAGAAGCTGTCCTTCTCTTAAAATGTTCTCTGCCTGGATTTGCTTTGCCTTTTCTCAAACTAGTGATGCATCTGTATTACTCTAGATTGGATTTCTTTGTTATGTTTCTAATATATGAAGGAGTTTCCTCTATTAGACTTGCCTTTTCTTGTTTCTAATTGCAATTTCAACTTTAATAAAACTGGATGAATTGGAGAAGACCAAGGTCAGAGATAAGAGGTGTGATCCAGTTAACAAATCATGAAAGTAAATTATAATATGTTTTGAAATAGTTATTTTAGAGAATGGTAGATCATAAATGGAGTGGGGAAAAGTAAGACCAAATAACTAATTTATTAAAAGCATGCCCTTCTGGCAGTGTATAATGGTCTTATCTTTAATACTCAGGAAAAATTCTGCTTGAGCTATTAATTTGCTGAAACATTTTTTTTCTAAAAAAACTCCTGGAGGGTAATGACTCAAATTTATTTGCCAGCAATAATAAAACAAATCAATCCCATCATTTGTCATTTTACCTGTACCATTGCAATAGACAGCAGTGAAATAGTAGCTGTGATGTATCTTTGGTTTAGTCTGCTTTTTGATTGTGTCCCATCTGATTCTACTCATTAAAAAAGCAGAGTAAGATAATGTGAATGCAGCCTCCATAATGCTGAAAAACATGCTCAACAGTAGTTTAGCCCATCAGGGAGTCCCACAGGGCTTTTCCATGGTCTAGAATATTTTCTAATACTGATTCACAATTTGTGCTCAGCATCTTCACAGCAGAGATGTCCAGCAATTTGGGGGACTGGATCAGGATGAAATTCTCTCTTGAAGAATGCTGAATTACAAGACTGTTGTGAAGTATTATGTTTAGGACAGCAGTAAAACATCTGCATACAGAAGGGGGGGATAGCTGGGCTGGCAGTAATGAAGCAATGGAAAGCTCTGGGAACTGTGTTGAATCACAAACAAAATTAATCTGCAACACGGTACTATTGCAGAAGAAAAAGGCAACTTTAATATGTTTCTGATAATGGAAATGCTTCACAGAGGGTGAAAGATGTAATTATTTTCTTTTTCTTGGCAATAGTAAGATTTTAGCTTGAGTAATTTGTAATCTTGCTTTTCCGTGTATGAATAAGTAGCCACAGCAACAATCACCTGATACAGCCTAATTTGAAATGTATTACCAGTTAGGCCTTTTTATGGTCACAGAAATAGTTGTGGAAGATTAAGAATAACTGTTTGACTTCTATACCTAAAGAAAATGTAATGCTCCTAGAGCATTATTTTCTCCGAAATGATTATTTTATGGAATAGCAAAGCTGCAATTGCTGAGGAAACTCGGACTAAGTCTGTAGAAGAATAACAAGAATTATGAAGGGTTTAGAAAATACCTATCAACATATGCTTTTAATGTTAGATTTGACTCATTCATGTGAATGATCTAGAGGCCTTTCCTCAAATTCTAGTTCTATTAAATGTGGTTTAATGGTGTTTTAGCTACTTTTTACTTGAGTTTTATAACAGTGTTTTCAGTTGCAGGTGAAAATGCATTTGCAAGCATATGTTTGTAAAAGTACTACTTTCCCTCTACTTCATTTGGGCTCTGAGAAATACCTCCTAAACATTATGATTCAAGTTTGTATTTGCCTGAAACATGACCTGGGTTTTTTGGACAGGGTCTTCTTATTTCAACTATCAAAAAACTATTGATCTTTAAATCTTTTAGAAATTACTTCTTTCTGGGGTTTATAGAACAGAAATACAGGAGGTTTTGCTGTACAGTCCCAGGACAGTGTTTCTCCCTCTTCTGACAGCTCGAGAGGTGGTCTTCAAAACATGAAAGTGGATTTCCATGTGAAATCTACAATTTATCCCTCTTCTCCTGACTTTTTTGCAGTGGTTCAAATCCATCTGTTTCTAGCTGTGGAATCGATTTCAGTTAGCTGGCTACTCCTTGTTAGTGATTTGTCATCATTGTCAGCTTTGTAGGAGTGCTAAATAAATTACTTTCATTGCAGAATTGTTTTTTATTCAATCCTATATAGTTCTAGGGGTGCTGTCGTGAGTAGATTAGCCTACAGGGTTGGAATTAAGAGAAATATATTGCATCATTCATTTCTCTTACTTGTGAAAAGTGAAACCCAGATCACTAATTAACTGTAAAGGATTTAGGGTTAAATGAAGTTATGTTAGATAATTCTCACCAATCATCTTCCGTATACAAAACCCCCCATTCTTATACAGTCAAAATAAAACTTACTTCTAAGTATTCTAAATCTTCATTTGTGTGGGGTGTATAGTACATTTCTTCCCAAAGAGCTGCATTACTTTCCTAAAAATTCAGTGTCTAGAGCACCTGTGTCTCAGTGCACTTATTCTTGGACTAAGCTTTCAAAACACTTGGATTTGCAAGTTGTTTCACATGACTTGTGATGTAAATACAAATAATGCTTTCAAATGTGAGAAGCTGTAAAGAACTGAAAAAAATAATTTTCTAATTTATGTGCCACTGGCGTAACTTGAGAACCCACATAAAGTTTGTACCTGTGGGGGAAGAGTTGTCCTTCCTTTGGCCATGCCCACAGTGACATTTCAGTTGGATCATGTGTAGCTACTGCACTCAGATGCTTTGAGTTCAGCAGTGAACTCTGATACCTCTTAGCTATGGAGTCCAGTCTCTTACATGAAATCCATAACAAACTTTCAGCCACACAATCTTGACAGTTTTCTGTCTGAGATGTGCAGAACCTAAAACTTCTGGAGTGTTACCAAGAAGTCTGTGAAAGGGTGTGTAGGAAAAGACAACAGAAATGTCAGCCATGTTTCAATTGCTATGGGTGAGGCTGTGTTTCTCTTCAGAATTTTTTTAGCAAGCTGAGTAGGGTGCTCTAAATCAAAAAAGTGGGGAAAATATATTTTGCAGGTTCCTCTTACAGTTGCTCAAAAGAGCAGGTTTCTCTCTAATTGTTATCCTTTGCTAGCCAGAGAGTGGGTTATGCAGAAAATCTGGGCATTGAAAATTACAGAATGTGACTCATCTATAAGAAAATCAAAGTTTCAGTAGGAAAGGCCAAAAGTTGGCTTTCAATGTTTGTGAAATAAAATTGTAAATTTAAAGTATAAGAGAAATGGGAGAAGGTAATCCAAGAGGCCTCTCTTCTCCGCATTCCAGTCATAGACATGGGGTGTGACTTTCTTGAGTGAGACCTTCTTGGTTTAACATCTAAATGACATGCAATAAATTGAAACTTAAAGCAATTTTTTAACTGTGGAACATCATAATTTAATATCATTTTATTCAGAAAGAAGTTTTCTTTGACCTCAGATGAACTTTATTTATAAAATAATGAAGTTCTGCAGGGCGTACATAATGACATTAAAGGAAAGTATTATAACCTAATTTTTAATAATAGAACTGTAATTAGAGCTCTCACTAGCGATATGTCTGGTCCTGGGTATGACAGTTTTTGCTCAGATACCAACTTTTAAAATTTGACATGACTGAAATCCTAAACTACGTGTTTTGGGAGAATGCAAATCTGTCACAGTCCTGCAAGTGTAGCAGCTCTCAGCTGGGACTTGGGAACAGACACAACAATTACCTTAACAGTGCCTGTACCCCATTATAAATTATTTTTTCTTGCTTCACTGGTTAAACATTTTGGCTCATTCATTGCGTAATAGACTTCAAAACAGAAAGTGCTTCTGAAGATGGAAATACTCTTTACTTGCATATAGGAAAGAGCTTGTATATGTCAATTAATTCTATAAGGAAAACATGAAAATTCCAGCACAAAAAAAATAAAAGGTAAAAAAAAAAAGTAACCAAAAAAAAGCAAACAAAAAAAAAACCCTGAAAAAGTTAAAAAAAAATGCAACAAACTACACTGAACCCTAAAAAAGGAAAGAGTAAATTTCTTTGACAAATGAAATATGGATTTTTTTTTTTTGTTCCATCATAGAGAGAGTATCTCAAATTACTGGCTATTTTAATGTCAGCAGTAGAAGTATCTGTTTTTAGGACAGAGGAGGACACGAGCTAATAATNAAATGCAACAAACTACACCCAACCCTAAAAATGAAAGAGTAAATTTCTTTGACAAATGAAATACGGATTTTTTTTTTTGTTCCATCATAGAGAGGGTGTCTCAAATTACTGGCTATTTTAATGTCAGCAGTAGAAGTATCTGTTTTTAGGACAGAGGAGGACACGAGCTAATAATTGGCAGCTTGAATTTTAGGGTTTACCCTTATGGCAAGCTTGAAGTCAAAGCTCAACCTATAAGGAGTTTGATAAAAGAATGTTAGTTTTTGAAGGAGCTTTCAGTGTTTTAATCCATGATATCAAATAACAGAGGTTCATAAAATCACTTGCAAATTCAGAGGTTTTCCATGTTACTGCTGCAAAAGAATAGAAAGTTCCCCTATACAGTGAAGGAAGACATAATATATGACAGTAGACTTTTTCATGTAAACTCTGTAATTATTAATCTCTAACTGGGTAGGAACAAGTATCAGAAAATAAAGCATGCTAGATTTGGGGAGGAAAAAAGTGGGTAATTTTTTTATGATTTCTTTACCTCATACTTGGATTTTCTTCCTTTTGTTACTGAAGAATCGGAATATGAAACTAGATGAAAGGATTCCAAATGTTACAATACTTAGCTTTAAGGAAAACCAAGATCATTTGATAGTTCTCCCTTTTGTGGAGCATTTAAGTTGTGAAAAATGAGACCTTTTATGGGCAGATGGAAACATTAAGATGTAGTTATTTGTGTGGTGACTGTGGAATTAGATTCCATTCTTGTGTGATCATGTGAAGAAACACAGTAATGATGCAACGTGTGCCAAAGAAAGTAAGGTTGACAGCTTCATTTAAAATATATGTGGCTAGTAAATAACAGTCAGCAAAATTAAATACACCTTTTACTAATGAAATTGTTTTAAATAGCCACTAAATTTTTCAGGCAAGTGTTATGTGCAGAGATAAAGGGAACACACAAGAGGGCATTGCTTACAGCTTTAGTCAAACTGCACAGCAGCTAAGATAATTTATTTGTTCAGGCTTTATGTGTGGCTTATATTATGGGAGATGTGGTGATGGTCTCAGGTTTTTTCACCTTCTTGAGCTCATGGGCCACCTGAAATTATTCAAGACTCTTTAGTGGTCTCTTATGATTTTAGATGAAGTGCCTTCTGCATGTCAGACAACAGTAATGACTGACACACTTGGAGAGTTTACTGGTCTTTTGAGGAACTGAGTTAAATAGTTGAGGTCCAGAGAGACAGCACTGCCATAAGTCTGGCATCCAATAGAGAAATTTGCAGTGCTGCATTTGCTGACACACTGGCTCAGTTTCCCAAGCTATCACTCACAATGACTTCAAATTAAAATAAATTTTAAAATCGACTCACAGGAAAGTGATTTCAGTGTGGAGACTCTGGGATGGGAGTAATTGGGTGAAGTTCTGTGGAGAAGACAAGAATAGTCTCGTTTGTCAACTTTCTTTAATATTCTGCTTCCATGGAAATGTTTTTACCCCTGTGAATAATCTATGTCTTTAGCCATCCTTCTGGACAACAGTTAATAACCAAGAAGAGGAGCTGAAGGGAGGAATGGAGTTTGGCAACAAATCACGAAAACACAGATTAAAATGTTCAATATTAGCTCTCTCCAGACTGCTTTCTTGACAGCTAACCTATATGTCAGATGAAGACAGCTGCTTAAATGAGTGGGTGACTGGTAGGAAAATCAGAATTAAATCCTGTACTTTGAGATTCTGATCAGTGTGCTCAAGCTTCACTGATGTCTGCTGGTATGTTGTATTTTCTGAAATCAGAACAGTAGTTGCATATACATGTCTATGAGACCAGAAAAGATCCCTAGTTGTTTCAGGTAATAAAAACTATCAGTAGGGTGTGCTGGTGTTGTAGGATTTGAGGTTTAGAATTGAGTTCCAGAGAGTATATCAGTGCTGGCTTTGCAGAGCAAAACTTTAGTGTCACTGTAGACAAGTTCAGAGTTCATTCATATAGCTGTGGTGCTTTAGCCATTTACAGAGAATTTAATGTCTGCACAAAAGCCTGTTGGAGAAACAAGATAAATAAAAGTTTGCTGAGCTCCAGGTTGCCATTAGATTATTAGAGTTCTGCTGAATTTCACCAGAAAGAAACTTGTGCTCTGTTCATCTAAGGAGCGCTAATTTGGAGATACATATAAAGGAGGATCAGGTATCACATGTAAGAACATTGATTCCAGGGCAAAAAAAAAAAGAGATTGTTAGTAAAATGTTAAAATTGTGTCTATGCTAAAACTTCTATCAGTTCTTTAAAGTTCACATGTTAAAAGTGAGTATGGTAGATGTTAGCTCAGATCATTGATTAAACATGGATAATACCATGTGAACAGCCTCAGAATTATTTTTTCTTTTGAAAGAAAACTCTCAGAAAACCTGCTAGACTTAAAATTGTATCATTTCTGGTAAACCTGAAAAAAAAAATGTTGGTTAGAGACGATTGATATTTATTCATCCGAAATACCTAATTACTCTGATGTCTTTTGCCAGCCTAAGTGCTACAGTAAAAGTGATGAGAAAGAGCAGCTTCCTAATGTGGGAGCTCAATTATTTGCTACAGTGTGGCAAATAACCAGAACTCTCATTGAAGATTAATAGTTCTTAACTTTGAGTTGCAGCTCTGTGTGATCAACACTACCCCTGGGACACATCCTGTTTACAAATTCCAAGTTTTCTTGTGCCAGTAACCTTTTTATGATGCATCTTGCAAGAACACACCAAAGGCTTATCATGTCCATTCTGTATCATTAAAGAAAAAGCTTTTGAAACCAAATGATGTTTAAGCCTGGTACAGAAAGCACGTTTGCATTGCTAAGTGTTAAGAGGTTTTTATTCTTTTGGATATCTCCAGAATACATAAGGAAGTATCAGGCAATACACATGCTCAGAATTATTTGCGTTGATATAGATAAATATATATAATAACCTCTTAGTGCTCTATATTCTGCATCTTTTCTTATGATGCAGTAAAATGGGATTCTTGCAGTGCAAATATTTATTATGCTTCAATTGAATTTGCTTTGGAATGAAAAATAACTTAATTTTTTTTATTATATATTTTAAGGTAATATCAATGGCACTATTGCTATTTATTTTACTTAGAATTTCATTCTGGAACTTGTACTATCTATTAATATATTCTTATAGATTTTTTGTATGACCAAGTAAATTATCATGAACAGAACATTACAAAGACTAGAAACAGGCACAGTTTAAAGGCAACAAAGGTCCTCATGCATTGAATTTTGCACATAGCATCAGCACTGTATGCAAGCTTTCAGTTTGACTTACTTGTTGAGTTTTTATCTTTTGTTTAAAAACATTTTTTTAGCTTACTCTTGGTAAAATATCTAGGAAGTATCTCCCTAAATAATCCATTTATTATTTATGAGTATTTAATTTTGCCTATTGTGGAGGCCTGAGCACTGGAGATAGAGATTTTCTGACATAACTTACTGTGAGAGCAAGGAGCACCAGAGGCTGTGTGGTGTCACAATGCAGCACGACAAAACCAAAGTAGTGTTTAACAGGGAGAGTTTCTCTTTTTTTTCCTGGTCTTGGTAACATCAGAAGGCTGAGCCTCATGAACCACTGTGGCTGTCACACAGCTGGAGATGCTTTGCAAATTGTCAGTACAGAAAAGAACCCCTTTCCTGAAAACCTAGAGGAGAAAAATTGTTTTTAGTTCGGCTTCAAAGTCACAAAGATGGACGTCTGACATTAACAAAAAAGAGAATCAAAATGTCTCTATATTGGTTGTGGTTGCATTTTAGGGCTTTTTTAAAATTAATGTTCAGACAGTGAAGATTTTTTTCTGTGTGCCTGAAGGGAAAGGATTTTCTATATTTCTCCTCCAGAACATTCTCCCATTACCAGGAGACTTTACAACTTTGCCTGTTGCAGGCTTTTTTTCCCAAAAATGTCTAAATGATTGCAGTCTAACAAGACACCTTTTGGAGAGCAGATTAATTTTTACTTTGATGATAAGTGGAACTTCTCCTTCCAGCTCATTATCTGCAAATCTTTTGGTGGAGCTGAGGCTGCTGGCTTTTTATATCTAAAGACCTTTTTCTTGCAAGTGAGGCTGGCTTCTGTCTGCTCCCATGACTGTACAAGTGCTGGTATGTTTCTTCTGCTTTGCCTTAGTGGGCATAAATTCAAAACTAGTTACAGTTCAGGAGCAGCTTTTCCATGGGGAAAATGGGCTCTTTCTCCAGTAGAACTATACCCATTTCCAAGCCTGATCCCATTCCCCAGCTCTGGTCCCACAGACATCCTGCCTTTGAGTGCAGCAGCCCTTGGAGGAACTCCCCATTAGTCAGAGAGAATTAAAGCTGTCACTGCTGCAGTAGGACACTGAAGATTGTGAAGATATTCTCAGTATCTTTTGGGTTTTTTGCATGTGCAGAGGTTATGTTACTTCGCCAAATCAAATTTTAAGGCTTAAAATGTTTTCCATGAAAATTACTCTCCTTCTAACACCTGTGCAAGTGTATTATCTGAAGCAATGAGCATCTGCATGACAAAACACTTTCACCATTAGAAATGTCTGAGTGAGTACAGACTGAATTTTAGAGACTTCTAAGATGATGCAGTTTTACAGGCTTTTAATCTGAAATTTCTGAGTGAATTAGTAAAATTAGGAGGACTAAAATACATGCATTTTTATTATGATAAAGTTATTTGTCTTTGCATTCTTGTTTTTATAGACACTTGTAGAATAACAAGAGCTTCCTTGAAATGTATCAGACATGCCAAGTAAGCAAAGTAATCACTACTGCTGGCAATAGAGGGCACTGGACTTTCATTTGTAATACGTTTTACTAAGGGAAAAAATAATCCAGTTATGTTTATTGAGATCTTTCACCTTTTCCTCCTCACACTTGGCCTTGCATGTCCTAGATTTCTGTTCAAACTCTCATCCTTTTTTGTTGCAGTTTAAGTAAAATAGATTAATCTAAATAAAATTGACCACTTGAAGTTATTATTGTATATGTGTCTTGAGAGGGGAATAGGAACAATCTAAATGTAGCACTTACAATATTGGTCTCAGTGGTGCATATGTCTAGCTTGTGAATTTGTAAACATTTACAAATTTGCATGATTGTTGCTGGCAGTAGACATCATCATTTCCGTGCTCAGAATTCATTACTATTACATCTAATCATCTTCAGAATCTCCAAAGCAAAACTCTTCATGCAGACAAATAAGACTTTAGTGGATTTACATTATACTTTGGAACTTCAAAAGTAATACCAAGAGAAAGAAACAATTTTTGAGCTATTTTACACATTTATCTGAATGTTATGGAAACTTAGTGATGCTCAAGCAAATAATATTGACCATTCTCCCTATCTGAAAAAGATTATTCACATCTCTCAGAGTCAATGAAGAGAGTAGAAGAGCAGGTGCAAGCTTGAACATTTAGGACAGGTGGATCTCTCTCTCTTGATCTTCCTGCACCACTTAAACAGATCCAGCATCTCTCCTTGTGTCAGTGTCAAATCCAGTTAGTCAATGGAGATGAAAGCAACGGAGAAGCTTGTCACCAGCCCAACTCCTCACCTGCACCCCTTGGGTAGGATCTCCAGTGAGCTCCTGCCCTCCCCTGCTGCCCTGCAGCATCCCTAAACCTCCTCTGTCTGAGACAGTGGGTGGAGTTTGTGCCTCTCACACATATATCCTTTTTGTATAGTCCATCTTTGACATCACGAAGTTTGGCAATTCCTCCCATGTGTTTAAATGCATCAAACATTTTTAAAAAGTATGCCTTAGAGGTAAAAAAACCGTCAGGCAACCCAAAACAAAGAAAAACCCTTCAAACCACAGAGTATTTAGTTTTGGGCAGACCACATCAGTGTTACAGACTGCATTTTTGGGTGTTGATATATCAAGTGTTGGTGATGATGAGATGACCCACCCCTGTCCAGTAAGCACTTTTAGATTTGTGTGTTACTTTTTTAATTATGCTTTGAGGTATCTGTGTTGTGTACAAAGACTTTCAGTTCCTTCAAAGGGTCTGCTGATATTACAACTGGATCAAATGCAACTTCTATTGATGGGAATTCTTTAAAACATTGCCTGTATTTTAGGTCCTACTTGCCATGAAGAAGAAGTAACATTATGAAAGATGGTGTTACTAAGAAACAATAATCTTATTTTTAAATGATTGCAAATAACTGTATTTGCACAGGACCTTTCATGTCTTCCATTTACATAGGAAGTGGCTCCATCAGATTTTGGGGGTGTTTCTGGACAAACACTTCAAGAATATCTATGATTTTTATTGCTGCTTTCCTCCTTTCTTTCTCTGATCTTACGTTTGGGAGTCCTGGAGGGAAAAAACCTGATAGTTGCTGTTATTTCTCAACAGCAGTGGCAAAATTGACATAGACACCTTATTAGGTTTTTGCTTAGAGAATTATTAAAGCAGCTTTATTATTATCAGATATGCAGTTTACGTCCTTTTTTCCCCTGCTCTGGTACATATTTTTTTTTCCATGTTTTTGTATCCCAGTCTTATTAAATATTGATGCTCATATCACTGACTTTGCTAATACTTTCACTTTTTTCAGTGATCTACATGACAGGTGTTATTGCACAGAATAGCCATTTTTCTCTTCTGTCTGCTTTTCATAGTGTGTTTGATTGATTTGCCAGTTTAAGCCCATCACATTTTATTCCTGCCAATATCAGTGTGAGAGCATATATTGCTGACTTAAAAATGGGATGCTTTTTGTGTGCCCAAGTACTTTGTGTTGGTTCTATTGAAACTAAATTTTTATGGGAAAAAGATGAAACAAGCAATTTCTTCTGTTCACTCTGGTACAGTTTTAAATATCTATAAAAATAAGCCCATATAAAATATACATGTATATATGTTTACTCTTTATCCTAAACTATTGGTAACAATAAGATACTTTGCATTAAAAAAAAATAAAAATCTCAACAAACCCTGACATTACTCCCTGAGAACAGTAATAATAAATTGTAATAACTTGTAATTCCACGTGGAATTCTGTTGAAAGCTTAAAGTATTGACCAAGACACAGGTAAACTGTTCTAAAAAACATACTAAATGAGACTATTCTCATTTTTTAATTTTTTCTTTATTTTTTTGGCCTAGTCTTTGGCTGCAGGATGAAACAATCTATGAGGCTCTGTCTGTGTATGAAACAAGCTATGTATGTTCTGTATATTCAATCTTATAACTGAGTCCTGGATTCAGAAAAAAAATACATGGCAATTTTCAAAGGTGTTGATTTTTTTTCCCTTTTCTCTATAGTCAACAATCATATGTAAATGTGATGCATTTTAAGTCAAGAACTGGTTTTCAATGGGAAAAAATTATCTAAAGGCCCATTTGGCATTTGGTACAGGGAAGTCATGCATGAGACCCATAATGCAATCAGGTATAAGTGACACAGTTTATCACACAGGTTGGAAACAGGCTTCCATTACAGACTTGTATTTAATTGGTTCCATTACAGACTTGTATTCAATTGGTTCCATTACAGACTTGTATTCAATTGCTGCATGAAACATCAAAAATCCCTCCTTTAAAAGATGGAGGGTTATCTTGCCACCCTGCCAGCAATGAGTCTAAAGTACTAAGGAGGTTCAGGCAAAATGCACTGAAAAATCTCAGTCACCTTCTCACAGTATTTTTAAATGCCATGTTTCCATAAGATACAGAACCTAAAGGGAGCCGTTCTTAAGGCAACTGGTCAGAGTGCACAGAGGGAGGAAAAGCAAGTCTTGGTTCAGTTATGGGCAATATATATAGGGTTTGTGGACAGGAAGGATTTCTATAATTCTGATAAATATGCACTAAAAAAGTGACGTCCTCATGGAACAAATCAAGACAAATTGAATCCAAATGATAATATTTAAGGTCAGAAACAGGAGCTATGCTGAAAGGAAGATGAGGAAGGAAGTCAAAAGAAGTGAATGCACCTATCAAGGTGTATCACCATCTCCTTACATAAGGTTATCAGATATGCAGTTTACCATCTCACGACAAGCAGTTTGTCTTGATTTTGAATAGTGAAGCAGCACCCAAACTTGTTTTTTTGCCCATGAGAAAGACCCAGTACATGCTTCTTTTGACATTTTTTGATCTTTTAATTTCTACCTAAATCAGCGAGGAATTGAGTTGGTCTATGCAGTCTGTACTGGTTCTTCAGTTATTCACTCAGGATAAGTTAGTGTTTGTATTCTCACCCGGCTGCTTCTGTAAGAAATCATAGAATCATTAGGGCTGGAAAAGCCCAACCTTTGACTGAACTCCACTGGTGTTTAGTGTCAACTAAACCACAGTACTTAGTGCCACGTCCAGTCATTTCCTGAACACTTCCAGGGATGGTGACTCCACCACTCCTTGGGTAGCTTGTTGCAATGCTTGACAACTCATTCAGTGAAAAAAGTTGGAGAGAAACAATAAGGTCTTCCCTGAGCCTCCTTTTCTGCAGGATGAACACCCCCAGCCCCCTCAGACTGTTCCTCACCTCTGTTTGCCTTCTCTGGGCTCCAGCACCTCCATGTCTTTCTTGTAGTGAAGGGCCCAGAACTGGATGTGGGACTTGAGATGTGACCTCACCAGTGTCAAGTGCAGAGGGACCATCACTGCCCTGGTCCTGCTGGCCACACTATTTTTGAAATATAAAATGTCAGATACTATTTTAGTATACTATATTAAGAGAGTATACTATATTATATCCTATAGCATACCATATGTATATTTAATACAGTATACCATATTAAAAGAGTAAAATTTAAGTGATACATCTCCTAGCAGCAGTTAGAAATGAAAAATATGTTTATGAAGTGAGTGTTTTGCATAAAAATATGCAAAACAGGAAAAACTGTCTCTAGAAAGTTGCGATTAAAGCAATTAGTGAAGTATTTTTCCATAGGTCACAAGCAGAAGGTATGTCAGGGGTCTAGATGACAGCTGGCTGCTAGATTATCAGCTTGTAAAGGATGTGTGTTGCAATAAAACACTGCACCTTTAACTACTTCGCAAAGAAGCTAATGGATTAATTGGATAATAACTAATAAAGGCCATCTGGAGCTATACTGTCCTTTATCTCATTGAACAATATTCCAGTTTTTGTCATATATCTTACTACTTATGTCTTAATCATACAAAACATCCATCTTGGCTTATATGATGACTGCCTTCATAGTCATGGAAACACAAATCACATTGGCACATTTTTGTGCTCACCTGTTACCACAGACCCACAGCATGTTCAGCCATCAGGGACAGTGAGCAGTCAGGGGTTCAGGGTCTCCCATGGGGCCCAGAAGAATGGGATGAGGGTGCTGGTGTGGGTGATGTTTGAAGAATTGGTGATCCCAAGGTGCACTCTTACCAAGCCAGACAGGGCTCTGGATATGTAGCATTTCACTTTTTAGGCTGTCACCAGCCATGATCTCCTCTCCAAATAATCTGCAACATCTAGTCCTTATTGTGATGGTTAAGGGATGCCATAGGTCTCTCAATCAAATATTTCCTCTTTCATCCTCTTTTATCAAGTTGTCATTGGTCTTCACCAGACAGTGTGTTTCTGAAACAAATCACCTCAAAACCCAACAGCAGTTTTTGTTTTGTCCCTTGCCATCAGGCTCTGGTTTGCATGATTGTCTGGGGCAGAGTGGAAGTGGAAAGAGAAGGCTGTGCATGCTCTCCACAGGAAAATGCATGGAAATTTAGGCAATGGCTCACTAGCTAAACTTTTTTTTTTTCCCCCTGTTTTGCTTAGTGCTGGGGAAGCTAGGAAGCCTTCTGCATTAGTACCTTTCTTCACACAGTGTGATTCTGAGCATCTCTCTTGATTTCAATGGCACTAGAAGTCACCTCTTGTAATAGAAATAATATTACAGTAAGCAGTGGTTCAGAAGGGACTTGACTATAAAACTATAAGCCATCAATTGTTTTATAATCTGTGATTTCAACTTTGTATCCAGAGGAGGTTGCTAATATTGGTAATATTTTCAACTACTTTGTCTATTTTTCTTTCTGCTAGAAATGATTCAAATTACTAGACATGTGGATCCATCTGATATAATTGAGAAGAGTCAATATCGATTTCAAAGAAGCCATGCCTCATAATTACATTACTCCTTCAAAAGAATCTGTATGAATATATAAGTATGACTGAAACACAAAAAAAAGTGTGCATCTGTAATTTTTTTTTTTCTTTCAAAAAGATGGGATGAGAAAGATCTTATGTTTCACAAAGCTGCTGTAAGACAAGAAACAAAAGGACAGAAATGAGGTCATTTTACACAACAGAGCAGAGCTGGCAGTGGGTTGCATGCAAATTTCTATTGAGCTGATGGTTATCGGGTAAAGGGATGTGGCAAAACTACTGATGGTTCAGAATCATTCAGGTCAGATAGAAACAACCAAAAGCTTGAAGAGGGATTCATCATACTGAATGGCAAGATGACTTAATGACAGTTGATATTTAATATTTGTTTGCATAAAGAAAAACACTTTAATAGATAAAGCTTATATTACTTCTTTTGTGCATATTGTATGCCCTGAATGAGACTTCACCACACAGGGCTGTTTACAGTGACTCTCATGTATTTCTCCATGAATTCTCCATGAAGTTTAAAAAATGTTTGCTTTTTTTTTTAGATTCAGGTAACATCAGCAAGAAATCTTAGTCCATCCTGAATTTTCTGCGCATTAAGGAGCAGAACCTTTCTTGGGAAATTTGTAACCAGAATTTCATAGAAATTAGGACATTATTCAGAAGCACCATGTGATTTTACACTTGTGCTATCCTAATACTCTTTTGGTAAGGAGAGCAGGCCACTATCAGAGTTGGATGAACCTAGAAGAGCCCTTGGTTTGCCCAGAATAGCAATTCTTATTTTACTCTCTTATAATAATTTCATGCTAATTATGCATTAGAATATTCAGGATTGTTTTTTTCCAGGAAATGACAATCACTTCCCATAGTGAGATATTAATGGCACCACATTTAGCATAACATAAAAAGTGGCCCTCATATGACAGAAATAGTAATCCAAAAGCTGGAGGGTATGCTGAGACTCCATCTGTGACAGAGGAATGAACACACCCACCCAACACACTTTTGGGCTGTAAGGGAATTCAGTGTGATGGGAGGGAGGAGTAAATGCAGAGCCCGGAGGACAGATACATTTATCTCTACAAAATGTCCAGTTACCAAGTGGCTGGGCCAGGAACTGGTGTGTGGTGATTTATTTCCTTCAACTGGCCCAGCCCCAAAGCCATTTGCACACCACCTCGTTTCTGGCAATCTCCCCACTCTTTGATATCCAACCCAAATGTAAGTGAAACCCATTGTCTCCTTCAGAGAGAGACAATCTCTGTATAAACTTCGTGCTAAATATGCCCAAATTCTTGCTTAAAATCAATCAGTGGAGGGGAAAAGAAAAAAAAAAAGAAAAATAAAGAAGGAGAGGTTTTAGGGAGTTAAACCATCAAAGTGGAAATTACTTTCTACGTGAAAATGCACCAAACTGTTCTCCTTGAGAATCTGGGATGGTGAAGTTGTCTTTTTGAAATTAATTTTCTCATTTGCATGTAAAAATCCTATATAGAATGTGATTTAAAAGGAAAAAAAAAAAGGTCAACCATGAGACACTGTGACTGTTACGTTCTGTTTGTTTTTACAGTAGATGCTTTTTATTAACACCTCACGAAATAATGAAAATACACTTGAAAACCTCCACAGTACAGAGCCCTAAGCTATATTGTGACCTTCTATACCACACAAAGCTATTCAGTTAGTTTTCCCTATTAGCCAAAGGGAGGAAACTAGTGTTAAACAGGCTTTATTTTTAACATTGTGTTTTTATAGTTGATTGAAGATGTGTTCAGTTTGTGGATTGACAAGAAATTTATGTGTAGAAGGTCAAGCAGATTACAAATATTTTTTAAATTCTTATGTTTCCCAGTTCTATAAGACTATGAGCAAAATGACTTAATAGAAAAAATGCATTCTCTTTATGTCATTCCTTTACCCCTAAGGAAGAAAAACATTTAATAGCTCTCTACCCCCTTTCACTTAGCTGCAATATCCTCTTCAAATTATCTAGGTCACTTAGGTCCACTTACCATTTAGCTATTTATACCTTGCTGGTTGTCTCCTACTTCTGGAGAATTATCCTGTTGGCAATTAAATTTCCTGACACTTTTTTTTTTTTCCCCCTCTCTGTAGACTGTGCATATTTAAGGTGTACTAGCATAAAGTAATGTAGGTCACTCAAAGGTCCATATTTACAGCAATCTGTAATTTTTCTTGAGAATTTTTCTTTGGTGAGGTTTTTTGTTTTGTTTATTTTCTGGAAGAAGAATTTGAGAGCACAGCATCTGATAAGGAGAAGTCAGCCTGTCTTGGTGTGAAATACAGGTACACAGGTGTCCCCTGGTGTGCATTTAGATAAATTATTATGGACCTGTGTGTATGTATTTTCCTTTCTAACGACATGTCTGCTCCCTGCATGAGTTGCAAAGACAACTCTGCAGTCTCCAAGTGTGGACTTTGATGAATTGATCAGTGGGGCACAATTAAGAAACTTCTGAGCTTGGGTTGGTCATAGTAAAGATAGAAATCAAAGCTGTGTAGCTTCTTCCTGTGCAATCGAGTCGTGAGGCACCATAAGGCTCAACACAACTGTGCCCACAGTTGCACTCCTGGGACATGGCATGGGCTGCTTGTAATACCCTTTTCCAGTTGCACAGACAGAGCCAAACACAACCAGCACCAAGCTTTGGTTATGATTTTTGGGTATGGCTTTCATGTCTATATGGAGCAGATGCATAGCACCCAGCCCTGGGTATGTGACATTGCCTAGGCAGGCAGAAGTGAGCAAGCTGATCTTCCTCAGTTTTCCATACAGAGGAACAGAGGAGTTAGATGAATGTAGTATTTTAGAGGGAATTGGTTATTCTGAAAGCTTATGATAACTACGGCAATATTAGGAAATTAAAGTAGGAATCTTCTCTTCTGCTACTAACTGCCAGTGAAGAATGCATTATTATGTAATTATCTAAATGTTTGTATTGCTAATGAATACACTGATGGCAGATACGATCTTGTGCATCCATGAATTTTCCTTTAATTATAAACAGAAGGAATGTATGAGCGGTGTAATTTAACATTTTTTTCTCTATAAAAATGTTCCATAAATGTTAATACTTTCATTGGCATCACATGCCTCATCTAAATGAAAAACTGTCATTTGTTGTTACATCTCTTATCTACAAATGATAGTAGGACAATTTGTGAAAGTAATTGCAATTTTAACAATATGCATATATGAAATTTTATACCATTTTAAAAGCTGTACCATAATCTGAAATCACACTGGGGAAATATCAGAAGAGAAAGGATGTATTGTATATATGGTTTGCTCTGCAAATCTGTGAAAAGTAGTCTCTGTATTTACTAGTTTCTCCCATAATAATGTTAAATAACTTTTCTCCCCTCTGTAGAATCAATAAATTTCAGTGATCATAGCACAGTTCACATTTTGGAAAAGAAACGAGGATGATTTAGTATTTTGTAATGCTACAATTTGCTTTTAGGTTGACATATTCTGTTCCAAACAATTTTAAGATGCTTGATATACTTCAAGATACAAAGCAGCTCATGAGTCTTAAAATATAGTGGGGGCACTGTTTCAAACAGTTGTTTCATATAACCTTATTATGTGAGCTATAATATGGTAGAGATAAATTTGGAATCTGTTCCATGATGAAAAGTAAACCCAACATAGAAAGAGTCAGGTTTTGTTGTCTTATTTTTAGGTTAAGTATTCATAAATATATTAAATAACTTCAGCTACTGCAAGGAGGAAAAGGAAAACTGTAGGAGAAAAAGGAGAAAGCCAAGAAGACTATAGCTAGGTATAACTTGATTATAATACTGGTCCTGCAAGTATGCTTGCTTTGTAAGAGGTCTTTTCAGGTAATAAAAAAGACAGAATACATGTGGTTTGGAATTTTAAAGTGTATTACAGTACTTATTTATGTTTTTCCCTTTAATTCCATTAATTAGATCTCTCAGGTTATATTCTCTCTCACATGTGCAAATGCTTCTCAGTTATATTGTTAATGACTTTTGCCTATGATGAGCAAGAATCAGAATAAAAGAATGAAGTCGTGAGAAATTATGTGAAGCACATGAAAAAGACTAAAATATGGAACGACAGTCTAGTCTTGTGCAAAATTAGATGTTGCCTAATTATTTGAAGGCTCTCTGTACATTTTTAGTGACTCCTTTTCCTGGCTGCATCAGATACAATATAAATGCAGGTCTTTGCTTGCAAGGTCCTCTGCACCTTCTCTCTGCCCTTTCTGGCCTCTAAATAATAAGAGTGGAATAGAGTGGACCTCTTACAAAGAGGTTTTACTAGCAATTTAATAAATTTCTGTTCTCTGCCTGTTTTGCCTCTTACACCAGAAAAGCTCCACACACATTTTTACAGTCTACTTGTCTGTCATACATGAAATTTTTCTTAATATCTTCCAATGTTTGGGAATTTGGTATTTGCTGTTTTTTTTTATTTTAGCATTATTCTTTTCAGGTATGTATTCCAAAGCTTTGGGATATGTTGTTGCTCATCCTGTTTTCACCGTTTGCTCTGTTGCATCTTTGTGCACTGTTTTGTCTTTATTAGTACTCAGGTAGTGAGCTCTATAGGTCAGAAACTCCCTGGTGGTTTTTTATGTTTATCCATTGCTTATCCCAGTGGGCTTCTGGTTCAAGATTGATTCGTAAATGCTATGGTAATGCAAATTATAGTTTTGAATTGGGTATGAGTTGCTAATATCTATATAACTCATATGAATTATATTACTTGCAGTAGATGTTATAAATATTGACCTTAGTACCCTACTTGAATTTGTCTCAACTAATATTCTCACTAAGCTATGGAAATGTGGGCTAAGTGAAGCAAGAATAAGCTCAGTTGAGTGGCAGAGTTGGGCTAGAAAAGATGTACTGAATGAGTATTTCATGATTTTTTCCATTATTTTCATTAGCGTTTTGAACAGCAGAAATAGAGAATACCAATATTAAGTGACACCAAATTTATGGAGATTGTGGCAACTAGCAATTTGGAATGGAGGATAAGATTTTGAAGGAAATACGTTTTTCCCAGTTGAAGCAACAACCAGAAATAAAATAGATTAAATAGAAACTAATGTAAAATACCACAGTTAACTAGGAATAACTGAATACAGGGTATGGAATGGATCACAATTTTGTTTGCAGCTTGTATCACAAAACAAACACAAGGGAATGTTGCCCCACACATGCAAGTAAGGCTGTCAGGAACCTGTATTGAGAGCTCTCTCTAAGAGTAGTCAGTGTAAACATGTTCTGATCTCTGAGACACCTTGACAGCCCTGTTCTGTGCAAGGGAGGGACGAAATGGGGTTGGCACAGTGGTTGCAGCTGCTCCCAGAGCCTCTTGAAGAATGGCTGTGGATCTGTGTCCCTGTCATGAGGTGGGAGAGGATGGTGGAAAATATGCATCCTGGATTGTCTTAGAAGGCTGTACCAGCCCCTCCCAATGACATTTCTGGTGGGAGGACACATGACAAGAGGATATGCAAGGCCAGGATGGGAACAGGGAGCTGTGTTTTGTGTAAATATCAATGGTGTCAGTGTTGATCCTCAACAGGGAGAATTATAGATATTATTAATTTATATATGTTCACAGATACCATTCAGTTACCGTGAATAAAACCAGGCTGCAAATGCATGGCCAGGCACTTCTCACCTATTTTTTAATTTGTGGCAATCACTTCCTCCTTGTAATGCCCTTCTAGCTTTGAATGTGGTGTGAAAATTTTCTGTAAAGCTGTGTTTGTTCCAACATGCTGTATGCCTTGCTGTGTATACCCAGAGCATGTCCTGGTGTGCTTTCCTGTATGTATTTAGTTAAAAGAAGATGGCAAAAGGCCCAAAATAATTTGCCAGACTTTCCTTGGACATGAATTCAGGTGTAATATGAAAATCATACTTTCTGACATGGACTGAGAGTGATAGATGTGATTCCATGTTTCAGATAAAACACAAATTTGTTATTTTTTTTTGTGAGGCATAAATAAGATTATTTTCTCTGGAGAACCAGTTACAGTGCTATCATTGTTAAAGCAGGCCATGTACTGTAAGCAAAGCCCTGAAGTGGCCCTGGCAGCCAGGAGGGCCAAGCATGTCCTGGGGCCATCAGGCCCAGCATGGCCAGCCGGGCAAGGGAGGGGATTGTCCCCTCTGCTCTGCTCTGGGGCGGCCTCACCTCCACTGCTGGGGCAGTTTTGGGTGCCACAATGTAAAAAAGACATTCAGTTATTAGAAGACATTGGAAAGAGAGCAACAAAGATGGAGAAGGGTCTGGAGGTGAAGCTGTGTGAGGAGCAGTTGAGGTCACTTGGCCTGTTCAGCCTGGATCAGACTGAGAGGAGACCTCACTGCAGTTACAACTT
>VXBB01012969.1:247090-259175 GCA_013399915.1 Illadopsis cleaveri
GGACCCGAGGGAGCAGCCTAACGTTGTGTCAGGGGAGGTTTAGGATGGGTATCCGGAAAAGGTTCTTCCCTCAGAGGGTGGTTGGGCAGTGGTCACAGCACCAGTGTGACAGAGCTCAAACAGCATTTGGACAATGCTCTCAGGCACATGGTGTGACTCTTGGAGATGGTGCTCTGCAGGGCCAGGAATTGGACTTGGTGATCCCTGAAGGTCCCTTCCAACTCAGTTTATTTGGTGTGATTCTGTGGTTCTGTGTGTGCTTGAACATGGGGCTGGGCTGTACTTCTGTGTTTGGTCAGAGGGTGCTTTGCTGGCAGCTTTCCACCATGGCGAGAGTGTTCTGCCTGCTCAGTGTGCATTAAGGTGCCCTCAACACAGAATTAGTGGGTGGTTTCCTCTTGGCCTTCCCTCAGGAGTTCTTGGTGCGTGTGAAAAATGAAGCGTGTGGATGGTGACTGATGCCTTTTTGGGTTTTTTTATATCCTCAGAAATTTGTTTTCTTGGCAACCAGATTCTTACACTTTTTCTTCAGAGAATTGAAATTAGTGAGGAAAGGGCATCCTAAATAAGCCTTGTCCAAACCAACTGTTTTGGTTAGCTATTTAAAAGGGAAAGGACAGATATTTAGAACAGTGACATGGAGTACTGTGAAAAATAAGTTACTTGTGCAAAAGCTTAGCAACTTCCTGCATCAAAAGAAAAAATAAATAAAAACTTGATGTATCAGTCTGTTTTATCTCCATACAGGAGCACTCCAGTAAGAGAGGATCATTTGAATTTTTTTCAGGTTCTTTTAGCAAATTGAGTACTATAGTTCTTTTGCAGCAGAGATTGTTTCATTATTCTACTGCAAGAAACCTAAGTATTTGATATTTACTGTTTATCTGTTTGGACAGGGAAGTGTCAAAAATAGGCATATTTCTGTTCAAAATTCTGGTTATCTTTTAGACTGCATTTTTCTTGGTGGTGAAATCTGTGGTCTGGATGTGGGGCTTCCAGTGCTTGAGTTGTACTTACTGTGTAAGTATATCCTATTAAGAAGTAAATTTGTAGTTATTTTTAAAAGTTCCTGGTTCTCTGTTTATTGATTAATGTTGTCTTCATTCTCATGCTCCTGAATTGGAGGTTTCCAGTAGTTTCTATGCTTCTAGAGACCATCTTGATGATTGCACTACAGAAAGAAAAGAAAAAGAAAAAAAAGAAAGGTGGGAGGCTAGAAAAGAGGTTTTGTATTCCAGCATGCTTCTAACCCCTTTCCTCCACTTTTTTGTGTCACAAGAAGGTGGTGGTGGGTAGGAATGGAGGTGTAACCCTGGTTTCTAATACATAATCCAAGAGACTAGAAAGGTGGCCATGAAGAAACCGTAGAAGTTGTGTAATTACTTGAAGTAAAAAATCACATTCTTCCCAGACATAAAGGCTTAACTATGTTACAGCTTTTGACTAAAAATCAATGTTGCCACTCATGAACCTGATGACATCTACTTTGTTATGAATGGATGAAATGTGTAGATAGAAGTAATTTTACATTTTACAGCTATTGGCTTCCAGTGACAAGTACAACTATTTTGCCTTTATGGCAGCCATCTGTCTTGCAGGCTAATCTCTGTCATTTGTAAAAGTATATCCCCATGGTACGTTCATCCTTCAGTCACCCAGGTTTATTCCTGCTGTATCATCCAACAGGACTCTGTGCAAGCTCTCACAGACACGTCTCACTTTGTTTTAGTCCTGTGGGGATGGGCAGCTGCCCAGTTTGTCAGTGACCAATATTTTTGCTAACAGATCTCCAGTTCCAGCAATTTTGCTTCAAGATTAGTGTCTTGCCTTAGTTCAGTTCCACTGCCGTGATCTCAGGATGACTTCTGTGAGTGAGAATGTGTGGGGGTGTTTAGGAGGGGTCTCCAGGGGGAGAATTTTGCTTTTGAGGTGTTTCTCTACAGAAGACAGTGTGCAGAGGCCACACTTTCTGTTTTGTTCAAGCATCCTCTGTTGGGGCTCTGCAAAGCAGAACATACACAGCATTTAACACATTAAAAAGTTGTGTGTTACTTAGCACACAAGATTCATTTGGCTAAGCAGAAGCACCACTGAAAAGGCCCCAAAGAGTCTGGCCTGGCCTGTCAGACACATTTGGATGAGAAAAAGTCCTCCCTTGTGTCTCTCAGAGGTGGCTCCTCAAAGTGGCTGTTTCTGTCTTCCCCTGAGCATGGGTGACTGTGACAGCTGGATTTTTGACCAGTTCTGACCATCCCTGGCCAGTGACAGCCTGCCTCCAGCAGGTTTTCTCCTGTGGGATTTTGCACCTTTCTCTGACAGAGGTTTCCCTTTTATAAGTTCTTCAGGCACTAAATCCTCTCTGAGCAGATGCTGTCTGTCTGTGGTGGGGCTGCAGAGAGGGGGCTCAGAATGGGGGTGTGAAAGGGATTAGTTCTTCACTGTCCTTTAGTTTGGTTTTGAGTCATTTCCAAATTGTTCTGTATCATGACAGGATCCTTCTGAAGCACAAGTATGCCAGTATGTCTAGAGACATTGCTGAATGTCGGTAAAAAAGGTCTGTGGTAGTGTCCCTGACCAGCATGCTTCCCATTATTGTCCGTAAGTTTCAGTCTTAAGATGGACTTAAAGAACATGCTGTACATAAAAGATCTTTTTTCTTGGCTCTTACAATAAAAAATTCTTCTAAATATGCTGCATGAAATGCTCAGGTCAGAGTTTGTTCCTGATTCTGATGGAAAAAATACTTCTGCAGCACAACTTGGTCTTGTCCTAGAGAGACCCCGAATCCCATTCTTTCATTTTCTTGCTTTCCTATTTTGATTCAGAACTCCAGGCAGAGTTTGAAGAGTGTGAATTTCAGCAATGTAAATATCTATCTATTATTTTTGTCTTTTTATTGTCCATAGCTTGCTGCTACTCAGAAAGTTGGTACTCTGGTATTTTAATTTTTAATGATTGATTGGGATATTTTTCTGTCTGAGAAATGCAAATGTACTGGCATGAAAGAAATTATTATTAATTTTTAATTCCATGAGAATCAAAATCACCATGAAATCTATCCTGCCATTTTTCTTGTTGTAGGACATACTGGAAAGAGAACCTAGTGTTGTTCTTTGTGATGGAAATGAGTCATATAGTGTGAGAAAAAAGATTGTTTTGTAAAACCAGTATGGTTGTGGGTTATTTTCATATAGCATTGCAAGATATAATTGTAAAGAAGGTACCAGCAAAATTTCCCAATTTATTGCGTTTTGTCTTATGGTAATGTTATTACATTCTGCAGAAATTCCAAGGTAAATGAGTAGACAAGTGCTGCTTTATGAGGTTGATTCTCACTCTGCCTTTATAATAGCTGGTTTTAGTGAGTGTTGTTCTTATACGGGCTTAGAACATTTTCTCATTGAAATATTTGCATTGAAAGTGTTACCTATTCATTTTTTCTTTAATCATATGTAGCTTTGATATAACATTTAAACTGTGACTAACATTTTTTATTTACACTTAATGTTACTTTGGAATTGTTTGAATCAGTGTTTTAAATTGAACAAGGCCTTCGAGCCACTCTGGAGGGCTGTGTCATTAACCTATAATTGTATATTGCATGAAGTACTTTGTTTTCATTACTTTGGAAAAAGAAGTAATGACCTTGCAATTGACTCCTCTATTTAACATTTTCATCTGAGCTTTAACACGATTAGAAGTAACTGCTTGCATTGACCACAGAAGGAGCCAAAGAAGCAATGTGCTGCAGTCAACCTAATTCAGTTTCAGGCTAACAAAGTTAATATTAATTGGTGATCTACCAAGTCAAGGGCCTCAGTTAAATAAAAGTCAAGAATTTCAAACTGCTTTTTTTTTTTTTTGTCGATTGCCAGCCCTGGGTTTTAAAATACACCATGCAGAACTTAGGTTTTCCCATCAGGATACCTAACAATTGAGTAGCCAGTAGGTCTGTGCTGCCTGACACCTTAACCGAAACTGTTTAAGGTGAGTAATGAGTACAGAAAGTTCTTGTTATGAGAAAGTCCCATTTCATGCAAAGTTACTTGGGAAATATCCTAAAAATATCTTCTTTTTTTTTTTTCTTTTTTGTCTGGAGTGCATTTCTCTCCAAAACAAAACTGTCAGTACTAAATAATCATCAGGCCCTATGGTGTTTATTCATGTTGATAGGAAGCTCTAACAGCTGGGAGTGCCTCCCATTCATCTGTTCCAGTATCATCAGACACAAGGAAGGCAGAGCAGACTGTCCAACCTGGCTGTTGTTTCAAGAAGGCTGGGGCACATAAAAGCAATAAGTAATAATGACTTAGCTGGGGGACTGAGCGTTCTGAAACACATGAAAAATGTGCTTTGCTTAAAGCCACAAAACTTGGCAGGCAGGCTTAGGATTTGCTAAGGCACAGAACAAAAGCAAATATGGTGCTTTCTGATTGCCCACTGTAGAAAACTGAGCTCTTCAGCAGAAACTCTTTTGATTCCAATTTTCCACAGGTTCTTAAACATGGTAGGAAGAAAGTTTTAGCAATGTTATACAGATGGCAAATGTCAGAATTTGTTTTTTGGTTTTTTTTTCCCCTTCTTCTAAAAAGTGAAGCAGGATCTATTTGTCCTAGCCTCAATTTCTAGAAAATGAAATGGCTAAAGTAGCTCTTTTTACATCTTATGGTCTTGGAAATAAGAAAAAAGATAAAAAACTTGTGGAGATGAAGGGGCAAAGGGGCAGAGATATTTTTGGTAGACCTTCAAGATTCAGCTTAAATAACTGTTCTACAGATATATCTTCCAGGAAGAACAGCACCTGAAAAATCTATAGACTTCTTTATATTTCTATATTACATATATGCTTTTAATCAAAATGGTCAGGAGATGGTAGGAGTAACTCCCAATGCTGATTGTTCATGAAAAGCAAGATAAGTAGCCGCTGTGTCTTACACTGAAAACCTTTGTAAACACTTGGTTGCCTCAGTGAAGTGAGGGATAACTTTCAGGTCATGACTGGGGAAATCTAAGCCAAGTTGCTTTCCTTTGAGGAGGCTCATGGCACAGCTTCCTTCCACAGGTCTGGTCTAGCTTTTCTCAGTCATCCTGAGGAACTTCAGGAAGGGCAGGCTGTCAGCTGGGCTTGGGTAGGCTCAGGAGGGTAAGAACAAGTACTGGCTTCTGCCTTCTGAATTGGTTTAGAAGAGAAAGTACATTTCTTTTTATCCTTCCAGTAATTTGAAATAGGCTTGTGCTTGTGCAGTGAGCTAGAGAGAATTTGGGTTATCAATATTCCAGGTTCAAGGAGAGGATACTTTTATTTTGCACATCTTTAGAAACAGCACGTTGCCTTGCTCCCTGTTGTTCATATTTTTAAGTGTTAATTAAATTCACTGACTTTGCAGCTGTTTAGATTATTAATAGTATCCCTTATATTTGAAAATAATTAGATTGCTAATATTTTTATGATCTCACTAAACACTTTTCAGAATGGTCTAAGATGTGTTCTGCTTAAAAGGCAAGATGGCGTAGTCAAGCCATGAATTTTTACTGTAATTAAAAAAATGTCCACTGTAGTTAAAATTTAGTTTGAATTTTCAAATAATGTAAGGTGTAAAGGATTTCAGACTCAGGGATTTTTGTTGTTGATGTTCCACGTAGTTCCATGGTGACCAATTCATAGAGATCCCCAAATCCCATTAACAGCCCGAGGGCTGGAGCTTTGAAAGTTTGTTTGGCTCAGTGGTTGTACACAAATACAACACCACGGAATTGAATGGAGGATCTATTGAGGAAATGCTGACCTGCTTGAACTTAAGAAGACAATCATACACTTAGGGAGTGTTTAGGAATTTCTGTCTTGATCTGACAGATGATGAAACTGTGCTATTTTTGAAAAGTCTTTTAAAAATACTTGTAGTGGTGCTTGCAATTGCATAGTTTCTTTGAAGGGAAGAAATTATTTAGAAACTATTTAACTATTAAAATTTGTTTAATTTATTGCTTTTGACAGATCTTTTTCCCTTTTTTTTTTTTTTTTTGTAAGTAGCCTTCTTCTTCGAGCACTTTGATTTCTCAAAGACCTGCTTCTGTAGTGCCTCAGCCTAATATTTAGGTTGTTCCATTTGAATAGCAAAGAAATCTGGTATTGTTGTTAAGAATTATGCATTTTTAAGCAAATGGGTGAGATTGACACAGCTGCTATGTGTACACAATTTTCTTTCCTGTCTCTTCATGTCTTTGCTAATAACAAATGTTGAAATGCTGTTGCTAGTCTGCTAATCCAGCAGACTAACAGAATGCTTATAAAAATGCTTATAAAAAGATTTTTACAGTAACTTAGTAATTTAATACACTTACTCAAGCTTGAAAAATGGAATTCTGCAGTTCTGAATATATTCTAATATTTGGCAAAGGCCAGGTTTTGGAGTCAGTTAAAATCAACATTATATGTCTATTTTTGGGAGAAGTAGTAGATAATTGTCCTGTAATTACGGAGATGAGAGCACTCATACCTGTTTCACTTCACAAAGGCTGACTCTTGTGATTCTCCCAATGCTTGAAACAAGGTTGTATCAGTCTGGCCAGCAAGATACCTTTAAAGCAAGACATCATCATGATGTTGAGACTACTTTTAAGGAGAGTTGTGAGTCTTCCTCCAGTAAGCAATTACACTGAGGCAAACAAGTGCAGTACTCTCTGTTATTAGGGAATTGTGTTTCTTGTCTCTGAGAGTTTTACACAATACTTTAAGAGGAACTGACCTGAGTGCAAGTTCCTGTGCAGCTCTAAAAACACAAGAGGAATTGTTTGTACCAACAGCTGAACATCTCTAGAGTGGTGCTTTATCATGATTCTATTTTTTTTTTATTGTTGTTTTGCAAACCAACTCAACTGTGCAACTCAATGCTCCTAAGATTAAACTAAGAAAAGTTAGGCTGAAGGTAATAGTGGAATAAAACATTCAGCTTGGGAGGAAAAGCCTGGCATGTTATTTTGACTAACTTTATGTGAATAGCAATTAGCTTTGTGTTAGTATTCAAATACAGATGCTTTACTTGCAGTTACTACTGGAAAAGATCCAAAAGAGAAATCATAATGCAGGGGGGAAAAAAAAAGTTTCATGAGCTGGCCATAATGACTATAGATAACTATGTAATGAATTTTCAATATATAGAACTACGAGCATTATATAAATGAGCATCATCTCATGTAAAGACCATAAACTCTGCAGAACAAGCTATGGCATAACTTCTTAAATAATTTAATGAACCTTATGTAAACAAGCTGCAGTGAGCAAGGCCCGAATGGCTCTACAAACATGAGGTCTTGAATAAAATTCTACGGAACCTGAAACTGGTTTGGTGTGTAGATTTAGAGAACTGCCTCATCTTTAATCTGAAACTTTAGATAACACTGTATTTCAGTTACTTTATATGAACATTACTGTGTTTCTGTAATATGCTGTTACATAACAGTAAATATAAAAAATAAAGTTAATTAGTCATTTGACGTAAAGGAAAAAACCTGTAATTTACCATACCTGTACAATTATATGAATTACCTTCGTGATGAGAGCCAAATAATAATTATGTAACAGGTCTCTCTTTAGCCTGCTTATATGAAAATATTTTTTGTGTATATACACTGATTCTGAAATTCCTGAGAAAGACAAAAATATTGATTCTGGGAAGTCACAGGCAGTCTTCTCTAAATAAATGTACTTTCATATTTTAAACAGAGAGTTTTAACAGAGAAAGATGTTCCTGTAATTTAATATCCTTGCTCCTGTGAATTTTTGTTCTGTCAGATTCTAGTTCACTGTGGAGAGTAAGGGAAGTCGCAGTGCTGAAAATCCAATTTACTGCTCTTTGCTTAGGAAGGTCAAACACCCATATCACCATAACACAAATAAGAGACTCATCTTTCTACATCTCCTACATTTCAGTGCTATAATACCAGTTTATCACTTGTACTGTTTAGAGTAAAAAGAATTTTGTTTTCTTAGATGTAACATTTGCACAAACTGTGTCACAGGATTAAAATGTTTTTAATTTCTGATTTTGTTATTGTCTGGTTTATTTTTGGGGCTGTGCTCATGTGTATGTTTTCAAATTACATCTGAAAAGCTTAAGAGCTCTGTTAAAGCAGAGAAATGAAAGAAATGAAATGCTTAAAAGTTGTGAAATTTAAGAATCAGAGCTGCTTGTATAATCTTAATTTTGTCTTCCCTATGCTTATGCACAATGGCACAGTTTTTAAGTAGAGAATCACATACTGGTGTCCCACCCCCCTCCTTGGAGTTAATTCTGTGCACAGGAGGGATAATGCTTACTTGATGATTGCTGCCTTCATCATTTTCATACTCAGTGTTCTGTGTGTAGCCATAGGCTTTATTTACTGCATCCTATTCAAAGCATGCACTGATGAAAAAAATTTAATTTCCCTTGGCATTTTCTATGGTTTTCACCACTTTATATTTGAGTAGTTCCCAAATATTATTAGTCATCATCTTTACAGTCCCCCAGTTTTCATTCTGGAGGCAGTATTTCAGGTGAGAAACTGAAGTACTAAAAAGCAAACACAAAATGTGTTTGCTGATTCTGGATTCTATGGCTGTCATGCATTGTGCCTGATAGTTCAGAGGATTTTTTATTACACAGCACTTTATCTGTTCCAGACAGAAATCCTCTTTGATTCTAACAGAAGCAATGAGTTTTCAACACTTCTTCAAATTCAGTACCCAGAAGATCAAGAGCACATAATAGTAATCCTCAGGGGGCTGGTTTAAGTGATATAATGTGCAGGAAGTGAAGAGATAGAAGCCAAACCCTCATGGCAGCACTATCTGTGTGGAATTATTGTTTCATTTCACATTTGCCACATGGTTTCCACTCTCAGCAACAGTTCAGACAGGGGCACTGTGGAAAACAGCTTTACTGTGTAACCTGAGTTTTGTGTCCCGCTGGATGCCGAGAGATCTGTTCTGTTCACTGATTGGGGAAATGGCATGGGGTAAAAATAAATTCATTTTAGGGTTGTATCATGATGCATGACTACTCTGACAGCTTGCAGCAGTAAACATTCTTCTCTGAGTGCAGAGTGGGAAAAAATCACACCAGGAAGAGAGCTAAAGCCTGACAAGTCTCACTAAAGTCTCCTTATTTGAAAGTGGGAAGAAAAAAGTGGGGCTCTGTGTGTGAGGGAAAGCAGACTAGCAGAGGTGTTGCATGAGACTGAATCTACTGGAGTGATCTCTGGTTGTCTGTACCCATCAGCAGTTCAGTCCCACTTCCAAAGACTCCCTGGTCTCTTGACTCTTTTCTGTTCTCTCTAAAGTAACAGTCAGTTCTTTCCTCTTGTTCCAAATTTCGTGTTTCTCCACATTCCTCTACCACATCTCATTTCCCTGCTGTCTTTGTCTACTTGGCCAGTTGAAGTACAACATCCTTCTCAGTCTGGCCTGGGTGTTGGAAGATGGGTGGAAGCACGCTTTCTGCTCACAGCTTTCCACCTAGTTACAGTCTGCCTCAGAGCTGCCAGGAGGGACACAAAAATGCCAAGAAAAGCCTTGTTAAGCTTATGGAGTCCTGGGCCAGTAAGCAATTAGTTTCTTTATGTTGCTGGATTGTAGGGTGTTAATGAGGTTTTGAGAAGTTTAGCTGCTTGTCTTGTCTTAAAAATGTGATAAGCCTTTAAAATTTATAGTTTTGAACCTATGTTTTGGAAATCTGAACAATTTTCATAGGTATGTGAAAAGCCACATCTGCTGTAAAAAGGTGTGGAACTCCTTCCTGCTTAATCTCCCTGCTCCAGATCAGTGAAATAGCAGAGCAGTTTGCCAGACATTTTTTAACACGTGCCAGATATTTCTCAAGACCAGCAAAGCAATTTTTTCTGTTTGGCAGAAAAATTGCCTTTTTCATTTTGCTCTGTTCAAAGGAAGTCCTTTACTGTAAAAAAACCTAAACAAATAAAACCATAAAACCCCACACATTCTCCACCTTGGATGCCAAAGATAGGGAAAAAATGTTTAGCTGTAGTTAAAGGCAGTTAAAAATGGGTTAAGATGTAAAATGTCGAAAAATCTTTTAAAAATGACCAATTTTCTCTATATATAGCACTAATGAGGTTGTCATCTAAGATTATGTTAACCATATATGCTGTAATAACACATGGGATATTGAGGCATTACAAGATCTGGAAGATTTTCTATTAGTGAAATACTTTCCCCCTGAAAAAAAGAAAAAAAACAAAAATATTGCTCCAATGGGTGCAGTAAAGTTTCCATGCAGCTTTATAGTAGTGCTTCTTCTTGCTATAACTCTTTCTTAAAATAAATTCACCATATCCAGGTTCCTGGAGTTGGTAAAAACTGAAGGGGAAAGGGAAAGTATGTCCTTATATGCCAAATCCAAGGAGTGGAAGAAATACAAGTAGAAATTTGTCACTCTGTTCTGTCTAATTGGTCTCTCTCTATACTTTTAGTGTTGCAGTAAACATAGCACAATGCAAGTGATTTCAGGATTGAGTTTTGGTTTGAGGGTTGTTCTTTTTAAGCATTTCAAACAAAATTGTGGAGTACACTTCAGGGCTCCTTCTCTGTCCCATTGTACATTGTACTTAAGGTGATGCACAACCATTTTAACAGGGTGGGAAAGCATATTGCTTTTTTTTTTCCTGCTTCTGTTTAAGCTAAAGAATTTACATCTGTTGTTTTTCCTTAGTTTTCTTGCTTTGCTTTTAGTACCTGTAAAGCATTTCTTGTATTATTTAGACCTGTTTAAGTATACCTTGAAATGCTTTAGAATTTAAAAGATTAGTTTTATATCAACCAAAGCATATTTGGATTAAGATTTACCAGGGATTCAGGAAACTCACACTTTTGCTTTTAATTTATCTAATTTTTATGAGTTGACTGCCTTGGAATTAGAAGAAAAAGAGAGGATTAGAGCACAAACCCTAAGGGTTCAGCTGACCTGACATCTGGGTTTCAGTTTTATGAAATCTTTTATGTTTTGAAATTTGAACTTCAGCTGAGCTAGCTCAGCTTTTAACTGCAGCCCTGAGACTCAGCTTGATTTGAATCCTTATCCTGTAGCTGCGGAATCCATTTCCAAATTATTGGAAGTTTATCTGTAAAGTGCTAATATGCTCTCTAGTTAGGAAATTAGGAAAAAAGGTGAAAACAGTTGAGAGACCCATAGCAGCAGATTTTCTCTTGCAGCTGGCCAAAACACAATCTAACTAATGATCTGAGGAAAACAGTTTTCCTTCTTTTTACCCCCATATAGTTCATTGGCAAGCCGCCTGCAGTAGCTGCTTTGACAGATATAAAATTGCCTCTGTCTTTATTGCATGGTCTGGCCACTGCCAGATTTCCTGGCCTTTCTTGTTCCAGTGGACACCATGGTGCTTTACTGAGATCTGAGGAAGTAAAATTCAGTGAAGTGGACGTGCCTGAATATTGGTATGAATATTGCCAAATACTCACTACGCAGTGAGCGGTAAAGTTCTCAGATTATTTTCAATTTATTCCTTTTACATAATTTGTGTTTCTGTCTTCTCTACAAAAATTATGGTCGGCAAGGAGTGATTTCTACGTGTCCTTCGCACATCGTGCTTTGCCGTATGTGAGCATTGGACTTTTAAACAGGATGCAGGAAGCCACAAAGCTTTTGTTGATCCCTATTGAAATGCAGCTTGTATTGAGAATCTTATGAAAAGGAAGCAGGTCCCCAACTGAAAACTGAAACTGCTGTGCCTCTCTGGTATGGGGATAAGAGAGAGAAAGGCAGGTTGTGGTCTTTGTCAGGCGCAGTGTGAAAGATGGGAATGCAGCTGGTTTCTGCATGGTGCTCAGGATGAACCTAGGGCAGAGTTAAGAGCTCAGCTAATTAGGTGGCAACTCGACATTGCTTGCTACTTGTAACCATCATTAAAATGCTTGCAAAATGCTTGCACATACAGTCATCTGGCTGGACTGCCTCACTTCGCTAACCAACAGCTTGTTTATGAGGACAGAAAATGATAAGGGGAATGGAAAATCGGCAAAAAAAAAAAAAAAAAAGGCGGGGAATGTGTGTCTGGAGGCGAGTGTTGA
>VXBB01012969.1:259189-286632 GCA_013399915.1 Illadopsis cleaveri
AAAAGGCAGGGAAGTTGTGTCTGTAGTGCAGTGTTGAAAAAATTGGCAAAAGGACTCCATACCCAGAAAAACTATACCACTTATTCTTATGGAATTGATAGTTACGGAAATCCAAGAAAAGGACACTCTTCCAGATAGTGTTTTTTACTGTTTTAGTACCAGAAATAATAGAGAATGGCTTTGCAAAAACTCTGGTGGCATTTTTTTCCAGGTACAAAGGACATTTTCTTTTCTATTGTCATTGTTACTCTTTTTTACTTGTTGTTAATTTGTTTTTTTCTTTTTCAGTAGCTGTTTGCTTGTGATAACATCTCTCTACTGCTGCAAACTGTGTCAGTGTGTGCATATATCTTTTCTGTGCTTATGGTGAATCCAACCATCATCTTAAAAAATAACTGTTTCTGTTTGTAAAAAAAAAAAAAAAAAATTATCGGAGATGGACCAGAAGGTGCAGTAACAAAGGGAGTAGAAGGACTGGGATGCCAGAAATATTGTTGAGGTAGACTGGGACTGGGATTTAGGGAGGAATTGTAAACTGACTGCCTCAGATGCAGGAAATCTGAGCTGATAGCTGAAAAGATTGTGGCACAAAGATGTGAAGTCATCTCTTACTGGCATAATGAAGTGACTGGGAAGGTGGATGGGGGAGAGGAGTTAAGGGAAGCTGTGTTGCATGAGAAACTGATCCACAGAGAGGAAATTGACATTGTAACTCAGTGTCACAGTGCCCAGGGTAGCACCTACAGAAGTCTGATGCAAAGTCTGTGAAAGTTAGCTTTGCTTTAAGAGTTAATGAAGATGAGGAAATGCTTTGGAATGATCCGCTGGCATCTAGAGAATACACTGGAAGGTTGTTTCATGGTCAGCAAAGTACCTAAAATTCATGTCCTCTGCTGGTGCATCTTCTGTAGCAGCCTCTTTTTATGACTCCCTCCACTTCTCTTCCAAACTGAAGTCAGCTTTTTAGGGATATGTTCTTTTGTTACCAGTGGCTTAGTTCAGAGCCCATACTAATACCAGCTGGAGCATGAACTGTTTTCCAGAAAACTTACATTTCTCTCAAAACTGGTTTTCAGTACTGACACTGAAAATTGCTATATGTTCATACAAATTCTACTGTTTCTATTTGTTAAATTATTTATTTATGGTTTTTTAAACATTTTAAACATTTTTAAACATTTTTGCATATCCCCCTCAGCTACCAGCTGTCATCATCCCTTGGTGTCCTTGTTTGAGGCCCATTCAAACACATTCAGGTGAAATGGAAGTTACCAGCATGGCAGTCACATTTTGTTGCATTCTCAGGCTGAATTCTCCTCATGGTAAAGAATTATTAAGTGGGCCAATACAGCAGTTTCAGACTAATTCACTAACAGCTCTATGTGAAAGGACTAAACTTCTTACTTGAGAACTTGAGATGTCCAGTGTAGTCCACTGAAACAAAAAGACTACTCTAAAGAAATGCAAAAATGGATAGATATAGAACACATTTTTTAAAAAAATTAAAGCTTTTCAGGACATGATTACTCTTAAATAACACCTTTTATTAAATCTTATGTAAAATTAGAAAGAATAGTACAATACAATTTAAATTATTCAATTGCAGTTAAAATTTGAGATTCATTTGCAGCATCATAATGGTTTGAGATATTGCAGTTGGAACTCATTTTTATTTTTCTCTTTAAAGTGGGCTCAGTGAAAAAGATCTTAATTTTTAAAGAACTTGACATCAAGAGAAATACCTGCTTTTCAGCCTGTTGACTCATTAGTTCATTAATATTCAATAGCTTATGCTCTGCTCATTTTCCACTCTATTCAAAACCTTACAAAGATATTATAGCAGATAATATTTAATAGTTTGTGTTAAACAGTGATCAGCAAGGGTTGCTGTTTTCACTTCTGTGACCTTTATAAAATCTGTATATTTTCTCTGAGTGTTTAGCACTTGTGGAAGGTTTAACAGGTTTGTGAGTACAGTAAGATTTGCGGTCTTTCTGACATTATCTCAGACATGACTTAGTGATTGTGACCAGATTTTTTTTTAAACTAAAAAAACATAAAAATACTAACTCGTAATTCTAAGAAAAATACAATACTCAGGGTGCTCACCATAATTCTGAATTGTGAGAACTCGTAAAAATATCAGAGAGTGTAAGGCTGTAATACATTTTAGAGAGTGTACTATAATCCTGAGATTGCAGAGTTGCTTTCTTCTGCAACCTTGGTATCTCTTGGGTATTTTCTAAAAACAACCCATTTAACTTAACTATTTACAAGACACATTATATATTATTAACCTTGAATGTTATTATATTGATTTTTATGTTAGTTTTCCGTTAAACAAAAATCAAAAAGAAATTAAAAGTGTGCCCCTCCCCCAGTGTTTTAACAATTGACTTTTTTTTTTTAATTAGACTCTTTTTTAGGTGTGGGATTTGTAAATTTAGGTTTTTTGGAGTTTACAATATTGAACAGTGCAATAAACCTTTGAGATGCACAGAAGAGTTTTTTTGTGTGGAAATTAACTACTATGGAGTAATTATGTGAAGTAATTATAGTTTCATATTAAGAAGTGTTCATGAATTACATATATAATGTAAGTCATCTGCAAACTGAAGACTTAGGTTCGAATGAAGAAGGGATGATCAGCTTGGAGATAAATAAATGTGTTTTCTCTGCTACAGTGATGTCATGTAGCAGAGTGTGCAGCTGGTACATAATCTGAATATCAAGTTTAGGAAAGCGTCAGACTGGTGTCACTGAGTGATCTGGAAACCAGATCATAACTGACCTAACACAGTCATAGGGTTCTGAAAAACACCTGCTGTATTCTGCTTGTGAGCTCTTGTTCTTATGGGAAGAAGAAGCTCTGGGTCTTAGGAGTATTTTGATGTGCTGATTAAAGAGCTGTGATAGTTGATAACAATAACATTGAAGTGATGTATCTGCAAATGTAGTAGCTGAGATCTGAAAAGCCTTCTGGCATCTGATATCTGAAAAGTTTAAAACTGAACCCCTGCTATTCTTGATAATGCCTGCAAGAACAACAGAGAGTTGATATGAGTTTAGGGATCATACTCCCCCAATATACTTCTGGTAGAATAACATGAGATGTAAATGCTCACCAGCATTACCTCCAGAAGAGAAATAAAATCATTATACAGAACATAAACCTTCATGTATGTTGTCAGAGTGACTGTAGATTACATCTGTTGTTGTTTTGACCTGTAATGAGTCCTGAGACTATGACAAACTCACTTAAAACATGCCTCAAAATGTATTAACAGTAAAGGTGACAGATTATTATTTATTATAGAGCTTTTTCCAACTGACTCTCATGTAACCATAGAAGAGTATATGCGTATGTCACTTTTAAGCACTGAAATAAGCACCCCACGGAAAACAAGCTGAAAATATTTGTGTGTCAAAGCAGTAACTGCTGCTTTTAAAGGTACACGAGGCCACAAGACAATATTTTATGTTTCATAGGTGTTACAGGAATTTCTTACTCTTCTCCTACAAACAGGGCCTGTATTTGAGCTATGTTTCCACCAAAATATCCCCTGACAGCAGCAACAGATGAGAGTGAGATGTTCACTTCATGAGCATAATTAAAGGAATGGTTTGTTACGGGTTTGAAATAACTATATTAAGACTTCTGGATAGCCCTCTATGTCTTTAAGTGAGACAGAATTCCATGCCTTTGATCAATTTTATTTTTTTTTTTATTCCAAGTGGCTGTGCCAGTCTTACTAAATTGGCTTCCCATTAAAAATTTGCAGTTTGCAAATGAAACTCAGCAAGTGGTAAACTAAAAGGAATCTTACTGAAAAAAATTCAGTCACCAAGGTGAGCAGCTCTGGTGGTGGCACAATCCTCAGCAGAGCACCCTGGTGACTGTCCCCCCTCCTGAGGTGCCCTGGCATAATCATTATGAGGCTCTGCAAATGGAAATGAGTGATTACCAGCACTTCCTGGAGCTTGGAGGTGTCATCGAGGTTAAGTCAGCCTATCTCCTGTGTTCAAACTGCTTCCATAAAGGAAGAAAAGAGGGTGATTGTCATTGGAAACTCACTTCTGATGGGGATGCAGACACCACCTACTTTGTAGGGAGGCCTGTTGCCTCTCTAGGGCCTGGGTTGCAAATGTGAGGAAGAATGCTTATGACCCTGGAACAGCCCTCAGATTACTTTCCATTATTGATGTTTCAGGGAGGCAGTGATAAAATTGCAGCAAAATGTCCAAGGGCAATCAAGAGACACTTGAGGTCTTTGAGGTGACTAAGTAGTGGATCAGGGGCACAAGAAATGTGTTCCTCTATCCTTTCAGGCGCAGAGAATGATGGGGGAAGAAACACCAGATCAATACTAGACTCCAAACTGGGTGTCACCAGCAGGATTTTGGAATTTTGATTTCCTATTTGTCTCAAATGGGAAAAAGAATCTTTGTGCAGAAGTTAGCAGGACTCAATGAAGGAGCTTTAAATGGGTTTTGGATGGGGAAAAGGATAAACCAGGCTCGCTAGAGAAAAGCCTGGTAGCCGCACAACAATGTTTGTGGTGTACAAGTGAAGTACTTTGATCTGCCATCTCTGTGGAGGTACAGGATAGAGAGTCACCCAACAGCAGAGATGGAAGTGTTACTGGTAAGTTAGAAAATGTGGAAAAGCCCAAAATAATCATGTAGGAATTAAGGCTTCTCCCCCACAAAATGGGGATAGTTGCCAGAGTCTGCTGTTCTAAGAGGAGGAGCTAAGTTGGTTTAGATAATTTAAATATAACCCAGCTGTAATACCTGAGATGTCACTAAGGTTTTTCAGGATACAAGGAGAACAAAGCAGTGTGATTATCACTCTGTAATGAGAGCTAAAACAACAAAAAGGGTTCTCTCACCATGTGTTATGGACTGATGAACTGGAGTAGGAAGCAATATCTTTGTAGTACTGTCTGCGTATTACACCTGGACATCAATCATAATCATTACAATGCTGACTAGCATTTTTATGAGCAGGAGATCACAAATTTGAAAAGAAACCATTCTTACCCCTACTAAGATGTTTCTGTGGATATTATGGAATAAAAGCAAAGTACTTGCTATTTTTTCAGTAGTATTTGGGAAAAGCAGTAAGTTATGTGATTCTGGAGCCAAATAAACTCATGTGTGCTGAACAAGCTAGACACTAAGACAAACACTCTTTATAGAAAAGCTATGACAAAACCACTCCACTGTTTCAGGTTTTGGTGAATTTTTACCACCCAAATGCAATTGGTGTCATGTTTAAAGGCTTTTTGCAAACCATACCCGAAGAGAACAAAAATTAAATACATCAATGTTATGGCTCTTTACAACACACAAGAGTATCCTGAGCATCCAGTTTTTATCTTGTGATAGTTAACAACTCTCCCTACAACTGAAATAAGCATCTTCTATTGTAACCAGTAGAGGCCTTTTTCACGTTGACTAAAGCAGTTGAAGTCCAAAATTGAAATATGTGATTGTAGAAGTTTTCCAATTTAATAATATTAAGGACTTATCCACTATATTAGACATTCTTTCAGCCCTTAAAATATTTGTACATTGTTTGGATAATTTTCATTATGTAAATTTGCTGCAAATTGTGTAATTTTAAAATACTATTATTATTTTTTAATCTAGATTTCAAGTCTTTATTGAAATTTTTCTTGCATTTTAATCGAATCTACAGTACTCTCAGTAAACAGCAGAGGCTGGATGTTTGAGTTCTCAGTTTGAGTTTTCTCAGTTTTCATGATCTCAAAGTGATTTCCATGTCACAGGACTTTGCTTCCTCTCTCCATGTGTGAAAATTTTAAGTCAACCATTTTGACAGAAATACCCTGTCTGTTAGTAAAAATAAAAACATGACCCAGGCAAGAACTCATGACCCAGTGATCTTATTTAGCCTGGACAGAAGATTTTTGTCAGTCAAACATTACAAAAAAGAGCTTGATGATAGAATGTGATAAGCTTATTGCTAATAAATCCATATTAAATGGGAAATACTGTTGAAAAAATTAATTCCTAACATCAGTTCTTCGAGCCCATGGTATATAAAATTCTGTCCTTCTTCCTAAAATTGATACAAATTAATGTTATATTCTGATAGAAAGCTCAATAAGGATGCCCTTGCTTTTCTAATTTAGTCCTGCATCTTTTTTTTTGTTTGTTTTTTGTTTCTTTTTTCCCCCGTTTTTTTTTTTTTTGTTTGTTTGTTTGTTTTTTGTTTTTGGTTGTTAGGTGGAAACTTCCTCTGGAGGTCAGCCTATCATGCTGCTTGGGGTCATATCCATCAAATTTTAAATACAAAAATAATTTTTAATGGAATTTTCTTCTTTACATTCCAAGTATGAGTTTTACTTTAGTGCATATTTTTTATCGTTTGTTGTATTTTTTTTTTTGGTGGAAATTTTTGTGAGTTTTTGGGTAGATAATTTCTTAGGACAGCAAAATCTGCAAGAAGGTATAATTCTTTTCTTCTATAGTTTATAGTGAAATCACCTAGGCAAAGTTTGATTAGATTTAATTTGGTGACTGCAAGTGAAACAAAAAGTGAGAAGTAATGAGCTCCAGTTACTTCAATTGTGGTCAGTTTTTATATAAAAGCTGAAAGTGGAATTAACTCTGCTGCAACATGTTGGACAGTATAATTTTTGCAGTCAGCTGAAATATCAGCAAAAGGCCTTAACTTGCAGTTAAAAGTTTCACAGAAAATGCATTTATTTATAATTTGTTTAATTCCATGAACAATTAATAAAATGTTGAGACTGAATAAAATTAATGAATCTACTGAATATAAGCTGTGTTTTAAAGCAGAGGGTGTGTTAAACCAGAAATGAAAAATGTTTAGTTATGCCTTCCTGTTTTTCTAAACCACAGCAATTGAGCAGCAGGTAGTTTAATGACAAATATAGGTCTTAATTTAGCTCAGTTATCACCATACACTATTTATTGATTTATTGAAGAAGGTACATAAAAGATTTCAACATTTTGACTTAATTTCCCAATAAATATCGCTTGCCTCTTAAAAGATGATCTGTTTTTTTTTCTAATTGTCTTTTGACATTTTTGTTTCTAATTGCAGTGAGACATCTCTTACACTTAGCTTCATCAGTTAAAAAACCTACTAGAAAACCACTTGTTACTTAGCAAGAAGGACAGAGGATTTTTATGTCTTCACTATGTCATGACTGGCTTTAATACTGGGATTTCTGAGGCTCCAGCATGTTTTGCTGCCAAGATGTCTTTATTCAAAATAGAGATAGCTCATGACCCTGCACTTTCAATGCAGTGTCTGAGCATGTATTTCCATTAAACCACAAAACTATATGCCAATCTCATGGATTTAGAATAAGATTCTAAAGATTCTTTCTTGACATCTTCATAGCCTTGAATAGATTTATTCTATGTATGTTATACACTTCCTCCCATTGTATTTTTGTTGCTATTCATCCTAAAAGTCTGGGTAAAATTACATTGTCCAAAACATTGGATGCTCTCAAAATTGTTTTTAAGAATTCTTCTTCCTAGCAAATTTCCTTCTATTTTTTATGTGCCTTTTTTATCTCTGTGTGGAAGTCTAAGATTATTAAATTAGTTTGTGAATCCACATGAAAGAAACAAAAACTGGAGTGGTAAATATAACTTATTTTAACTTTTGGCAAGGTTTTTGGCATAGATTCCTCTGTAAAAATAGACTGGTGATGTAGGGGCTGGAAAAATTCACTAGAAAATTTACTAGATGAGTGGGAAATTGATAAGGCTGGGCCTAAGTATTGAGATTAGTGAAGACTAACAAAGAGTACCTTTGAACCAAAGGTAAATGTTGAAAGAGAGTTTTATTTCTTTTCTCAAGTTTTGATCCTTAACATTTCATAATTTCTGAGTAAAAATATGAAAATAGTGAATTGACCACTCTTATGCTGAATGCTTCAGGAAGTATGTGCATCGATTACAGAAATTTTAACAAAATTGTTTTGGAAGGAATGTTTAGGCAGTCAGACAAACTACAGTGTGAGTTTTGGGTTGGGTTTGTGATTTTTTATTTTCCTCACAAAAAACCATTGTAAATTTGGCTTGGCATACTGAATATATGTGGAGTCATATGAAAGTTCTGATGGTGTTCAGTATAGTTTTATAGTTGCACTCTCTTTAGAGAAGTAAAATTTTCATACTTCCTTTTAGCCCCTTTCCTCCTTCTGAATAACTGAGAAGTTTCTTGATGAGTCAATAACTTGAAAATCAAATCCTTCTGCTTATTGAGGAAAAGCTTTTGTTGCAGTAGAGACAAAGACACTTGTTTCTTCATGCTGAATAGCCAAATTTTTCTTCACATACCTCATATTTATAGGAATATCAGAGGATACTGTGTATGAATCTAGTTGTCTGTTGAAACAGTTCATTGGTTGGTAATGGTTAGTGTACATATCTACCAAACTTTTTTCTTTCTAGATATGTTTACATTTTTTTCTCATGGATTCTCACAGGATAGAGTTATTTTATAGGTGCAAACTGTTTTCTGACAAGGATAGATTGTTATGCAAACTGATTCTCATTCTTATGATTCTTTTCTCATGGGAAATTAACAGGCTAGCTGTTTAGCCAAAAGAGCAAGGCCTGATTTTACAAGGCCTTTCTTTTATAAGGTTTTACCTATATGTAGCAAACTTCAGCATTTATTTTTGTGCAGTCATGTTTAAAAATTTTCTGGCGAGGCATAACAGCTATACTTGAAAATTCTAAATAATTACTTCTTTCTTCTTCCTCCTTCATTGATTATTTATCCACAGTTTTTTGAATAGATGTTTGAAAATCTATGAGTGGCAGTAAATCAGAGCAAAATACATGTCATTTCTCTTTTGCTGCAAAAATTAAAATAATTGAATATTTGAGGTGATTATCCATGTAATAATTATCTTAAGCAAGGAGAAAAGATTAAATTTTTCCATGTAATAATTATCTTAAGCAAGGAGAAAAGATTCAATTTTCAAAGTAGCCCTAACATATTCTTGAGCAGTTTTTCGTTTGAAAAGTCCAGCATTATTTGGAGTAGGATCTTAGGACACTGTAATGTATTTCATAAAAAAGGTAAAGGTTATTGTGATGATGTAGTTACATGCTGTTTAATTAATGCTGTTATTCTCTGAAATTTGGTAAGCAACAGGTTGGGGTTTTTCTGAACAGTTTCTTCAGCTTAAATGGAAATAAATGGTCTCATAAGGCATACATATTTTTTACTACATTTATGTCATATGTTTGTTTTATCTTTGCACTGCAAAATGTGTCCTGTAGTTTAATACTTCGTGATAAGATTCAGAAGACATTGTAAGTCAATGTTAAAATATGTTTAGTTCCGGTTGAAAAAGACTGTCAGATACAGGATTAGAGTGGTAAATTTTGGCAGAATTGAAAGGAGTCATTTAAAGGATTACAATGAGTCATTGTTAAAATTACTGTAATTATACTGGGAACCCTTGCTAATTGCTAAGAAATGCTAAGCAATTGGGTAAAGACATAGCTACATTTGAAACAAGTAGTGAGAGTAAAGCATAATCAATTGACCTATGCTTGGAGATATAAAACATCTCAAACAGAAAAATACACATTTGACGTGTGAATGTAGAAGGTTACTCGATAATTTTTGTGCAACCAAAAGTCTGGTCAGAAGTAATGTCCAGTTAGTGCTTTACAAAAGAAATTAATCTCTGGTTACATTAGTAATAAATGCCTTGGAGTGTAGTCAGAAGAACAGATTTTATTGTGCTGAATGCTGATACATCAAAGAGTGTAGACATGGGTCTGCTTGACATTTATATTCTTTTTTCGTTTAATTTCTAAGTGATAGCTTGTATTTTATGCCAAGTGGCATAACCTAACTGCATAGATACGCGTACTTTAGGATGAGGTGGGGAGGACGTGATGACCAGCACTACACAGCATCTGGGCCAACAGGGAATATGGGGATCCAAAATAAAATGACTGGGTTTTAGCAAGTATTAACTCAGGAGTAGCTGTATGTACATCTTAACTTTGTTAAAATTAACATTCATTACCTTTAGGGTGAAATAATTTCCACTGCATTCCCCTAAAACACATTGTCAGTGTCTGTGCAATGCTGCAACTAATAAATGTTTTTTATTAAAAACATGGTATATGCAATAAGACTTTTCACTAAACAGGGAGACTACGTTGATCTCCCTTGATTTTGTTTTCAAATTACTTTGAGATGCAAACAAATTAGAGCAATTTGAAATTCACTGTTCCCCAGTCAGTAGTAAAGAAATCAACACAAATTAAATTAACCTGGTGATGGGGCTGAGTCTCGAGTTGAGATGGAATCTGTGTTTCAGTCAGCTTGGTCCCAGATAGCTTTCTTGGCATCCACAGTCACTTTTGAGGACTTTTAAGGAGTGTTTTCCAACAGGAATATCTGACATTACAAGTAATATGGAGTTCAAAGGAACACACTGTCAATTAGTGCTGAGTGTCAGCAAGTGAGACTTTATTGTCAACATCATTGTACATCACCATTAAGAGCAGATGTTGCATCCAATTAATTGGCAACTTTCCAATTACTTTGGTTTTGTGTGTGGCATGGAAATGTCACATTCCACTCAAAAGAAGTTCAACTTCTCTAAAGCTACTCTAAGAAGAAAATGATTCATGTGTGAGGATGATGAAAGAATACTCTTTGACTCAGATGTGTGTCAAAGTATGTGTGATGACTTCTGTAGTTCAGATTACTATTTAAATGTTTATGACTTATAGCAAATCTATATGTTTTAAAACAAAAAAAAATTATAAACCCCATGGGGTTTGGTTTTGCATGCCTCTACACTCCCATGTGGAATGGCACAGTTCAGTGTCAGGATGTGAGCTCCTAGTGGCTATTGGCATAGATAAGGAACAACTCAATCCCTTACCCTCTATCTCATCTTACTTTTCTATTTGGAGCATGACAATTTCTCTTCATGTTTGTTTGCTTTCCAGGCATAGTTTTTAGAATATTTTTAAAGCAGAACTCATGCAGCTAAATGCCAGGGATGTATGAGGTAAACATTTCACAGCAAATTTACATAAGGTAATCCGTGATTATACTGACAAAAATGGGGATAAGTGGCACTGGAATTATTTTTAGGGGTGTGTTTTTTTGTTTGATTGAGTTTTGGTTTTTGGTTTTTTTTTTAATACCGTTTACCTAAGCAGGATTAATAGTGAAGTGACAGCTTAAAATAAATGATAATTTAATGCTATATGTAAAGATCTAGGCAACCAATCTACAGATGTTGATTTCAAAAAGAGTCAGAGCTACATATTTGAGTGTTATCTATATAATTTTTTGTGTTTAAGTGAATAAGTGTACAGATTACTTTCTTTCCATGTCATACATCTACTTTATCTGATTCTTTCAAGGTACGGTCATTGGCAACCTCACCTGATTTAATAAGGTTGTTAAATAGCATTTTCTTTGCAAAAGTACATTAAAAGTATTAAAAAAAGAAAGAAAAAAACCCCTGTCTTAGAGTACTGTTTTACATAGAATCTCTAGTTTATTGTAGTTTATTAGAATAAAATATTATTTTCTGTGAATTTTTGTGGGCAGTCTCAGTTGAAAAATGATCTCTGATTTTTCTCTATTGAGGAAAAATCGGAGTAAGATTTACTTCTTACACAAAATCTAGATAGGTCCTTCTAGAACCAATAACACTAAGTAATTATGGAACATGACCTTGTGATCTGAAGCAAAGACAGCTTTGTACTCTGTCTGCTCCCATAAATTTGTACAATTTATCTTATGAAGTAGGAAATAATTGAAAATAATGTGAATGGGAAATTGCATAGAGACTGTCAGAACAAACCCAATAAATCCTGCCTAGCCACTTTTATCACCTCTCCCTATACTAAACATGGAAATTATAGCTTGCAACCTTTTACAGTCTCAAAATAGTAATTTTCAGAAGTGATGGGGTCTTCTGTAATCTGTAGGCAGATGTTACAGGGTCAGTGGGTTTTCTCTTTCTCTGGACAAGGAGTACTCAGCTGATGTACTCTGCTTCACTGCAGGGGGGTGTCATTCCTAGGAAAAAAAACATCCAAAGAGAACTTTTAGGGGATTTCAACATTTATCAATTATACTTTGACATGGTTATTCTCACTAATATATCTTTCAAAGTGTTTTTATGCAACTGTTTTGAAAAGCCAAAAGTAACAGTCTTTAAAACGAGTTTTCAGGCAGACAAGGGTTTTTTTTTTTTTTCCTTTCTGGAAACTATTCATAAAGTCTCCCTCCTGGAGGACTGAGATAGACAGCAACAGAGGTGGAAAAAAGAGTTAGTGTCTGTAATACTATAAAGATATCACAAGTACAGTAAACTTTCAATGGCTTGATAACTCTGGTTAGAGTTTAGTAAAATGGCTTACCAGTTCCATTACTGGATCTATTACTGACCAGGAGCTGGCTTCTTGCTGGGATTGCAGGAGTCCCTTATTTCTTTTTCTTTATTTTCTAGCAGATACTTACATAGTTTGGGTGTCTTTGTCTGTGGAGACTTTTTATGTTCCAAGGGTGTATAGAAAAACTTTCCTACACCATTTCCTATACACCATTTTTCTTCTTGGGTTTTTCAGTTTTCACAGCATTGGGTGTAGCCTTGGTGCTTTTGAAAAGGCAAGGAAAGGCTATACATAAACCAGAGGTATAGACATAAATTTGGATACCCATAATAAAGCAGTATAAAATTTGCAGTAACACTGAAATACTTCCCCAAAGCAATGGAATTCTCTGCTTCCTCCTGAGCACTTCTCTCATTACATTATACCAATGTAAATTACATTATACCAATGTATACCAATGCATGTATGCATGTACATATACTCAAATATATTTATAGCAATTGCTGGTGTATTTGTTTTGTTACTCCTGTGCCTAATATGTATATAATCAGCATGGATCTGTTGAGTACTGGTTTAGTTCAGAGTAGTGACCACAGGACTTGACATCAGAGGTCATAAAACAAGTGTTATCACCTTACACTTTTGGCAACCATTGTATTCTTAATGCTGTCGTATTCATCACAATCCTGTGTAGAGAAAAGGTTGGGGCAGAAAATCCTCAGGTGGACACAGACCTGTGTTTTGAAAGTTTATTTCACACACTGCAGTGTATAAATTTTAATAGTGTATCATGACTGCTGAGAAATCTTTTAGATTGCATTTTTGATGGAAGTGTTCATTTAGCCTCAACCTTGGGAGTGTGGCCATTTGCTCTGAGGTCATTATGCCACTGTGGTTGAGGTCAGGAGCTTCTGACGTGCCGCGTGTTGCCAGGCTACAACCTCAGTTATTGCTCAGGTATTTGCAGCGTTTAATTTGTAGTACTGTTGCTAAGGCAACTGACTTATAACAAATTTCTGTTTGCATTTCTAGATGGGAGGAGCTGATGAGTTGCATTTCTTAGCACTGTTCCAGAACTGTCTTTAGGTTTGCTAGGTCTCTTTTAAATGCTAACTTTAACTGACATCTGTAAGATTTTTTCACTATACCTGAGCTCTCTTCTGACCTGTTTTGTGAGACCGCAACAAGCTTTCCTTTGCATTCTTTTTTGATCATGCAGGAGGAATCTGCACATTGTATTTGTATGAAATTGCTGGAAAAACTTTAAGGTGTTTTCTGTGAACATATTTTATCCAGTTATAAGTTTTCTGTCTCTGTCTTACAGTTCCAAACTTGAGTCATTTTTATTAGGAACTTTGTGCAGCCTGGCCTGTTACAAATTCACTAATGTTGTATTTTGTGTGAACAATCTCCAGGCATATACAGCAATGATTTTGATTGACTGCTCCTTACTACAGTTTGTGATTACTTGCAGAGAGTCACCCTAGATAGAATTAGATACTTTACCTACTCATTCTTCCTCAGTTGTTCCCTGAGTTGCAATAACATCACAGCTGACAGCAAAATTAATATCTTTCCTTGTCAACAGAGATGTCTCTTTCCTCATGCTTTGTCTTCCAGAGTTCATGCAACCTACTTTAAATTTTATGTTGGTTTTTATTTGTGCAATTTACTTTGTCATCACCGCAGAATTCTCAAGTTCTTCTTTCCTGGCACAAGGAAAATAGTTATTACTCTGCCCTTTAAGCATTAATTATCTCCATTTGTTGTCAAATATTGTGCTGTTAGGTTCTGGAAACCTGAGTAGTAATTACCTCCACAGTTCCCTTTCAACATTAGACTAAATGGATAATAATATAATAAATATATAGTGACCTAGGAAAGGAATTTTTTTATTAATTACTTTATATTGGAATTGCAAACAGATGTCTAGTAATAATAGAGTGTTTTCATGCTTTACTGGTGGTCCTAAGATATCACAAATGTTTCCCACTTGTTCTTCAGTATTTGTTAAATTATTTTTGCCTTTAAAGAGCATTAGTATTTACAGAAGAATAAGTGCAAGGCCTTTGCAGACTTGCTACCTTCCTACTTAATATAACTTTTGTGTATAGTATTCATGAACCAGATAATTTGATGGAGTGAACCAGCCTTAATGCTTCCTATTTTATGAAACTTTAAGACATTTAATGAAATTTCATTTTCATTAATATATGAAAGTTACTAAATTTTATAAAAAGGATGAGGAAGTTAATTCAGGCATATAACTGAATGAATTTACCACAAGTTCTGAAAACTAATGGAAGATAGAACAAGGCAGCTGTCAGATAAAGGTTGCAATAATGAATAATAAGATTTTTCAAATTATCTAGGAATCTTACTAATAAAACAGACTATCATAAAGTATTTAAGAGGTTCCCCTTAGGGGGAGAATGAAATGGCAGTTTTCTCTGGAGAATGTTAAAGGGGAAGTCAGCTTACTCTCAGTATAAGACCTCTGCCAGTGTTTTAGGCAGGTTTAAAGACCTTTCTGGTGAAGCACAGAGTTAATGCACAGGATGCAACAGCTCCTACAGTGTATTTGTCCATTATTCCTTAATATGACCTGGAGGAAGCAGTAGAAGGAATGCACGACTCCACTTTTATTTTCTGTTTGACAGTATTTACTCCTATGTAATACCAGTCTTTCCATTGTCTTTGTGCACACAACAGTGGAGACAGAATTGTGGTTTTACCTCAGCCAGCAACTGAATACCACACAGCCACTGGCTCACACCTCCTCTCCCTGGGTGAAAAGGGGAGGAGAATCAGAAAAGAAAAGGCAAAAGTAGAAGGTTGAGATAAGAACAGCTTAATATTTGAAAACAAATAAAATGTAATAGTAACACTAGTAATAATTATGATTATAAATCATTATTATTATTACTATTGTTAATAATATTAGCAATGATAATAAGTAATAAAAGAAAAGGGGACAGAGAGAGAGTGAGAGTGAGAGAGATAAAACTCAAGCAAGACAAGTGATGCACAATACCCATCTGTCTCCAAGCAGTGATCTGCCCCTCCCTGTCAACTCCCCCCAGTTTATATATGGGGCATTATGTTCTGGGGTATGGAATATCCCTTTGGGCAGTCTGGGTCAGCTGTTCTGGCTAATCTCCCTTCTACTTTAGCTTCTTGTACATCTGCTCACTGGTAGAACATGGGAAATTGGAAAGTTCTTGACTTAACAGAAATGCTACTTAGCAACAACTAAACCATCAGCATGTTATCAACATTATTCTCGTCTTAAATCCAAAACATTCTTGGTCAGAGAGGAAGAGCAGTGTTGTACCACCTGTGCTTTGTGTTTACAGTGTTAGCTCTGTGTGTGTGCTGGAAAAGGTTCTGCTCTTTGTCTTGTCAAATCTGGGTGCCAGCCACATGAAAACTCATGAGCACATGTATGTCTTCATCCATATCCCCATCAAGAATGTTTATTCACACATTCTAGAGCTGGGAATGAAAAACAACCACTCCTGGGATTTGGCTACCTCTTACAGTCTTAGGTCTTTCTAGCCTCCCCAGGAGGAAGGGAAAAGTGACTTTGGATGGTGCTGATAATAGGAGAGAAAAGAACTGGTACTGTTTTGTGTCTCTTTTCTTGTAATGGATTGTTTCTTAAGAAAAGTTTATCTGACTTTGAAGCCCATTATCTGGATGCAAAATGCCTGTGTAGTTGCTATGTCTTAATCTCTTAACAGTGGATACTGTTTATCCCTTAAAACACCCTATTAAAAAAAAAAGTCTATATTTAATGATCTACTATTCTGAAAAACATCAGAGAAGTAAATAAAACTCCAGTGATTTTCTCGGAATACAAGACAGCTGATGGGTGTAGGCTGGTAAGAACAGAAATTTTGTCCAAGTTAATGATATAAAATGTCAAAACATTTTCTTAAACCATCCAATTAGTTGTTCAATACCTCCTGTCCACCCACTCATTTGTTCTTTCAGTAGCAAGGGGTTTTTTTCACTATTTCTTAAACTCTGCAATAATACCAGAATAAAGACTTGATGAACTATAAGGAACATATGTTTTAGTTTTAATTGAGTTTTAGCAATAAAACAGAAGTGGTGTGATTTCTTAGAATAAATAATGATTTAAATTACATTCTTCTATGGACCTGGGAACTTCAAAATTGTGATTATGTCCTTCAAATTATGTATTATTATCATAATATAAGTATCATAATTGTCATAAGATACCATTTAGTTTTTTAGAATGTTGAATAGCTCTGCCTGATATTCTATGTGGAAAGCTGTAGTATTTGGTAGAAGAGAATTGGCTTTAGAAGATAAAGCAAATTAATTAGCAGTAGGACAGCTAACACATATCTAAAAATATTAGATATGAATCTAATATCTGATATGATATTAGAACTTATTAAATAGTTGTTCATATGTTTGAACTGTCTTAAAAATAACATCTGTCTTTCTGGAAATATATTTCAGCAATTTGAAGTCAAAATAGTGGGTTGATATTGGCTAGTTTAGTTTGCCTTTATTATTTCCAGTAATTATTCAATTCCAGTAGTGCCTATGGTTGTCAAAATAAGGGCAAAATGAATTCATCACTTACACATGTTGTGGTGTTGGGTTTTTTTGTGTGTGTGGGTTTTTTTGTTTTTGTTTTTTTGTTTGTTTGTTTGTTTGTTTTTTGTTTGTTTGGTTTGTTTGGTTTGTTTGTTTGTTTTTTAAAATTTTGCAACACAATTGAGCCTNCTAAGCCTACAGGTTATAATTTTTAACAATTTCAGTAGAGGTTGTTCTCTCAACTGTCTCAGCTGTGAAGAAATGACCAGAAATTACCTCCTTGCTGTGAGAGATTCATTTAAGTAGTATTGATGCCTTGGAAGGCTGACCTGAGATAGAGACTGAACAGAGCTAGAGAAGGAAGTAGGTATTTATTGAAGACCCTCTCGGATCCACCTAGGGCAGGACAGGGCCTGGCCAGGGCTGCACCCAGGGTTCACTACAAACAGTCATACACAAAAGGCTGACCAGTCACGAGATCTTACATGTTTTTTCAGTTTTGGTCCATTTGCATATTGGGGTTTAATTGTCCAATTACAGCTTCATGTTGTGAGGTCCCATCCTTCTTGTTCCTCCCTTCAGTCCACCATTGTTTGTGCTTTTGGGCCTGAAAATTGTCCTTGGTTCTCAGCCGAAAAAGGATTTGTTTTGTCTACCTACCCTGTGAAGAGATCTCACGAGCACTTAATATGAGGCTCAGAACTACATCCCTAGGCAGCACAGAATCTGCAAATATGAAAGCTAAAGCTTAAGGCATCAGTAACACAGTTGCTGGTGAAAATATGTAGAAAACATAAAGGAAAAAAAGTAGTAAGTAAATGCAGTTACATAATATTAACTTACTTTCACACTGTAAACTGATCACTTACATGAATCACCTTTTCAAATATTTAACCATTGGCTTAAAAACAACTTTACACAAATGTATAACATACCCAGTTCAGCCTACAGCAATCAAAACATTGAGTACAAAATTATATTTCAAGTTTTCTATACTGACAATGGAAGCAGACCAGAGAGTGCTGCAGTGAAAGAGACATAAGGCACTCTGGTGTGCTGCTGACTAGTGAATACCTAAAGGAGACAAGAACAAACAAGATAAAACCCCCACCCTACTCCCATCAGCCCCCCACTTAAAAAACAACAACAACAACACCACCACCAACTTTCAAAGTACATAGTTTTAAGCCTTGGGCAAATAGGACCTAAGAAGCTTTTTTTTTTTTTTTTTTTTTTTTTTTTTTTTTTTTTTTTTTTTTTTTTTTTTTTTTTTNTTTTTTCCTTCTGCACTTTGTCTTTAGTCTTTACTTTTGGTTACTTTTTTTGGTTGTTGTTTTTTGTTTGTTTGTTTTTCGTTTTTTTTCCCAGGAATTCTAGAACTGGATTACTCCCAGGGTGCAACAGAGGGTTAACTCATCTGTGTCCAAGGGCGTTTTATGACAAATTTATTTTCATAGGAATATATAGGTTCCTGTACTGAGCAAAAATATAAGCCAAACATAAAATTATTTTTCTCAGTGCTGACGTGGGGGGGAAGATTCTTGTAGTGGGATATATAACTGGAAACTGCTGGCAAAATTTACAGGAAATTACTTCAGTGGAGCAGACAATTTCCTTTTACCAGGGTGTTTTATTAATTCATCTGTTGTACCATGTTGTATTGATGGAAATGGTCATTGCAATATATATTTTGACATTTTAATTTAGAATTTATGACAATCAGTATTTACCCTAGAAAAGGAGGGGATTTTCAACATATTTTACACATAAATATATTTTTTTACTGTCATCTATTTGTATTTTTCTAAGAAAATTGGTTAAAAAATATTTCTATATTTCTCCTTTTACACCTTGCAAATGATTTGAAAATTTCCTTTTGTGTAATTTTCTTAAAAAAATGTGAAAATGTTATTAATCTGGACCCATATCAATCATATTTTCCCTTACTACCACTCTAGCTAACATGGGAATTCTGCTCTACTCCATCTTCTGCCTTGGATTACTCTTCATTATATAGCTGCAACAGATTGCTCATATTAAATACATAAATCCACACTATAATTTTTCAATCCAATGTAATCATCATTACCAAGAAATTTCTGTGATTAACTACTCTTGCAATGCATTTCCATTGTGTCAGCTTTGCCACTCCTGATCACTAAGCTTTGACTTCACTGTGCATATACATTTCAGATTCGTGATTTGTTTCCTAGACTCTGCAAAGATTCAATAAATGTTTGTAAATGTCTTGTTGCTTATCTATATGTGTCCCTAATTGCACTAAGCAACCTTTCAAGTTTGCTGTGTTTTAGTTTCCCCACTAAACAGAGGAGAGCTGGTGGGAATTACCAGCCATGGCTCACCTGCACCCTTCAGTGTACTGCCCTCACTAAGGCTAATGTCTAATACCTGTAAGGTGTGATCTAGTAAATGACATAGTGAGTGAGATAATACAATGAAAGCCAGCCCCATCTACTTCCCAAGTCTGGAAGTCTGGAATACTTACTTATGTGCAGTGTGTGTGTTGGAATGGATGGGTGTAAAAAAATCTTACCGTATTCAGATTTTTTCTGGAGCCACGTGACAGGAGATCTGAATACAGTTTTGCAGAGAGTTGTTCACTTCATGACCATGTTGATGACAGAAATGGGAATCCTACACTTCTATTGCTCTCGAAAAGAATTTTTGAAAGGGATGACAAGAATGCAAGGATAAAAGGACAAACATCTCATTTGTGTCCTACTGTACGTCTAGTCTGAGATTTGTACCAAAAGCTTGTTTAAATAATTTCCTATTGTTCTTTGTTTTAAGAGTCATTACAGTTTTGGAGATATTTGAGTGATGATGATGACATAGTCACTTCTGATGAGCTGTTTAAATGTTTGCTTAAATATTTCACTTATTAAATCCTTTGCAAAAATATTAATAAGTGAAACTACAAAAGCAGGTGTTTTCATTTAGAAGGGGTACTTTTTATTCCTTCTTCTAAGGCATTTAAATCTTTATGAATACATCTCTGTTTTCTTGGCAGTGGAGCAAGAAGAAAAGTGAACTCTGTGAGATGTAAGTGTGATTCAGGCTGGATAGGCCAGAGTGGTTGAGGCTGGAAGGGACTCCAGTGATCCATCTTGATGCATTTGCAGTAGTGTCAGTTCAGGGCTGTGTGTGCTTGTGGAGAATGATGACTGGTTGACCTCATTAGGTACCAAACAAGATCTTTAGTGTTAAAAACTGTTTTGATTTTGGCACATACTTCACTGATTGCAAGAAGTAAAGAGTAATTATGAGAAGTTGAAGTGCTTGAAATATTCCATTTTTATGTTTTCACCTTTGCTTCACACATCAATTTGAAACATCTTTCTGCAGTGTAATTTGATGAGAAAGGCAAAAAAGGTAGACAGGCACTCTTGGACTCCACGGGTGTTTCATTTTTACTCTCAGTAGTTTATGCATTTGCTGTTGTCATTGTCATTAAAAATCATTATTGCTTTCAAACTGCTATATCTCAAAGGCCGAATTAACTGCAATTAACTGTAGATGTAAAGTGATTTTTTACTTGCTAAAAATAGTTATACTGTAACATTGAGTTTGAACTTGGAGGCTAATTGCATCATTTTAGAAATAACAAACCCCAGAACTTTAACACATTAACTGTAATTTACTCCACTAACATGTACAAATTGAAATCTTTTAAGTGTATTTAAATTGACTTTTAATTTTTCTTATTTCATCTTGTATGCTTTATTAAAAAGCATTAAGGGATCTCGAGGCCAATATTGCTCTGAAGTATATCAACAGAAACACAAGGCTAATTTAAAAACGTTTCATTATATTTTCTATAAGAGGTTGAACTATTTATAAAACTCAGTTATTCACTTGTAATGAGGATCATAAAACTCTTTACTATTTCTGTGAAACACCTCTTGCATTTCGTTACTACACTACCCTTTTTTTAATTTTTTTTTTTTTTTTCTTGTGGTTGATATCTGCTCGTATATGAAAGGCTACTTTTCACTGCATGTTTATAAAAGTGGGAGAACTTTTCATCCTGACAGGAGGCTTTGAATATAATTGTAAAATAACTCAAAAAAAGTTCTGAGTACCAACACGAGAGGAAAGAATGTGGGCAGGTGCCAGCAAGCAGTGGTGTAGTGGCAGAGTCATGGGTTAAAGTAGTAAAGAAAATAAAAATGAGGAAAAATAGAGTATAACCAAATGTGAATTTTTTATGAATGAGAGAAGACATACATTTCTTGTGATGCCGGAATTGATAGAATATCTTTATTAGTTTATTCGTAAAAGTGACTTGCACTAAAACAAGTAGTTGTCTAAAACGTGAACATCTTCTGATCCAGGAGAAAAGTAGGAGCATATATTTTGCTGGAGCTTAGTCAGTTCCATTAACTCTCTTAAGTAGGGTCCTCCTGATGAGACCTAGATGAAAAGATAGTTTTTAGATGAGAAAGGCAGAATTCCTGTGTCTCCTGCATTGTGCATGGGACATGCTCATCTGGCCCTCAGTGAAAGCTCCTGTGCTTTGGAGCCACAGTCCATCAGAAAATGGCACTGTAGGGTGTCAGCTCAGGGCTCCTGAGCCTGTCTTGCCTGAAGTGCCGATGTGGAAGAGTGATGTGAGCGTTAAGTTTAAACAAGATCCATCTCCCTGGGAGAGAGTATGAGCAAACATAAGAGAGGGAACACACTTTCCAAGCCTGGTGCTGTGACTCCTCTCCATCATATGATTGACACAACCATCAACCTCAAAAAGCATGACTCTTACATAATCACTTTGTATAAATAAGTCTATGAGTATTCTTATTAGTCAGCTGCCAGATTTTTCATGACCTTCTCTTCAGCTGGTGACTCACCAGCACTCACAGGTGTTGTCACTGACTAGAGTTGGCTTCTTTCTGGCACATTGTGAGTAACAATTGATGTTTTGTAAACAGATATTACAAATACCTATTTTTTTTTCCTTTGCTGATATTGCTAATCAAAATACTACTCTTTATTTTGTGGCATTAATTTCTAATACCTTTAATTATCTCAGTTCTTCTTTTTAGATACAATCCACCTGGCAAAAACAATAATGATCTTTCATATTTTGATAAATTAAGAACTCGGGCATTTTTAAACCACTATGTAGTCAAGGGAACATGATTTTATATGCCAGCAATATTTGGACCAGTTGTCTGCCTCTCTTTCATAACAGAAGTAGAATCTCCATGCTTGCCTTTGTGCTATTTAAAAGTGAGCTTGATGAAAATCTGGTTTTCATAAACTTCAATAAATGCTTTAGAAAGCAGTGAAGGAAAGCCTGAGAGGAGAAGCTAAGTGTACAGTGCTGAACTGAGAAAGTGGTTTTGTCTGTTCAGTTTGAATGTTAAAAGTTGATTATGTTTAATGAACCATTCTGAATTTTTTCCATGAAAAGCTCAGTAGCACCTTTCTCTATGGGGTGCATATGTGAGGATTCCTCTAATAAGAAACACCAGGATATTTTATAGAAAAATTGATAAAATTATTAGTAATAAATCAGCAATGGTCCATCAAGTCTTCACAGTCCAGATCATTGGTATTCACCCCAAAATTCTCAAGGAACTCAATCATGAAATTACTGACTGCTGGCTTTGCTATATAATGTACAACTTAAATTGACTGTGGGGCGGTAAATGACTTGTTAAGTTGTTTTTTTGAAATGGCTCCAGGTGTGAATCAAAGAGCAATATAATACTTTTCAGACTGCTAAAAAATTACGAGAAACTGTGTCAAAAGTTTGAGCTGGTAAATTAATGGAAATATATGATTATAGGAGGGAATACAGTTTTAGCAGAAGGAAGCCATACCTCATTACTCTGTTCAAATTCTTCGAAGGAATCATTGAGCATTTGGATAGCAGGATTCCAACCAGGTGTGTCTACAGCTTCATTAGTGTTTTGTTTTGTTTTATTTTGGAGCAGCAAGATTATTTTAAAGAATTCCTTTGAGCTTCTTATTTACTGTTTATTGGTTGAGTTTAAATAGTGGGCTTGGGATGTTTAAAGTAGATTTCATTGTGGAACATGCTGGATGCTGCACTCTAGGTGCCATCAAAGACACTTGTTTTACACGTGGTGAGGAGCCCCCTAAGTCTAAATTCATATCAGGTCTCTCAGTTTTAAACCACATTGATGAGCCTTTTCTATCAGTGGGAGCTAGTTTAATTTAATCTGGGACATGCTTGAGTTTCCTGCTCCATCCTTTGGCTTTTATGATCTCCCCAGATGCCAGGGCAAACTTGTAACTTCATGGTGCTAAATACTGCACTGAACCTTTAGAGCCCTGTATCCCTCTGCTGATACAAGCAAATTGGTTCACGCTACCTCTTTCAAAAATTGCAAGATTTGTAATCAGTAAGAGGCATTGGAATGAAAAGTGGGAAGCTCCTTTTCTCTGCCTCACTACACGTAACTGGAGATTTTGCAGGCATGTCTGTTTATATCTAACATTACATGAATTCAGTGAAACTACCCATTATAAAAATTTTAGCTTTATGTTGCAAACTATGAGCTGGCAAGTAATGTCTGGTGAGCCTGCAATATGAGGACTTAGGCACACGGGAACCACTGCCTTATAAAAGAAGATATTGAAATGAAAGCATTAGGAATAAACAGATGTGAAAACTTTTTAAATTCTATTACTCTGCATCATGAAATTTCAGTACATTTTATATTTGCAGATGTTCACAAACAAGTAAATAGTCACATTCTAACAAATACTCTTTAACTGGTTATTTATTTTGTGTTATAGTTTCAGGAACTTTACTTATGTAGTCTGAAAGATACTGTGTTGTGTTTGAGCTCCTTCTCTTACTGATTTTGATGTCAAAGTATATTTCTATAAGTGAGTCATTTTTTTAAAATAATAATACAGTTGATTGACTGCAAGATTTGTGTTCAGAGAAAACAAACTTAATGAAGTGATCCATTTCAGTCCAGAACATCGAATGCCAAATTTTAAATTTCCATGAAGGAGAAACGGTGATTAAAAAAATAAAAAGCAAAACATATTTGTTGCTTTACTCTCAATTTTGTGGGTTTTGTTTGAGCTTTTACCAGGTTTTCATGCTTGAAATGTTTAATCTTATGATGGTAAAATCTGCTTTGTAGAAGATTAATTTCTTAAACTGTCAATGTAATCCTGTCCAGGAAATTGTTACTTCAACACAATTCAGGGCAAGCACTTCTAATCATATTTAAAATACTTTTGAAGGAGGGAGGGATCCAGACTCAGCACTCAAAGAACATGAGCCCTCAGTTGCGTCATTTATTCTGAATAAAATATAGGAGTTGAAATTTTAGAAAGCATAGCCAGAAAGATAATATTGGCATCTTTTTAGGGATTTAACCACTTTCATTGCATAAGAGGCTTTGCATCTTATGATGCTGCATATTACAGTTTTCCCGTGCCATTTTTGTCATTGTCTGTGCTTTACATAGATCTGATGTAGGAAGGTGGTTCTCCTTCTCTGCTCTGTTCTTGTGAGATCCTACCTGGGGTACTGTGTCCAGCTCTAGGGCTCTCAAAACAAGAATGTTGTTGACCTGTTGGATTCAAGTCTTGAGGAGATGGAAGAAGGAGGATGGTCACATGTCTGGAACATCTCCCTCTTCTATGTAGACAGGCTGAGAGCTGGGTGGTTCAGCCTGGAGAAGGCTCCAGAGAGACCTTAGAGCCCCTCCTAATGCCTAAAGGAGACCTGCAGGAGAGCTGGAGAGGGAATTTTCACACGGGCATGTATTGGTAGGACAAGGAAGATGAAGTAGGATAGGTGTAGGTTATGTATTAGGAAAAAAATCCTTTGCTGTGAGGGTGATGAGGAACTGGAACTGGTTGACAGAGAGGTTGTGGATGCCCCATCCATGGAAGTATGCAAAAGCAGGCTGGATAGGACTTTGAACAGCCTGGTCTGGTGGAAACTGTTTCTGCCCATAAAAGTGTTTTAAAACTAGATGATATTTAAGGTCCCTCCCAACCCAAAGCATAACAATGCTTCCATTATGTCAGTGGCTGGGAATATGTTGCTATTTGCAATCCCAAATAATGTGAGGCTCTTCATATAATAAAGGCACTGTATACAGTGACTCCTCTGCAGTTCCCATGCACTTTTTTTGCAGAAAAAAGAAAAGTTGACAAATTGGTGTGTCACTGGATCCCATTAAGAACCTCTATTGTTGAATGCATGACTTTTAGTCTTTCAGTTGCCTTTATTCCATTTTCTCAACTACTAGATTTGTCCTTTTCCTAGAAAAATAAAATAGTTGATGTAAGGGGAAAAAAGGCATTAACAGGTTCTCCTAGCTGAAGTTGTTATAAATTATTTACTTTCTGCTCCCTTTCCTTCCTCACATGAATGAATTGTAGGAAATGCAGTGTGACAGTCCCCAAATTGATACATGGCATGATCTAATGGATAAGGTGGCTGTTTATTGGATGGATGTCTGCACTGGACACATCTGCCACTTTCTCATGAGATCTCATTTTCTTATTGAGTCTTACTCCTTTCTATGTTCTGCAGGGCTCACTGAAGTAGAATTGTTTTTAGGAGTTCCAAAATATGAAAGATCATGGAGAATGTTGGGGTATTTTTTACCTCTGGTACATATATTTATCTCCTAACTGAGATTATAAATGCTGATACGAGTCTCCTCCAGAGCAGATTCTGATCCCAGGAGCAGTGCTGATTCAATACGTAGAGTGGGTAAAGAAAGCTGGTGAGACAGAATGAAACAAAGAGTAAGAATTTTTAAATTCACAATATAAAGTATGACAGAGAAAAGGAGGAAGGACCTCAAACCACAAATGTCCATGGTCATTAATACCTGTAGAGTTACTAAATCACATGCTGTCTGTAACCAAGCATACATATATTTTGCCCTTGAGCTGCTGTTCTGAATACAAGCAAAAGAAAATTAAAGGATATTTATCATAAATACTTCATTTTCAGAGCACTAGAGATACTTCATGTATTGAAATACAGCTGTGCAACTACAGCTGAACATGTTTATTCTCTCTCTGAAAGCTTTTAAAAAAAATCTCAAGTGCTTTTTACACTTGAGGACAGTTCTCTTTTTGATATTGTAGGCTTTGAATACAGAAAATAATACGAATAGCAGAATCAAGAAATATGTGGATTGTATTGAATAAATAGATTTATTATCTCCACCTTTCACTGTCAGATGATTTTTCAAGGTGTATTGCTGTCATAAGACTTCCTCAAGTCTCTTCAAATTTGACAGTGTAATTTTTTCTCCAAAACTGAAACTGAGTTTGGAGCCTTAAAGATGGATGCAGCTGCAGTTCAGATGTGATGTTTGAAAGGAGTCTTTTCATCTATAAATCCAGGAGTGTGTAGTTAAAATAGAGGAAAGACAATAGTGCCCTTAGCACTTCTGACAGATCTGTCTTTTTTGGTCTCATAATAGTCTTAATAATAACAAATGCAGGTGTGATAGATTTTATTTATTCCTCAGCATTATCTCATGTACAGACATCATATTTGATGTTTTAGCTGTATCACCATGTAGGAACCACATACATACTGTGAGTCATAAGAACTTTTTTAATGTCTATGGATTTCTCAGCTCTCTCTTCCATTTTATAGGTTTAGGACCTTGCTAACTATCTTAAAATACACTTTTGTTAAATGAGTCCATGATACTGGCAAACTAGACCTGGAGCCTAAAATGAAGACTAAAATTTAATGGATGCTTTCAATTTTATTTTATGTTGGATTTTAACATTAGATTTGAATTACCTTATTACTGGTTTTCACTAGGTAAATAATTTGATTGTAAGTGAATTTTATTTACAGTGATTTTATACTCTGCTCAAATGCAAAATCACTTGATATGCTAAGCCATATATAATGCTCCAAAGGATCTGGTCTTTATGGGCATGGTACAATCAAATAGTCTTGTTTTCCTTATATTCTGAATTTATTAGAAGAAAATTGCAGGCAAAAAAATCAAGAAGATTTCAATTTTCACTGTGCTTTCCTTAAGGGTCTAGCATTTGGAGTAGAAGTTGGCGTACATGGTTCAACAAAGGTTCTGTTGTTGCTGTTGTGGAATCTGGTCCCCTAAAAATCCCCTTGTTGGCTTTTGTGTGAGTAATACAGAGATTTAGCCACTGTGCATAGAGCTGCAAACACATTTAGGGGTTAGTAATTCACAGAGAGGCTGTTGTCTCTTAGGTTTCCAGGAACAAAAAAAATTCTTCATTGGCAGAAATCACTGGCGTGATCAGACCATGAAAATGATTATTAAGGTTAATATAATTAATTTGATGTATTTGGAGACTTACTCACAAACGTAGCTTTTAAAGTGTATATACACATAAACATATTATACATAAAATATTTTATTATGTGAAGGATGTTTGATGCTGTGGTTTTGTTGGTGGTGGTGGTGGTTTTTTTG
>VXBB01012969.1:300628-334082 GCA_013399915.1 Illadopsis cleaveri
GTTTTTTTTTTTTTTTTTGGTTTTTAATAGAAACAAATTTCTCAGATTTAGATAATGGATGATATATCTTGATATATAAAAAATTTAAGCCAAGGAATGGACTGCATTGAAAAACTGTATCCTTTTAGCCATGTAGTTTCATAGGCAGATTTTCAGTCTCTACAGTTATGGTTGACTTCTCCAGATGGGAAAAAAAGTGGAATAATCTATTTTAAATTCCTGCCTGAGCTCAAGCAGAGGGAGTATACTCCCTCTTTTAAGCATGCCATTTAAATTAATATCCCATTTACTGCAAACAAGCTTGTTGGGAATAAGAGCAGTGGTTGTATGGGAAATGCCAGAACAGCTCTTGGTTGTAGTGCATGCAGCGAGTCCTTCTGCTCAGCTGGACTTCGACACAGAATAGCAGTTAATAAACTTCACTCTGAATAAATAAATACTGGCCTTTCTTTGTCACCAAGTGAAAATGATCACCAGCCAGCTCAGATGTGGTGACTTTTTTTTTTTTTACCATTGCTACAGATTTAAATGGCAATATTTAAAATAATTATTTATTAATTTAACTATTCCATGTAACGAGGTGACAGGGAGTAACTATGTATGCATGCCAGAAAATGCAGTAAGTTTGGTTAAATCTTTGTGACTATTTAGGATGGAGAGTGTGTCATCCACTTACAGTGTAAAGGTTACTAAAGGTTCAGTTGAGACAATGAAAATATGTTTGGAAGAAAAAAAAATATTTGCAAGCAGGGCTATCTCAGATATATTAAGAGTTTAGTTTTTATTTGGCTGCCAAATTGTGTTTGTTCTTCAGGATGACTGCTCACTGAAAAAGACTACATCCATAATTCCATTACTTACTTATTTTCTGTATGATACCCCACTTGCCTTTCATCATTCCTTTGTGATTTTTGTTAAAATAATAGTCAGGTGTTTCCTCATCAAGACATGTTAATGAAAAACAAATAACAACAAAAAACAAACAAACAGAAAACAAAACCAAAAAAAAACCCCAAACAATATGGGGCTGGAATAGAAGCATGGCAGAAAACGTCAGGGCTCTTGCCTTTTTCACTTTCTCAATGGGTGATGTCAAATCAAACAAGCTGGATGATGTGCTACAATGACTTAGTTTACCCAGTTGTCCAAGTTAAGGTACTTTCTCTGTTTTGGTAGGCACAGCCACCACTTTCCAAACACACAAATGGAGCTACAAAGTATTTGAACCATTGTATGGAGTCAAACTTAGTTTCATTCTAAAGCTTTTGTGCAAGACACATCATGTTTGCCTGTTTCACATCCTAGTCAGAGGGGAACTGATCAAGAATGTCTCTTGTTTATATAGCATTTGTAATTCAAGTAATAGCAGTGCTTTATAAATAGGGAATTTGTTAGTATAGACAGTAGAAGAGGTTTGTCTGTTTTATTTATTCTCAAAGATGAGATTATGTACCTGAAAGGATTCCAAAATAAAATTTGGAAATTCCACTTATCCTTTATACACCTTACATATTCTGTGTGGAAAAGGTTTAACCTCTAAGCTGATGAAAAAAGTACTGCTAAAGCCTGTCTGTCAATAAGGGGAGAATCTAAACCCAGAAAGGGCGTCTTCATGTGTGAGGAAACACAGTACGTGCTATATATCCTGGATTTCTTTGTGTAAAAATTAAGCTGTTCTCTAAGCTTCAGAACACCACTAAGACAAAAGGCAAAAATTTCAGACTCTTTCTTTGCTGTCTGAGGTTTTGCACTAAAGCTTATTATTTTCATTGAGACTGAGGATATTCCCTTTTATTCTGTTTTCCAATAACAGAAGATAATAATGTGTAGGAAAAATAATTACTTGAATAACAAATATTCATGGAACAGTCTGCTGTGAAACTGTTCCTCTCTTAAATGAGAATTTTAACCAAAATCGTTGCATTTGGCATCTTCTAGATACAGTTTGTATCTCCACTTGTAAGTGGGCTACTGCCTCTTCCTTTCGAAAACCCTGCATTTTTATCTTTTCAGCTCCTAGTGCTTAAAAATGCTGTTAAAACTCTACCACTAGAGCCTCAAAAAATACCTAAACACTGTAAATTAAAACAGTACGAGGATTCTCAAACATGTAAATATAATTAACATTCCATCTTGTAGTGAAAATTACATCTGAGGTAAGACTATAAATAAAATTAGTTTTTAGTTTATGGTAGTTTTCTTCTTTATAGCTTTCTTTGCAGAGTGGGGGACATAATTATATTTATACTTGAAAAGAAAAACAGCTTCATTGCAGTCAATTATTAGATTGCATGAAGCTGGCTGTCCTGTCAAAAGAAGAGCTCCTGTCCTTGATTCTAAATTGATAACTCACTCTTCAAACCTTGTAGGAACTTGCTGAGTGCATGTTCATTCCCACTTCAGCAGGTTTCTTTTGATGCCATTGCCAGTCATCCAGTCCTTAATGGCCTTGAACATCATATGCTGCAAAATAAGAAATGCTTCAATGACATTTTCTGGCTAGATTAAACTGGTGAAAAAGACAGCTGCCAGATTTGTTTTGTATCCCTGTAAGCTTTGTATTGTTTAAAATTAATGCAGTAGATTCTAACCTTGAACACCCATTGCATGCCAAACAGAAATTTTGTTTCCTTTAAAATATTTAAAATTACAGATTTACTACGCTTAATTAAGAAGTGGGTCTCTGTGAGCTAAGGAAATGGGGGTAGATACACTGACATAATTGTGTGTGTCAATGCATCTCTATTTCTGTTCTGGGTATATATGGCACTTAAAATTAGATTTTTCTGATTTGTTTTAGAATGCAAATAACACAGTATTCCTCAGAAACTTGGGTGTGTGCAAATGTCCTTGTCTGTAATGACACTAGAAAAATAGAATGACTGTGCTGAGGGGAAAGTACACTTTTACAAGAACTGAAGTCCCAGGAGAGTCTAGTATCATTCCCTAACTTCAGGGTCTGGGTATGAAACCAGCTTCTACTCTGGGAGTGTGTGTCCTGTGCATGAACATGAGCTGCCTTCAGACAACTGTAGGACCTGCCCACAGATCCCTCTTTAAGGGTGGTGTTGGGTGTTGTGGGCCTGCTGCAGGCACTGTCATTGTTCCTCTGTTGAAAGGCACAGGAACATTTGGTTCTCTGACTGGGAGAACAATGTGGCTTCTTTAGAGGAGGTTTATACAGCTTCCTCTCAGTTGGTCAGTAGCAGTCATTTCTAAAATACTGGTGTCCATCAGTTACTCCTCTATGCAAATCCCTGAAAAATTAGGTTAGAGGGCAAAAATGGAGATGTCTACGATGAAGTCTGGGAAATAGATTGTATCCCTGACAGTAAGGAGTCAAAGTGCTTGTGCAGTGTTTGGCCTCCAACTGACCAACACAGAGTTTCAGCTGCAGCTGAAGAGGTACATCCATGTTCTAACAGGGAAAAGAATGCTGAAGGGAGAAAGGCTGGTGTGACTGGCAAGTTATTGTTTGATGCTTCCCATGAGTCCATGAACCTAAGGCCTAATTAAACAATGCCTGGTGCATCTTTCTTCCCTCTGGAGTGGGACAATATCCTTTTCTGCTGTAGTAGTAATCCAGCATCAATGAAAGAAAATGTCAGTCACTTCAATGAACTTCCCAGCAGAATTGAACAGACCAGAAGCAAGGATGTTGGGGAGATAAATTGAACTTTTAATATATTTAGCAGAGCAAGAACAAGCACTTACAGTCCTTCTTTTATTAAAACTGACTTAAAAGATCTGTTGAGAGTAGTTCAATATAATTTCTTTATTGTTTCAGAGAGTGAGACATCAAATATTTTGACTGTAAGAAAAGGCTGATTCTTTAAAGTCTTACTAAGTAACTTCTGTGAGCCAGCTAAGTTTTTATTTCTTTCATACTGACATCTATTCAGGAAAATTTAGAGATTTACAAACTGAACTTGAGAAAATTACTTGAAAAAGTTATCTAAAGATTTATGGCTTATGTCCTTCTGCCATTTTGGATTGTGCCTTGTCTTTTAAGTTTTTTTTAATTATCAGTTAGCACTCTGGCCAAACTGCAGGGCACCTCTGCCTCTCTGTTCCATAGCCCTGCATGCTGGGGGCACAGATTGAATGCATTGCAGCTCCCTTCCAGGCTCTGCAGTTCAGGTTTCCTGTCCCTTGTGGAGTCAAAGGTCTTGTTCCAAGATCCAATCTCAGTTGTTTACCTGTCCTAATAGTCTGAAAGACTTCTGTGTCTGTTACTTTTTTTGTAAACTGATCTTTCCTATGTACACCTAAGGTAGCCTTAAACATTTTGTCTAGTGCCATGATGGACCTTGAATTTCTTGTGTTTAGAGTGCCTTTTCTCTTTTAATTTATTCTCTGTTTCTGTCCATCTGCCGATAGTTTTAGTTGCTAGATTTTCCATGTGAACTGATAATAATAAGCCAATAATGCTGTAAAATGCATAGGAAATACCATCCAACTTGTCTTACTGTAATAATCTTCTTACAGTCTAGCCTCAAATGAAAAGTGTAATCTAAGTGCATATTTATCTGCAAAAGAAAATGAAAAGTCAGAGATGTCTTCAGTGTAGTTTTTACCCTTTGTAATTTTTCTTAAAAAAACTTGAAAATGTATCTATTACATGACATTTTTAGGAAGCAGTAAAAATATATGCTTATTAAAAAACTTCAAATAATAGTTGTGTTTCAATCTTCTGTTATCATGTATTTTGCTGGGGCTGTTATTACAGACTCATTGCTTGGCATTTTGAGTGCTTATGAATCTTAGGAAATAGAAGTACTTTTCTACCCTTCATATTTGTGGGAGAAAATTCATGGCTTGTTGTGGTTTAAGCCTAGCTGGTAATTTAGCACTGTGCTGCTGCTTGCTCACTCCACACTCCCTGCTCCTCTCAGTGCAACAAGGAAGAGAATCAAAAAGAAAACTTTGTAGGTAGAGAGTAAAAATTAAAAATAATTATTATTAATAATAATAATAATAATGTAGATTTTAAAAGGCCCAAAAACCATACAGATAAACCCCAAGAAAAACAAGTGATGCACAATACAGTTGCTCAGTACCCACTAACAGATGCCAAACCCCATTCCTCTGGGCTGTGGGTGGCTGGGGTGGGGGAAGTGAGTAAGCAGCTGTGTGGGGCTTAGTTGCAAACTGGGCTTAGAACAGAACAGGTCTTTGTGGTTCCCAGTGTGGGGCCGATGTGCCAGGCCCTCGAATCCACACAGTCCAGTGATCCAGGTTATCCCTCTCCTCCACCTGACTTAGGGGCAGGTCCTTCTAATCTTGATCACAAGATTCCCCACTTCTTCCTCACTGAAGTGGTCTAGGACTTGTTTCCATAGAGTCAGTAATGTGATCAGCCCTTCCATTCTGCCTGGGAAACTGTCCACTGCAGTTGGAGCAACAACTTTCCTTAAAGTAAAGTTTCCCCCATTTGTGATTGCTTTTGCCTGCCATTCCCACAGCCATGCCTCTAGGGTCAAGGTATGCTTTCAATCCAATTTCCTCATGTCCTCTCCATGGTCACACCTAAACATCAACATTTGTTCTTAATCACCATCTCTTCCTTTCTTTTCCCCTCTTTTCCCAGCCCTTCCCTTCCTATTTCCTTTCCCTTTGCTCCACTTTCCTTTAATGAAGAATTTGCCTCTGCTAATTTCTTCTAAAATATAAATGCTAGCAATTTAATGCTAATAATTTTTTTTGAGCTTTAACTCATTTGAGAGCCAATATTCATTGACAGATGTCTCTGTGCCTTCTCTGGGCAAGCTATTTTTTAATTATTTCATGATGTTCTCTGTATTTCTTTAATAATTACTGACTTGCATGTAGCTGTGAATAGAGAGCTTTTCACAGAATACCAGCCTTTCATGTAATACTTCCCACAATATTAGCTTCCTCCATAATGTATCTGATGAATAAGCTGATTAAATCATTTAGTTGTTTGATAAAATTTATTTGTAAAATTTACATAGAGACAATGAGGTCTATTATGGAGTCTTTGGAAACAACACAGGAATGACAATGAAAGTAGACGGCAGTAAGATAAGTAGAAGCTTGATGTTTTGAGATACCTAAATGTATTCAAACCAAAAGATTTGCAACTGCAGTCACCTATTAAAACATGATTTCAGTCTATTTCCTGACTTTCCTTTTTATTTTTTTCTTTTTCACCAGCTTTTGCAGGGTTTAGGTAATGTTTAGCATAAAATTGTTTCAGTTGCTGTCTGAGTTTGGAACACGTCAGAGATAACATTTTAGTCTTCTTAATACTAGAAGCATTCTAGAATATGTACAATCAGCTGAGTTACTACATGGAATACTCTGAGTGTGCTTCACTCCCTTACAACACCTGGTGGAAAACTTTACTGCAAATTCCAAATTTTCCTCACCTGTAATTTGTACAGTACCACATAGTTCTAAGACTATGGCTTATGTAGTTGACCATGGTGTAGTGAAGGGTAGTTTTGGTGTTTTTTTTCCATACCAGTGTAATTTGTGAATTCATTTCCTCAGTCATTATTTAAGTTGGAGGGTTAATTTAATCCACGATAAAACAAGAATCTTATCTTCCTGTGTGTATCATGTTTTTTGGTAATTTTCTTTTAAAACAGATGCCTTGGATTTCCTTCAGATCCCCTTGTGTTGTGTAAAGATAAGCAGTTGCAGCCAACAGCTCTATCAGTTAACCAAGAAAGTTTGTGTTTTAACCTTTATTTCACTCAAAGACAATAAGTTAAAATCATATATAAAACTGCCATATACTTAAATCCCTGGTCTTTCTATCATTCAGATTTTAACAAAGTCTTATTTTAGACTTTAATTTTGTTCTACTTCTAGGAAGGAATTTCTGCTTCTGGTGAAAAGTCACCTTGTGCTACACATCCAGTATCTTTAGTCCTTCCTGTGTCCTGTACTCTCTCTTGTTTCCCCCATCTCTCCCATCACTGTGGTTTTGAAGAAAGACAATTGAGTGAGAACCAACAATTCAGGCTGAAGCTATTCTGGGCATTTTTTAAATTTAGGTTTTGGATAAGTTTGTAATATAGGGTGAGTAATAAATCAGCATGCATAACAAATGGTAGAGGAGAGTATCCTGAACATTTTCATTCCTCTTAGGTAAAGGGCAGTGGTTTTAGGTCACAACCTAAAAAAGTTTTTTAATAATCTTATTTTCAGCAAGAATGTATAACAAATGACTAGGCATTTGTTTAGCAAAGCCATTGACTAGCTGTAGTGGTTTGAAAGGAAAACCAGTGAGAGACTCCAAGTCAGAAATACAATTTAATAGGAAGAGAAAATAAATAAATAAATANAAGACACTAGCCATGCTTGGTTTTTCACTGTTTTCAAAAGTTCAAGTTAACAGAAACTTTCCAATGACATGATAAATTTACCTGATGCAACTTTGAGCCCTTTGTACCTCAGCACTTACTGCAATGCCGATTCAGTGAAGACATTCAATCTGTTTGAGGAAGAAGATCAGCAGCCTTCCTCAGGTTTAGAATGCTACATGTGGCACTAGTGTAGGGTGCCTTAGTGTATTTTTAGTTGTGATTAATGGAAGGTATACTTCCAAGATCCTAAAAAATCAATACAACTTTTGGTTTAAGGTTTACTTGTAATACATTTGTAATTAATATGTCCTGCTGAGGATGCTACTGTGCTGTGTCTTTATTTTCTTTCTGAAAGCTTTACCAAAAAAAAAAAAAACCACCAAAAAACCATATTATTTGTTAAGCAGAATTTTTGGCTGCCTACATTGATTTCAACATAAATGTTATGAATAGCTTAAATGCTGCAAAAAGGAGGAAAGACAGAGACAGAGGCAGTTATGAAGGCTGATTCTATTTTTCCTGTGTGATACAAACCAATACAATTATATTGTATTGTCAGAATGTCACTGTGCTCATATTCCCAGAGAGATTCAGTAGCATTATGGCTGCAGCTCTTTCACAGTATTACAGAAGGGCCTATTGATCACTCCAACTTTCTAAAGAATGTGGAAAAGCTCCCTTAAAGTGCATAGATCTTCTGTTTCGCCTCTGCAAAAATGACTTTTGTTCTGCAAGATTAGGGAACAAAATAAGGTCTCTGATTTAATTTCATGTTTTCATTTTAAATTTGTCTTACAACTTCAGGAATTCTGTACATGACTTGATTAACATAATGGCATATGATTTTTTTCATCCCATAATGTAAAACATTTTTATAAAACCATTTCTCATACAAAATGTGAGGCAGGAAATAGAGTTGCTGGGTATTATTACTTAAACAGATAATTCAAGATGTTGAGTAGTGCAACTAAATCATATGTGTATCTGTTCAGTTCTGGTTTTCAGATATTTAATAAAGTGGCAGCATGTATGTTAAATAGAAATTAGCTTAGTTGGAATGTGTTGTGCACGGTGTGAAAACTGTCTAGAAAACAAGGATTCCCACTGCTGTAGAAAATTTGTGTTGTGGATTTGTTTGTTCCACAAAACAGAAACAAGGCCTTACCAAAAAATGAAGGGATTGAAAGGAGCTTTTGCTTAAGAAGAGCAGGAAGAGAGCAGGGTCATGGCAGAATAGCTAACAGCACTGAAGTCAGTGCTGTACCCATAAACATGTATTGATGAGAAAAAAATAATTTAGCCCTGGATACTGTCTTTAATTTTATCCTCTGTTTGAGTAACTTTTCAAAGGAATTGGTGTTTCCTAACAAAGTATGTTTTTCGTAAAACTCCCAGCCAGCTCTAATAAGTGTTGCAGTGAGCACCAGAACAACATTGCTGACAGGAAAGCAAATGTTTTCTCTATAATACAGATTCCCAATTTGACGTTGCTCTTTGGTAAAAATGGAAGATGTGCAATGTAGGTCAGCACAGCATCAATTCTAGAAAATTAAAATACAGACACTTCCTCTCAAATCAATCAAAGCATCCATCCAACTTCACAAATTAGAAGTACTGTGGGCATGTGAAACTATTTTGCATGGCACAAAATAATCCCTACTTTTTATTATGGTTCTCAATAGCTCTCGTACATAAAAAAATATCTAAAAATTCATAGGTGCACATAAAACTTGCTCAGCAACCAGACTATAAAAATTATGTCTGTAGTTTTCATATTTCATGCTTTAGTCAAAGCATCAGATCAGAAACTTGGTTTGAATTTTAGAAAGAGTGATTTTATTTTTTTTTTAAACATTGTCATATGGGGGAAAATCACAAGTATTTCCTTTCATCTTTCACTGATGCTGAGTACAAAATGTGAGTTGTCTGTCAGCCACTTGGAGAAGTGAGGCCACAACCCAGTGCAATTCCATGCCCTGTTAACATGTATCTATTTCTAAGATCCTGACTAGAATAAGTCTGGCTCATTTCTCTCTGTCTACTTCCAATTTTTTTCTGACACACAGAGCATCTACTAAGCATTTAAATTTTATATCACTTACTGTGTATTTGGGGTTTTTTTCCTTGTTTCTTTCCTTGGGTTTTTTCTTCAAATTATTTCTTGGTTTTTTTTCTTCCTTAATTGCCAAGTCTTCTTTGTTTTCTAGATATATTAGTATTTAGTTCTAGCTTATTTGTTTGAAGTAATGTACTTGAAATAAAGTAAGCATCATTGTCTCTTAAACAATAGAACCCTGTTTAAGACAGATACATGTGAAAGAATCTTGTGAGCTTAAATGTATTTTCCTCTTTCACTTTGTGTCCTGCATTCCAAATATATATTCTGACACTGGCTTTTTATAACTTTCTGGTCTTTTTTTTAATTATTGTCTTTGCCATTTGAACTAACCAGAACACTTGTTTCATTTCAGTGTGGAAGACGTTACATTGAAGACCTTTTTAATGATTTTCGAGATGGACGAAGACTTCTGGAGCTCCTGGAGTGCCTTACAGGCCAAAAAATTGTATGTGGAAACTATTTTTGGGGGGCTGAATAGGTTTCAGTTTCATTTTAAATTGAGGAAACTTTGTGACTGAGAGTAGGCAGTAACACTTTATGAGGCATATACTTGAAATGAAAATATTCTACTTTATTGTATGCAGAGGAATGTATGTATGTGGAACAGAGAAACAAGACTGAGGCAGGGATCATTTAGATGTCTGGATTGGAGCTGGAACAGAATTTAATGTGTAGAATTAGAATGGTTTTCTAATGTCATACATATGGTCCATCTTGTCTGATAGTACTTGTCTAAAAAGAGAGAACTGCTTGCTCTTATTAACCTGGAAATTCTGACGTGACACAGTCACAAACATTTTTTAATGTCTTCTCTTGTGTTCGTGGTTGGACTTTGTAAATACAGCATCTTCTCATAAGAAGGCTGGGAGATTTTGAATCAAAATCCAGAGATGATATACTTGTACATAAATATTAAACAAACCAATGCTTATCTGTTTAGTTGCCATAGCAATGTTCTTAAATTTTGCCATGCAAAAGACAACTAATCATGATAAAAATAATTTGGAATTATCTAATTATATGCATTTCAGTGATTCGTTCATTGAAAATTACCTTTCAACTGTGGATCCAGTTTGTTTCAAAATTGACTTTATTTCATGTTGGGAAGCTGCATAAGCCCAGTGCATGTTAATATTCTGTTCTCATAAAATTATGAAATAGAAAACTACAGGTGTAATGTAAGATTTGAGTTACATATTGTGTACTCTACATTCTGATTTTGGACAGTCAAGTTTGGTTTACTTTCTTTGTAGGCAAAAGAAAAGGGCTCCACAAGAGTTCATGCTCTGAACAATGTCAACAAAGCAATCCACGTTTTGCAGAGATATAATGTAAGTATTCAGCCAGACAGGCTCAGAACACAAAATGTATTTTAGATGTTGAATCATACACCTTGGCCTATAGTGTAAAAGTACTGGAGTCAAAGCAGCTTTACCAATGTGAATTGGATACTTTGTCATTCACTATCAGGGTTGAATGTGTTTAGAGGAGTTTAAAATCCTCTTCCAGCAAATTTTGGCTAGTACATCTATAATGGTTGCTGTCTGAAGACAGATCAACCTGCATGATTTTATTCTAATGAATGGAGTTTAAAATAGTTTTAAAATTTAAATTTCAAGAAGTCATCCATAGCTGGTTACAAGATGCAGCCTTTCAAAATATTTACTCACCATCTCTGACAATTATGAAGTCAGAAAACCCAAGGCTTTTCCTACAATATTTTTTTTTGTTAAGTTTCAAAGGCATCTGTCTCTCATGATTCAAAACTCTAATCATATCAATATCACTTTCAATTCTACCTCATAAAGATTGTTTTTCAAGCCAGTATCCTGTGAATCATTCTTGAGTAAATATTCTCATATTATCTTCCTTATGTGCAGGCATTCTAATGGACCCATAATTTTAGCAGACATTTCTTCTGGCCAACTAATTTTATCATAACTCTCCTCAAGAAATAAATAATAATTAGAAAAACCTAGTAACACTTGCTTAGACTTCACAGTAAGAGGTGGCAAAACAAAGATAATGTATTCTGTGCTGTATATTATATTGGATTTCTTGATAGCTGCAGGAGGTCACTAATGCTTGAGTTCAAGGGCTGAATAAAGTTATTGATTTTATAAATCTAAGGTAATCCACCTAAAGATTTGTACATAAATGAAAGTGACCTTAAAAGATTGACATAAAGACCTCCAGCTTGATTTTTCTATTTATTTAATGGAATTCGATGTAAATAAATAGAAGAAAAAGCTTCCAATTGTTCAAAATCTGCAACATTTGACATTATTGGGGGAAAAAATCATCAATACATTATTTCACACTATACAAGAAGGTTTTTATTGCATAACTGGTTACAAATAATCATAGAAAATGCTTTTTGAAGTATTCAGTGCCTATCAGCTGAATCCACTGGTGTGCTTTTCACTCATTTTCCAGAACACAATAATAGTCCCTTTCAAATCTGGGAAGAAAACAGAGAGAATTCCGATTTTAGGGGATAGCAGAAAAAACATTGTTCTAGAAAGTGAAGTAGTCATCCAGTGGCCATCATATTTATGTAATGAAAACCTTGTAAATTATATAAAAATTGGTGTAGTGTATATAGAGATATACTGTATCTTGTCAGTATGAAGTCAAAAGACCTGCCTCTGAAATAGTTTCCTTGAGCTTCAATAATTTGATGAATGATTTTTCTGGGATTTCAGAAATGTAAAATCAATGGTTCTAAAGCGAATTAAAGCCTGTGAATAGTCTAGATTTTTCTGCTGATATGTTCCATCTTTGCTCTGAGGTTCTGTAGTCATCTGGGTGGTGAAAAATGCTGCCTCTTCCAGTCAATCCACTTCACAGTTTTTTTTTGTTCTCATAGAAAAGTGACAGTGTTGAGGGGGGAGCGTGGGGGGTTGCCCCAGGCTGAGACCTCCCTCTGGCAAAGTGGGCAAAGTTCCTCTGTGTCAGGAAAACAGATGTGGGCTCTGTGTGTTCAGGCTTCCACTTCCAAAAATGGGTTTGGTCTGTAGAACAGGCAGGCACTGCCCTGATAAACGTTGCAGGGTGTCAGTCCCTGCAGGGAACTCCATTTTAAATTTAACATCTAAAATGTAAGTTCCATCTGGGAAACGTTCCAAGACATTGATGGTTAGAATGAATAACCATTTTCATGTGCTGTTAGTACAAAAAGTGGAATTCCTAAAGGAAAGAGCTCTTTGAGAGTTTCAGAGTTCTGAAAAAATATCTAATTTGTAAAAATGACCTGTACATAGATGTATTGAAAAAAAAAAACAACCAAAAATTAAAATAAAGCAGCTGAGGGTGCAAAACTTTAGTCAATTTGTAAATGAAACTTCAAATAACTTCAGAAGTGTACTAGACGCTGCAGAATGTAGTTTGTGAAGGAATGGGGTACTATGCCATGAAAAGCATCAGTTCTGACCATGAAAAATTGCCATCTATGAAACAGCAAGGATGCCAATTTTAGAGTCATAATTCTATCCAAATGTGCAGGACAGCTCATAGTCTTTATAACCCTGAATTTGGCTTCCTTATTCACATAGTATAAAAAGTGGGGGAGGGTAAAGGATCATTTCCCATGTGGAGGAAGGAAAATTCCATGGTGGTAAATAATGATGCATTATGAAGTTGCAAATGCATGATAAAATTATGGAAAACAACATTACTGGATGAACTGTTGTGGAAAAGACTTGCTTAGGTCACAATCACTGCTTTATCTGCATGCCAGAACACATCCTGTGTATTTCTTTATACATTATAGAATTTCATTAAGTAAAATTAAGTTCTATTTTAATCTAAATATGTAATGTCCTGGGTTTGTAGGCTCTTACAGTGTCTAGATGTGTGTGTGTTAATATCCAGTAAATTATATTATGTACGGTAGTATAAAGCAGAGTGCAGTTTTTCTGTCTGTGTGATTTGTATTTGTAGAAGCTTAATATAAAAGATATTTGAGTTATTATAACTATTACTTTTCATTTTATGTTTCACAACATGCTGTAACTGGAATAATAGGAACTGCAGATCACTACTGTTTTTTTCCAGAACATTAATTGTGCCATTTATAAAATGTGAGTTGTATGTTTATGGAACAACAGAAACCAAATGGGAGATTTGCCTTAGCCTATTCCTTCATCTCCTTCCAAACTCTTCTGCTTGTTATTAATCTTCTACAATTTTTTTTTTTTTTCTATAATAGGTTGATTTGGTAAATATAGGGAGCTCAGATATTGTGGATGGAAATCATAAGCTGACCCTTGGTTTGATCTGGAATATAATCCTCCACTGGCAGGTGAGTGGCTCTGCTCATTACTTCCTTTGAAATACCTTTATTCCACTGATCTTTTCCCCATTATTATCCAGCAACAACCTACAAAGTAACCATAGACATTGCAATGTGACAAATCAGGTAATATTATGGAAGTCTGCTTACATATTGTCAGGGATACTGACAATATTAAGAAGGCAAAATAGATTTTACAGGATTAGCAGAAACTTTTTGACTGTAATACCACAGTCAGATATTGCAAGATGATGTACATGAGTTATCCTAACAAAAATGGATAGACAAAGCAAATGTGGATTTCTTTTTAGCATCTTAGAAAGAGTGACTTCTCTATTTTAATGAAATAATCTCATCAGTTGCTTTTTTGCTGCTGACCCATCCAGGCAAGAATTATTTTTAGAACACTTAAAAGCTGCTGGACTGCCTATTTGTTGAAGGAAATGTGGCTCATTTAGCTTCCTTTCTCTTTAGAGAGAAATGGGGGTTTGTGAGATGGATCTCATAAAAAGCATCATGGTAGATGACAACACTTAACTAAAAAAATTCTGAGAAGGCAGTAAAATCAAAATTCAAAAAGATCTAACGTCTAGATGCTTTGAATTTATGTGTTTGTATGAATCTGGGCTAAGAGTCTGTTCATTAGTGTTGACTATGTTCCCCAAGCAATAATCCACAAGTTTTTCATAGAGTAACAAGAAAAGGTGGTGGGAAACAAAGCTTAAAAGACTTTAAAACTGAAACACTCTTATCAAAAATCAGATGTGTATCATTCATCCAAGTAGGGAACATTTTTATTCTAATTTTACAGGACGACAGCAACAGAGAAAAGTTGCAGATAATCAACTCACTTCTTCCTCTGTCTCCTGTTTCAATATTCCTAGTTTAATTGCATAATGTTCTAAATTACTTATTAAGAGCCGATGGAATATACCTAACTGTGCAGCTTTTACCAGTAATCCTTGAATCACTCTGTTTTAATTTGTATAAATTATAGACTGAGATGACTAATCATGTTCAAATTAGTATTTCCTTCATATATTATCCTGAAGCAAAGTGTTAAAGGTGTGTTTCAGTATTAGCTGTATTTACTTACTAATTTCTTCTCAATCGTTCTCACCCTTCTTAGCATGTACCTGCACAGACACACAGAAGACACAGGTTCTGGTGTAGCCTGACAAGCTTTTTGAAGCAGTCATGGCAAAACCAAAAACCTTTTGTTTGCAGTGCAAAAGTGATTCATTTCAAGCTTCATCTTGAGCCCAGTGATAACTGATGGCACCCATGGCTTCAGCTTGAACTACCCATGGATGAAAGGTCCAAGGATCGTATTTACAGATCAGTGATTAAAAGTGTGACTCTTTGTCAGCACAGTCATAATGATTCAGTCCAAGTTTAGTCTGTACTTGGAGTTCCGTGATGCCTTAAAGATCTAGGAATAAAACAACAGACTTTTGAGGCAGTATTAGTACAGGAGATAATTCAAAACCTGGTCTTAAACTGGAGGAGGCCTCAGGGGCAAGTATGGAAAAATTCTCACCCCACATAGGGCAAATACAGTTTTATAGGTTCAGCAAATTAGCATACTTGACAAGCATTCCCAATTAGAAGCACAGGTAATGAGGTAACCCCCTCCCCCTTGGTTCCACCCTTTTCCAGAACGTCCCCCCCTTTAGATACTTACTGTACTTAGTTTATGAGAAATGTCTCAAGACGCTGTTTTAACCTTGATTCTCAGAGGATTTAACCTTGGTCCCCAGATTAGGACTGGGGCCTTTAGGAATATGTTTAGTCTGTCTGTCTAACAGAGTAGGTGAAAAGCTAGCTACAAATCTGTGTGTTTATACAATAACAGGCTACAGAGCTACAAATATATGAAAATATATAAAAGCAAAAAGGCAGAAATTAGTTTGGCATCACTGTGTTTCATTTTGTTTTAGTCATGAAGTACTGAAAGTGACCTGCACCTTCTGGACTTCTCTTTTTATTCAAATTTCTGTAAATAATTTTAGTTTTTCTTTTTTTTTTTTCCTAAAGAGTAGCTAAAATTTGATTGGCAACAAGAAGCCATTATTAAATAATAATCCTGTTACTGTTGCTTAATGATGAGTAATTTAAAAATAAAATAATAAAATGGCAGATTTATATTTTGGCTTTTCTCCTTAAAAAACCCAAAACACTCAAGAGCCATTTGTTTGCTGCCTATTTCCCTCAAGGTACTGGAAGAGCTCAAAGTAAATTTGCTTATTTACAGCTCTGTGGAAAATGTCTGTTCTTTTCCAGATTTTCTTTCAAATTTTGAAGTTAATTGCATGATCTAGAATATGTTTGTAATTGTTCTGCCCTGTTTATAGGCAGGTATTATCTTGCATACTGACAGAACTTAAGGTGAGGCACAGCTGTAAGTTTCTTAAGAAATTCTTCTTCCAGTTGGTTTGCCTATCACAGATTGTCCCTGGCAGGAAGCAGCTGGAAGCACAATCAGTTGTTCATACACTCAGAGCCCCCAAACTTACCTGCCACTTGTCTCAGCTTGGTAAAATACCAAGACTACTCTATTTGTTTGTATCCTGTGGAAGGCCTTGAGATAAATAAATAGGAATACACAGGCTATTTGATGTAGTGCATGCTTGTGTAGTTTGTGTTTGTTGGTGAAATGCTGCTTTTGCAGATCCACATGAGGGTCGCTTAGAGGAAATTAATCTGTCTACATCTAAAACAAAAAAGAACAAAAAAAGATACGAGATTATTATTTGTGTGAACCTTTGTGTTGTTGTAGATGAACAGGCAAGAAGCTTCTCCAGTTTCACATTCTGCAGCCGGGACCACATAAGGACACAACTGTACTTACATGTGACAACATACATGATGGTCTCTTACAAAAATGTTAATCTCTTTGTGTAAAAACAGTTTTAAAAAAGAGATGGTAGAAGAAAGGTGCATGGAAGGAATAATGCCAGTGCCAATCTGAATTGATATCAGCAGTCCCATTGAGGAGAAGCAATGGTAGGGGTGGTAGAGGCACTGCAGCAGACAGGATTTGATGCACTGTTGCCGCTCTCATCTCTGTGCAGTGCAAATGTCATGGCTTTCTGTGTCCCCTGTGGTGATTGTGTTCTTTCTTATTTAGACTGGGTTTTTTTAACATTATTATTAAAAGCTTTCCTAAAATCAAACCTTTGTTCTGAGTTGAGCACCTGCTGCCAAAGCTCTTTATGGTGCTGAATCCATGACTGTATTTCTTTGAAGCTGCTGCTCTCTTTCTCACAGCTCTGTGTTCCCAGCCTCACTGCAGCATTAACATTAAAGTAAAAACAGAGGAAAGCTATTAATTTCTGAACTGTTATATTTGATAAGCTCTCTTAAGAGTAAAAAAACATTTTATATGGCAGTGTGTAAATTGTTTTGTTTTGTTTTAGGAGTGAACTTATTTTCATGTAAAGCATGAAGGAAAACTCCTTGCAAAAAATATTTGGCCCAAATCTTTCTCTGGGAAAAATCGTAAAAGAATATATCAATACATAAGGAAAATATTTCAGAGAGCATATTTCAGGGGAGCATTTCAACAGCCTGTCAGCCTCATTTGGAGACTTACTAAAAGCATCAGGGTTATTGTGCACATCAGTATTTTAATATGAATTACAATTTTACTTAATTTCTATTTTTGATTATGGAAATGAAACACTTCTGTCAATCCACCTTGAATCAATGAACAAAGAATATCTTTTACTTTGATAGGTGTTTGGAATATCTATGAAAATGCCCTTAAAAGTGTTCTATCAAATGTACTTGGAAAGAGTTTCTTGGTTCTAGCTATAAAAATGTAATCTGTGCAGTCAGAATACCTGAAATCTAGCAAGTAAAAAATGCTAACTAATTCTGTCAGGGAGATGTAAGGTTCCTTTTTTATTAAGAAAAAATGAAAAATTCTTGCTTTGAGAATAGTTTTCTTTTTTGGATTATCTCTTCGCTCCCTTTTTTCCTAGGGTCTGGCATACTGAAGCTAAGTGCCAGTCTTACAAAATGTTACATGCCTGAGCGTTGATGGTAGGTGAAGGAGATGTAGTGTGAGCCTGAGATCATGCTGTGTTCCTTGTCATCTTGGACACACAGCAGCACATGCCCAGACTCCAGGACATGGCCTTACAGTGGGAAGATCAAAGGTCCATTGCTGCTGTGAGCCAGGGCTGGCTGTGCTGCCTTTGGCCACTGTCTTCACGTGGTGACAAGAATAGCAGTGCTCTCCTTCTGCCCACAGCTTTCCTTTTGGCAGCCTGCCATTTCAGAAGCCAACATGGTGATGTCTGTATTGTTCTTTCCCCACCTTCTCTCAAAATTTAATCTTTTTCTTGCTGTCACAGCATATGTTCTTTCCCCAGGAAGAACAAGTATATCTGTTCTCTGGAAGTCAGAGTTTCCTACACCTGAGAGCTTTGTGTCCCGCCAGGATGCACTGCATTAGGAAGGAGACGTAACAAAGAAATGAGTAGCAGAGGTCAGCTCATCACCTGACAGCGTGAGGCAGAGGCACTTGGAAATAGCTGTAGTATTTGAGCCTGGATGCTGAGGGAGTTAGTCTGTCTGAAAGCTCTTCCAGCTGACATGAGCACATCTCTCTGTGCCACTTTTCCAGCAGTACATCTTAACTGAGAAACCTTCAAAAAGCTTCCTTTTCCCCAAAATGTCAGCCTGCACTCTTCTGCTCAGGCACTGATCTTGCTTCAGGACCCAGCCATCCTGCAGCCCGTGTGGGGCTGTGCCTGCAGAGGCGTGGCATGATGCTGCAATGGGATGGCAATGCCCCTCAGGACACTCAGGTGGTCAAGGTGGCTCCAGTTGTAGAAGTGGAGTTATCCACCAATTCACACTGAAAAGGAAGCGGCCTCAACATTCAGAATAAGATCAGACCTGTTGCTGAAGGACACGAAAGAAAGATGAAAGACTCCAAATATTTCAAAAGGCAAAGAGCATAGAAAAAGGCTTTATTTTCTAATTCTTACTACCTTTTATAAGGTGTTCTGATACAGACTTAACATGACTGGTGACTAGGAACAACACCTCTCTAATCCCACTGGTTAAACCAGAGAAACAGCAAACCACCACCTGGAGAAGGATTGTTTTGAGAAAGGAGAGTTGTTTGCCAAGATTGTTTTGAGAAGAAGCTTTCTTGAGATATTTTTCCTTTGGAAAAAGTTAGCAGCTGCTAGCAGGCTAAAATCTCTCAGACCCAGAAATATCAGGCCCAGAAGACCCTTTTACTCTGTTATTTTAAATGTCTGACTTTCCCTAGGAGGCAACAAAAAAAATCATTCATTTAGTAGTCTTCACTGTTGCAAAGACATGCTGGAAAAAGAGAGCAAATCTTTTTCTGTTGTAAGCATATTTGACTCAATAATGTGAGATTGAAACTGTTTTGTATTCATTTACTGGAAAGTGAAAATAAATGTTGGGTTTGCATTCATCACCTGGATTCTTCTGAATAATTCCTGATGGTGTATTTTTAAATTAATTTTGGCTAATCATCTCTGTTCATAGACATAGATCCTTTCTCTTTGATATCAGCTCAAACACATAATCAATTCTGTTATCCTTCTATTTCTAAATATGGTGTTCCTGCATTCATTCAGCTATCCTTTAATGCAAATGTGTGTTGTATTGTTCAAACAGAACAACAGAGTTTGTTTATAATATTCAGAAAAATCTGCATTTGTCAACGTAAGCATATGATAAAAACCAAAATGAACAATGAAATATTAGCTTGGACAAGTCTCTTTAACTGTAACTTCAGTATTTTCTAGTCTTTCATATTGTTTAAATTTGGTGCAATAGATGCTAATTTCAAAAGATTTTTTCTTTTTTAGCATCCAGATTAATGAAAAAAACCCCCTAGGATTCTGTATTTTTATAGTAGTTGAAGGTCCCTGGGAATACAGAGGCCAAATCTCAGCTTCCTGCTACATTGTGTAAATCTACTCTGGCATCTCTCAAAAATAAAGACAGTAAACATATTGTCAGGATATTCAAAACAAGCAAAAATAAAGAGTATATTTCCTAATTTTCTTACACTTTTTTTTCTGTCTCCTGATGTAAAAATGGAGACAACTATAAAATACTTATCTGACAGAATTTATATTAATTTTCGTTGGTGCAAATGACAATCTAGGACTAACATCAGGAACATATCCCATAAAATTTAGAGAGGATAAATTTCTCCTTCCATCTTAGAAACTAATAACATATAAAGTAAAGATTGCACCTAAATCTCAAAAGGAAAATTAAGAGCACTGATACTCTTTGGGCAATATGGATTTGAGATGCAAACCCAAGATGTTATTTCAGTAATTCTTATCTTCACAAAATCAAATGATTGAATTAATTACTGTGAAACTAGTGAGCAATTTACCATACTCAACAATAAAAGGTTATCTCTGTTTTTTCTACAATATCATGGTAACTGATTTTTGTTCTTGTTGTTGTCTGTTCTTTCAGATTACAGCTTCTGCATACTATTTTAAATTTTTTACAGTTTCAAAGTGGTCCACTCTTTATCATAAAGCAGATTCTGCCCTGAATGTTATTCTTTGACTGACTGATAGTGGCAGCAGAGCAATTCAGGGGGAAAATGATAATGGAATGCAATATTCCCTAAGTGAATAAGCAGCAATGAGCAACTTTATAGTTAAATTATGTCTTAGGGAGTATTTTAAAAGAGCAGCTATTCTAAAAGATATATGGAGAAAGCAATGATTTAAAAGGTGCTACTTTACAGGAAAATAATTCTTAATAGAAGTTTTATGTGCTCTTTTACTAGTAAAGAAATTGATAGGAAATAAAAAATCTACTGCATTATGTCAAACTCTAGGATAATATTTATAAAAGCCTTTAGGCTTTTTGTAAAATAATAACTGTAGATTGGTAAACTCTCTCTAGTGAAAAAAGGAATATTAACTTCATTAAAATAATAAAATTGGAACATATGCAGTACCCTTTTAATGCATGCAATTAAATTGACTTTTTGTCCAAGTGCATGTATGCAAATGCAGTTTGCACCTTCAAGTCAGAACCATTATCTGCTGGGCACTGAGGAAATTTATTTTGCCTCAGAACTATTTCAACTCTGTCAATGAGAGAAGAATGCTATTCATCATTTTATCAACTTTTGCTGCAATGTATCATATTAACTAAGGATGTATTTCCCGATCAAAGAAAACCACAAGGAGAAATGCTTAGTTTGAAAGAGCTCTGTTACCACAAGTGATGCTAACAAATGTGCCTTCTGTCCCTGCTTCACCTGTGGCACAGGGATGAATACATTCAGTGCATGTCAATAGCTGTTATCTTTAAGCATTCAGAATTGATTGCTGTCATTACATTGTGAAAAAAGATATGTTCTTTAATTACTTAGGAGCTTTTCTTTAAGGTTGAAATTCATTTAACTGAAGGTTTTTCGTTTCAAGAAAAGAAATAGTCAGCTTTTAATAAGTTCAATCATTGATCAAATTCTGTCTTTTACTGCAGGTCAAAGATGTAATGAAAAACATCATGGCTGGGCTGCAGCAGACAAACAGTGAAATGATTCTGCTGAGCTGGGTCCGTCAATCGACTCGCAATTACCCGCAGGTCAACGTTACTAATTTCACCACTAGCTGGTCTGATGGATTGGCTTTCAATGCACTCCTCCACAGCCACAGGTAGGAAAAGGAGCTGTTCACTGTTTCAGTAAGCTTGTGACAAATGGCTGTAGCAGGGCTTGAGGACGGTCTGTGTGTTATGTGGGGGGTTTACCTGCTTCCTCTGTGGGTGTTTCGGTATTCTTTTAAGTGATCAGCTGTTTGCTTTGACCTGGGTGCTGCATTTTGTGTCATACTAAATCTTCTCATGGAAGGAGAGCTTTTCACAGCACAACAAAATATATTCGGCTCAGATCCTTTTCAGGAATTTCAGTGTGTGTACCAAGAAGATAGTCTCAAAGAGTACAGGCTTGGAAACTTTTGAGAAGAGCAAGGAGTAGATTCAAAACTAAGCCTTTGAGGTTGTCCCAGAGGGAGAAGGAGATTTTCCTATGGGTACTTAGAAGGGGAAAATGTGGTGTTTGTTGAAAGCCTCTCAGAGCTGCTGAACTGAAAGTATGGATTTGCCTCGCAATGACACAGCTGGAGAAGCCTTTGTTTTCAAAATCTTTCATGTTATTCCACCAGCTGATTTGAGGTTTTAGCCTCTCTCAGAAGTTGCCTTCTTCTAGTCTGTGATGTATAGAAATCTACCTCTGGAAATTCAGAGTTCTCTGGGGGTTCTGTGTACGTGGCTTAAGGAAGATGTACAAGTCAATCTGTCAAACAGACCCATTTCTTGCCACTGCTGTTTCTAAAGCAGGATTGTTTTTTCCAATGTGATAAACCTCCCAACGTCTCTTCTCCTACTACTATAATTCTCTCTTAAAGAGGACTGTCCTGCAAGGTTGCTGACTGCTCAAATTATTGGGGAGTTGAACTTTTTAACTGTGTAGTGGTTTAAACCCCATCCAGAAATTAAACTCTAAATAATCCACTCCCTTCATTCTGCCCCTCTCTGGCAAGGGAGGAACAAAAGCAGACTTTGGGTTGGGATCACAATTTACTGAAAGCAAACTGCACAGCAAAAACAGCAATAACAATCACAAAAGTATACAGAAAGGGAGGATTTTTTCTCACAAAAAGATGGTCACCCCCTTGACTTAGTTCCATGTGGGAGCCGGGACAAGAAGCAGATAACAGAGGCTCCCTGCAGGTCACTCCCAGACAAAGACAAGATGGTGACTGTGTCTACATGCTGTTCCACATGGCAGCTAGGAACAAAAGCAAGATGGTGAGCAGGACTCTCAAATCCCAGGACAATGGGAAAAACTGACAAACAATCCCACCGTGTGGGGAATCATCCTAAAACAGGTTTCAAGCGCACCAACAGCATTCCATCCAGGGAGCTGCAACTGTATTTTTCCCTAAAATTTCCATACCATTGTTACATGTCTTAGGATGTGAATATAACTTCCCAGTTTCCTCTGATTTTACCCCCAGTCACATTTCCACAATATCTTTCCACCTAGAGATCGTATCAGACTACCTGTTTCCTTATTAGGGTATCTCACCCTAAGATATTCAGATTGCATGCTCTGCAGGACCATGTAATACCTGGTGTCTGAAATCAGTAATCAGAAATTCTTTTTTGTCTTTCTCTGTAGGAATAGCTTCAGAAGTCTGAACAAAGGAGCTTGTTCAGGATCAGTCCCTAGCTGGGGAGTGCAGTTGCCAGTAAACCACACTGGGATTGTCTAGACAAATCTCTGTGTCCTGTATCAGACTTTGTACACTGCTGTGTACAAAGTTCAGTGCAAAGTTCACCAGATGAACATTCATTCCCTCCTTACTGGAATTTGTGCACTTTATTCAGGTTTTGTAATTCAGGGCTGTAAAACTTAAGCCTGCTTTTACTCCTCTTCTGTCTACTGCCATAAATCTTGCATAGCTTTCTGCACAGTGAGCCTATTTTTAATAGAAGTGAAGAATTACTCCACTGAAGTCTTGTCTCTTGCCCAGTAGTTACTGCACTTATCTGGGAAATGGCAAGTGTTCAGTCAGATTCCCGGAGGCAGGTCTCCAAGACACACCAGTCATCCTCTGGACTTCAATCACTAAGTTCTCTGCAAAAGTTTCATTTCCTCATTTCCTCCAAAGCCCTGATGCAGTAATTTTTAATGTGAACCAAAGATGTTTGATTTTTGTTGACTTCGCATTTCATGTTCAGTGTGTGGGAACACTGAATTATCCTCCAGGATTCCAGATGGAATCAACTAAAAAGGTGCACTAGGATGTTCAGTGCTCGGGAACTCCTGAATGTATCCTATAATAGTAAAAAACCTCTAAGGAGTCTAATTCCATCACTCTCAGATGCAGGTACATTAGAGATTTGTTGGGTGTCAGCTTGGATTTATTGCCTAAAGAAGACGGTTTGAATATACACTGAAGAGAAGTTGTCCCAAGAGTGATTTACATGAAATCTCAGAGAAACCTGGTGTCTCACACATCCTATGCTTTATAAATACTTTATAATTTACTTACATAGAATGATAAACACTCTGATGACAAAATACATCTGAATTTAACTCCTCTGTTTGCACTGATCATTTTTTCCAGTTTGTTTTGGGTTGTGGTTTTTTTTTTAGAATTCCCCTATTTCTCCAGTTCTCCTGTTCCGCTTCTTTCTTGTCTGTTTCCTTATTCTCTATAAAGTTTTGTCCAGATGCTCTCTTCTTTTTTCCTTTCATCCTCTGACTTTATTCCTCTGCATTGACAGAAATGGAAGCAGAGTTAGTCATAAGAAAAAATAGCTATAGTTTGAAAATCAGGTATGATATTTAGCTGATACAGTGGACCTGGTGCCTGGTGTATGTAGTTTTCCCCAATATTAGTTCCATTCCTAGACTTCTACAAGAAACAAACCAAGAAAAAAACTAAAAATCTCCAAAACCAAACCAAAAATCTCTCCAACACTGAAATAGTTGTTTCAAAAACTACTCTAAGTTTTTTCCATAATATTTAGACTCTCTGAAAATGAGGGTAGATTTTGTGGTAACATTAAAGGTATTTATTTTTCAGACCAATCCCTTTCCTTTATGGATGGTGGTATTTTCCTTTCTCTCATATAATGTTTTCAGTGATGAACAGGTGGCTTTTTGTTTTGGTTTGTAGTTGGGTTTTTTTGTGTTTTTTTTTTTTGTTTTTTTTTCTGTACAAGGCAGCGAAGTTCAGACAGTAATGTGAAATTTGCATCTGGATGAATTTTCTTAGCACATCCTTAAAGGGATTGAGATAAAGTAAGAGACTATCATGAAGCACTGACCACATAGTATCCTGTGAGAGCAGTGGGAAGCTTTTTTTTCTCATAGCCTTTTAACCCACCAATCCCTAGCTTTCAGCTCACTATTTTGATTGGATCAGATTTTTCTAATGCTCTTTCTCTGTCATTTTATACAGGGGTTACTTTAGGTGGATTTTCCCATCTCTGTAATCACCATGTCTCCATGGACATTTAGGTTCTTTAGCAATTGCTTTCAATACTGAGTGCAAGAAGCAGTAGAACACAGGTCACCTGGCAAATATCCAAGGGCACATTACTGAGCCCAGAGTGTGAATTTTCAGGATATAAGCTTGGCACATGATCTCTTGAATGGTATGTTCTGCATTGAACTGAAAAAAAACAAGGCAGCAGCTGTGGAGTGGCATCATCACCCTAGGGATATACAGAAACTAAAATATTTTGCTGATGAAGAGAGGTCAGTCCTTCTACAGTTGAAACTCCCTTCTTCAGGCTCCAGATCACAAAGACCTTTCCCCATTTACTTCTTTTAATCTTTTTCCTTCAGGAGGATATCAGAGAGAGCTTTACCTCTAACTTTGTTGGGGCTCTTTTTCCTTTCTCCCCTGGCCCTGAAATCAGGATTTTGAAGTGGGAACAGGTGGCATTCATTATCTTCCTCCTTGCTTCTTTAAAGTGCTTGAACTTAGGCCAGGTGACTGCCTTACAAATGAGCACTTCACTGCAGCTGTTTCTGCTCCAGAGTGCTGGAGTGAGGAGGGAAGGAAAATGACATCATCAAAAAGAGGTCCTGAACAGAAGCAAACAAAAGTTTTTCTTCAGTAGTTTACCTGAAAAGTAAAAGCAAAAACAAGGGGATGAAGAGGTATGAAAATAATCTTTTTTTAGCAAATCACTAAGTTATCTATCAGTTACTCTCTCCTGACCTTTTTTGTGAGAGTTCTGAAGAGATATACAATATATTCTTGTATAAAAAGCTAGAGCAACAAATGCACAACTTTTCTCTTGAAATGGGAATGGTAAATTTTATGATCTAAATATGCCTATTTTCTGTCTAGTTTTCTAATGGAAAACTATGGTTTGTCTTATCCAGGACTTTAATTTCTACCTAGAAGTCTATCAGGATTTGTTTGTTAATAGTATACTCCAGATTAAATTTTCTCTCTCTGGCTAAACTTGTTCTGTTGTAAGTTGATGTGACTGGGAGTCGGAGGGGATGTAGGGAGTCTCTTTTTTACTTTACTTTCCTTGGAAATATGTTTTGAAAATTTCAGGTTTGTTTTCCCTTTTTTTTTTTTTTTTTTTGGTTTTTATTGTTTGTATTTCTGCTAGTGATAGGAAAGACCTGTTGATACAAAAATTACTTTATGTTCAATAGCAATTTTGATTTTTACAATACAAACTTCTCCATGAAGCCTTCAATCCTTTCAATTTTGGCTCTCCATCATGTCGTCGTAAAGTAATACAAGAGCAGTGCTGTTTGAGCTGATGGAGCTGATGGTGAATGGCTGGATAAAGCTCAGCATGTCAAACACAATTCTAACTTCTTTGGAAATGCATATGATTGTATTGTTCAGGAAGAGGAGTGAGAAATGCTAGTTATTTTTCCTTGGGTTTGCTCCCTTTCAGACAAGACCTAAGCTGCAGATATGAAAATAAATTTCATTTCTCTTGGTATTATTTGAACGTTATGTAGAGGACAAATGAAAGCAGAGAATCAGTATTCCATTTAATTTCTTTCCTTTACTATTACATACCTCCTCACTCCTGTATTTAAAACTCCATAGAAAGCTAATAAGAGTTGTAATCTGAAAATCAGTTTCAGTGTTGTTTCAGGGATTTTCAAAAGCTATTTTCCACTTACCACAATTATTAATCTTCTAGGCTATAATATTTCTCACAATCGCACTTGGCAATATTGCCACATAAATACACCCAGTGAAACATCTGACACATAGCACTGAGAAGCTGATGCTTCAAGCTGACATGATGACACTGTTATTCTAGTGATAAAGCTACTGAAATGTGTATAGCAACATAATCTTTCAACAAAGGGAAAATCTGGCAAGTTAAATTTCTGTTGGAGTAGATGGACCTTTTTGAATTTGTTTTCATTTTAATTAAATTGGTGCTTATCAGAGCTGACTTGCAGTAGGTGGCCATATGCTTGTAAGTGGTCTTGGAATCTGTGCTGTCTGCTTTATGTACAGTATTAAGAAAATTGATAAGAAATGTGACAGTGATGTACTAAAGGGTACTAATTCTCTTCTGGCTGTGTCTCAGAAGGTTCAAATTTTTGCCATCTGTAATGAGTGGAAAGAGATGCTGCATGTCCTCTACGTGTGCAAATTCAACCCAGGTGTTAAGATGTGTTGTTTGAAACTCTTGTGAGCGATGGAGTGTTTGGTTTTTAAAACAGAAAAAAAAAAACAAACACAAAAACAAACTAACAAAAACTCTGTCTGTCTTATATTGAGAGTCCTACCTCTACAGATGATGTCATGAAAATTATTTAAGACTATCTTGGTAGGTTAATAATCCCTCCTGGATTATACAACAGAAATGTTGCATGAAATTGAGTATCTAAGATATTATTGATGATGGCAGAGGTTTTCTCAGGAGGGGTGAGACAATGTTGTGACATTCCTAAAGGAGCAATTGTAAATATTCATGTTCTTGCCCAGTGGAGTCCTGACTGATTAAAAGTATGTTCCTTTGTATAAAATATCGTATCACCAAACAAGAAGTGATTATGTGAAGATAATGTGCTGCTCTGAGCATTGCAGCTATGCTTAGAACTTTAAGCCAAATTAAAAGAGAAAAACAAAAAGGAAAAAAAAAAACAGGGAGGGTGATATTTTGGATACAATTCTTTCCTCCCCTTGTCCTAAAGGCTTTTCTTACCAAGTATTTTGTTTTACACTCTGGTATATGTAGTATACATGCAACACATCCTTGCCAAGCTTTTTAAGACAGTTGTAACAGCTTTGTGGTTACTACAGTGTTCTCTAAGCTAAATTTGCTGTATGAGCTTGTGCATCCTATGCCTGATGTTAAATTTGGGGAGAATAAGGATTGAGTAATATCCATGTGCTTTCAGAATAAGGTGTAGTGGTGGCTTGACCCCAGTCAGCAGCTGAGCACCCAACAGCGACTTGCTTACTTCACCCCCTGTTCCCCCAGGACAGGGAAGAGAATAGGAAAAATGAAAGCAAGAAAACTCTTGAGTCAAAAATAAAGACTCTTTTAATACATGGAGGAAAGGAGAATAGAAAAAGAAGTGACGCAAAGGCAGTAACTGATGTCCAACCACTCTTCAAGCAGGAAATACCTCCCCAGACAAACACCCCCCAACCTCATTCCCTTCCTTTACCCAGGTATTTATGGCTCAGTAAGTTATGTGGCATGGGATGTCACTTTTACTGCTTTGGGTCATCTGTCCTGGTTATGTCCCCTCCCAGTTTCTTGGCCATCTGTCCCCCACTGTTTGGGGAAGGTAGAGTGAAGGGGAAAAGAGAGGGTCTTGATTTTGTGTAAACACGCTTTGGTAATACCTGGTTTGCTCTGAGCACTCTTTATCTGTAAATTGAAAACACAGCATCATGTCGACTGATATGAACAATGGGAACTCCACCTCCAGTTAAAGGAGAATGGCCAAAAATATTTTTTACTAATTATGTACCCATAGTGTGTATTTTGCATGTCTGTGTTTTAGTACACAAATCAGTCTGTGGGATCACAGACTTAATCCACCATGAGTAAACCCAGAGATTACTAGCTAAGTTTCCTCTCCCTTCTCCACCCTGTCCCCAGCCAGATTTAATATTAAATTAACATTAATTAATATTTTGGAGTTATTCTGCATGTGAGAAGGAGAAAACTGGAATATTTAAGCATCTGTGCAGAGGAGAGCAAAATAATTTAGAATAACTTAGTTGTTACTATGTAAATCACTCCCCTCTCATAAAAAAAATGGATAGCAAAGGTACGTAACTGGAGAATAACTGCTAGATAAAGGGCATTTTTTTCTTTACCCTCTTGACATTTTTATAATATGATGTAGTGAACATTTTCTCCATTTATTGTAACTCAGGAGACTATTTAAAATTAACTTCTAAAATTAGTAAAAATCTGAGTAAATCTGTCATTAATTTCAAAATCTAAATTGTGTAAATGTGTTTGATTTATCTGCAATTGAAATTATACATTTAAATGCCCTCTGATTTAGAACACTGTATTGAAGTCACAAATAGCATAGTTGTTTTTCTTCATATTACATGCACAGTAATTACAGGGTATTTGATTAAACTTTATTTCTCCAGAGTGCCTGATAACAAATTCTGATTTCCTAATGGATAAGTCTCAGAAGAAAAGCCAAAGATTATGCAGTACTAACATTATTTATACTGCAAATAGTGCAGCTGCTGATACAAGGTCCTAGACTGTGCATCTGAGCTATAATTCAGTTTTGGTCATTCTGTCTTTTCCTGTAAGAGCATGTAAATCGTGACTTGGCTGTGTTAGAGTAAGAGTTGAACTCCATGTTCTTACAGGTGTTTCCCAACTCAAATGTTTCTATGGTTCTATTAATTTTTTAACCTGTTGACCGATTTCAATGGGATATAACAGTGAGCTGTTAAAATTTTTTAAGTTTTTTTAATTTTTTTCAATCTGATATAACAGTGAGCTGACAATCTCAGAAGCAGTTGCACTCTTAGAAATGTAATTGAAGTGAAAGACTGGTAGCTGGGGAGAGGAGGAAGGCCCCCAGATGTCCTCAGCAGTTCTTTCCTGCCACATGCCAATTCTGATTGCGTGGCCACAGCACCTGAGCTTTCCCACTCAAGCACTATTTGGGACTGGAATGAAGGAACCAAGGTGCTGTGGGGGAGAGCAGCAGTGGTTCAGGAATGTGAGGTTATAGGTTGTTGGGGCTCGGTGGAGAATAAGAAATATGAAAAATGTGATTGTGGTGGAGATGGATAAGAATAGAATGCAAACCCTTTAGAAACTGAGCTTTATTAGTCCCAGGGCCAATTAATATGACCTTTTATTATGAAAATAAAAAAGTTGGTGTTGATGCTTGCAATGGTGCGGTGCTTCTCCCGGGGCTTTTGCCCACTCTTTTAGGCTGGCTCTAGCACCAGCGTTTCAAAAAGGTGCAGTCCTGTATTCTGGAATACAGTTTTGATCCTGTGGGTCCTTGTCTCAGCAGCAGCGTGAACAATGCAAGAAGTAAAGGGATGAGACTCTGGTGGGGGACTTCAGATGGGTTTTATTAGATTCACACGACTTCCTTCCACCCAGGAGTCAGCCTGCCAAAGCCTCCTGAACTCCTGGGTTTTCACCTTAAATATCAGGGCAGGGGAGAAGGGAGGATGCAACTTGGAACCAATCCAGAATAGGAAAGGAGTGACCCTGAACCCAAGTGGCAACTCATAGAACAATCAGGGAACAAAAGGGGGAAGGGGAACCTAGACCCCGCCAATCATTCAAAGTCCTCACCAGAATTTTCTAGACCTCAGGGTGAGGCCTCGAAGTAACAGACAGGACCCAGGTGTCCCATAAATGATGATTGATTGATAACGATAACTGGGGTAAACCATAATAGGGTAAAACATGGGGTACATGGGAAAAAACATTGTAAAACAGTATAAAACAAACAGATGCATATAGAAAACAGGTAAAACCCCAAAACACGCCACTACAGATGCTTAGCTTTTGAAATTAATAAATGTAAGACTAAAAAATAAGAAACTTATTCATCCTCTTATTTTTGCTTTAGACCAGACCTCTTTGATTGGAACGCTGTTGCTTCTCAGCAGTCACCTGTGCAACGATTAGACCATGCATTCAACATAGCTAGGCAACACCTGGGAATAGAGAAACTCCTTGATCCTGAAGGTTAGTAGAAATTATGTTGTTTGAATTTTGGTTTTTTTTCTTTTTCTTAAAGTGGAAAAAAGAGTTTTGCTGTGCATTTGATGATAAATTATATTGTTGTGGGTTTTTTTGGCACAAGAATTTCACATTTTGTGAGATAAATTATATATTGAAGCAAAATTCTTTGCTTTTGGTGCTGCCTTTCTGGTCTGTTGAAAGAGATTAAAGCTACCTGTATGTACATGCTCTGAAGGAATTTTTTTTAGCTTTGGGACTAGGGTTTTAATGTGCATGCACTGAATTGGAGTCATCTCAGAAAGCTGATTTCTGTTTTGAAGGTTTAGAGCATCTGCAGCTTTTATATCTTCTGGAAAGATCTTGAGTTCAAATTACCTTTTAATGTATATCCAAAACATGTATTCAAACTCTAGCTACTCATATTTTTAAATATGACTTATATTTCTCTGTATGTTGAAATTTTATCAGGATGACATGTCTCATTATCACTGTCATTTAATCTTAGCTGTCATACGATTACCTATTTTACCTTGACTATCATTTATACAGCCTTAAGCAGTCATGTTTGAAAGGTTCCTTGTTTTTCACGTGTTCACTTGAATTTCATACATTTCTATATATTCTCTGACACAGTTTCTGCATTGCTGAGAGACTAGTAGTTTTCCCTCAGAGGATATTCCTGAAACATTCTTTACTCCAAGGCAACTGGAACAGCTGTTGTATTTTATATATGTGTGTTCACACACAGAGGTTTTTTTCCATACAATGATATCTTTACTGTGTTTTCATCAAATTTCATATTAAGCCACTTATAAATGAACTTTCCTATATGTTTGTGCTGTTCTCAGTGACTCACTAATGGTGAGTTTTTCATGGGAAGAACTGGTATTTCTTGTATTTAACAAAATGAAAAAATAAATTTAAAGATTTGGTTGAGTCTCTAAATGTTTAAATATAGTTGGATGTATCTCAATTGTTGAGTAATAACCTTGTAACCCATATATTTCCCTAGGAGAAATATTGAAAATACATGTAGTTGAATCAGTTTTGGTGAACCACTGCAGGAGGAAGAAGTTTTCTACTTGCTAAAGCATGAGATTGAGCTTTTAAATTCTGAATGAGATTGGAATTGAAAACTGAGTTGTGCAACTGAATCAATGTAGTCGCAGTGTTTTCTATAATTGGTTAAACTTTCTCCTTAAAATAGATTAGTGAATAAATTATTTTCTCTATGCAAGAGTCACTTCTGATTAGACATTTTATTCTGGTTTTGGCAAAGGTACTTGCAGTTGTTTAGCCAACAATTGAAAAATACTTAAACATTGGTAGTTTTCCAAATGTCTGCTGTAATTATTTGCCATTCAGTGTTGTAAATCACAATGCTAGCCACCTATTTCTTTTCTCCCTCTGTAAACATTTCAAAAGGAAAAACACATTTTTTACTTATCTGAAAACATGAACATGAGGAACTATAACTGTTTTGTTTGTGATAGTAAATTTATTTCTAGATTGAAATCCAGAATTTTTGCATGGTACACATGCAAGGGGGAAATCTTGTTTGAAGGTTCTAGAATATTCTTTCTGTAATTTTACATTATGTATTTATCAGGTCTCCTAATTAGGTACTCAAATATCTCCTAGCACCATATTGTGTAACAACACTCTCTTCTCTGGCTGCAAAATGCTGATGCATTACAATAAAAAGGAGTATGCAGAGGTGAACCATTATTTTCATGTAATTTAATATGTGTTCAAAACAGCACATGTGTAATTTGTGAACACTTTAGTATGGTTCATTAAATGTCTCCTGTCTCAGTTTTGAAGATATTAAGTAGAAAGGAAGCCACTATTCAGTAAAGGCTTACTTTTTTACACCCAATGTAGTAGTCAAAAAAGAAGGAGTTTGGCGTTGAGTTCTGAAATTACTGATGATTGATACATGTTGAAACAGATGTCTAGGGAGTCTATCTTAGCAATTAGATTTTGAAAAGTAAATATTTGCACTCAGCCAAACTGATTTTTTAGGTTATATATGAAATTTGCTTGTTTCTGAGGTTGCTGATATTTAAAGTCTGTCCCTCGAGAAGAAGTCAGTTTATTACTAACGTTGTTGATATTTCAAGTCTATCCCATGAGCAGCTTTTAAAACATTTTTCAGAATTTGGTCTCCGTTTCAGTCATCAAAGTGGTGAAGATAATTTGCATCTAGGTATTTCTTGTAAAAACTGTGTTGTGTAAGTTAAAGCTTTTTTATCTGGATTGTTTTTGGATTCATGCAGAGATGATCATTCCTGCTATTGTCCTTACTTACACTGGCTACTAAGAGTACTTTTTAAAATCAGAGTTTAGGAAGTCCTGCAAGGAGCAGGTAATTGGGTTCAGTGATCTCTTTGAGCCCCTTCCAATTCAACATATTTGTGGTCTTCTTGATTGAATCCTGTCCGTGAGTGAAATGTGAGGAGGTTTAAATGTCTGTCTGGTGTTCATTACTGTAGTACTTTCATACTGTAGAGTATGAGACATGACAAGAGGAAAAATTCAAGATCAGGTAGAGGAAATTAGTAGATTTAGAAGGTTTGATTTAGAAGAAAGTTGTTAAAGACCTATACATTAGTGGGTAAGATTCAAAAAAAAAAAAGAAGTGTTTGCAAATTGAATTTTTTAGGCCAAAGTATCCCAGTGTAATTCCTAATGACCTCCTATTGTAAGGCATTTATGATTATGCAAGTAAAATATTTTAAATCTCGATAATGCTCTCTGTGATCCTTTCAAATAATAAATAGTTATTTTGCTTTGTTCACTCAAACCTAGTATTTGTTGCCAAATAATAGTTGCCCAAACCAGATTGTTTATATATTGATTTCTGGTCATATTTGAATGGCAAAGTTAGCATATGGAAAACTTCTAACAAAAGTTGTGTGTATTTTGTAAATGCTATTTTCTTTTTTTTCT
>VXBB01012969.1:334143-363205 GCA_013399915.1 Illadopsis cleaveri
TTTTTTTCTTTTTTTTTTTAATTAAAAAACCCCACTACTTTTGACACAACTGAGGAAAATTTCTGACTGATTTGTCACTCTTCTCTGGTAACTGTGGTTTTCTGGATATCAAGTTTTACTAGCCCACTTTAGAAAAAAATTTGGTTGATTGTTTTCAACGTAAATAGTTCAGGTTGTTATTCTTTGCTCTCTTGAATTTAGAGTATTTTAGGTATAAATACTATAGCCTTGGAACACTTTTCCAAATTATGAGCTCTCTGTTTCACTCATTATTTTAAGCTATTGTTCTGTCTCAGCATCAATTAGTGATGAAGATATTTGCCATGTTTGCTGGTATGAGCTGACTTAAGACAATTTTGGCAAAAGACTTAAAATAGCTTAAGCAAATTAATCAAAGGGTGATGATATCTGTAACTTCAGCTTGTGTGTATTAAAACTTAAATGATTGATCAAGCTGTTAAGATTAGTCTGCATCTTTTAAGAACGTCTAACAACCTGGGCTTGCATTTTTAAGTAGTTAAATGGTTCTTAGTAAATGTTTCTCTGTACTGAATTTATGGAGGAACATGATTTCAGTCTTCACAAACAAACTTCAGAAAATCTGCTAAAGGTTATTATGTTCCTTGTTGTACATTCACTTTTTCTGGAACATCTTTAAAATTTTTAACCAAGCAAGGAACAGAACAAGCAAACAGCTACATGTGTTGTGGTCAGCAACACATAATGTTACATGTTATTGGCTGTATAATGGTGTTTATGTTTTACTTTGGCATAAAATATTCGTGCCACATTGGAGCAGAAGGATCTTTTGAGGAAAAGTAGGGAGTGATCTCTCAGAAACTGCATCTGGGAATAGATCTGAGCTGTCCTCTTTCCCCTTACAGCAACTGAGTGCTGGTGTGGGAGCAGCAGAAGTGTTTGTGTGCTTCCTTCTAGCAGTGAACATCTGATTCTTGGTTTAATGAACTTTTCCCTGCTGTCACTTTCCTGGGCCTTGTGCTTGTTTGTGCTAGCCCGATAATAAATAGGCTATGAAGTTATATAATTTCTGCCATCCTTTTTAGGTAATTACCCAGTTTCTTATACTTTGTGTAGCCTGATTAAAAAAAACAAACAAACAAAAAAACCTCACAAAAACAACAACAAAAAGCAAGAACTCATTTAATCCATCCCAGTCATATTTTCTGTATTTTTCCTTAATTTGCACTGATGACATGAGTTTTTGGCACCATTATTAAGTGATAATGAGACTCAGACAGTTTTTCATTTGATAACTTTTTTGTTTGATCTTAACTTCCTATACTTCTCTATCTCAACAGTAATGGATTCTACCATTTTGAGCACAAAGAAGAGGGGAAAAAACCTCTCAGCACTGTAATTCATGATGTTGTTAACCGTGTCTTTGCTCAGTAGTTGTATGCAGTTGTAATACTGATTTTCAGTTCATTTTAATACACCTCCTGATGTGTTATTCCAATGGATTATGAGAAGTTTGGGGTTTTTTTCTATTGTGCCCTAAAATTTAGCCATGTTTTACCCAGTACAGTGTTAAGGTGGGGGGAATATTTTTATTTTTTTTAAATGCAGATGACATATAAGTCACATGAGCAACACTTGTTATGCTTTTGAGAATAGTTAAAAAAAAAAGCTGTCTCAAGCCTAGAAATCATTATTGCAGTTGTACAAAAATCTTATAATGGTTAGAAAATAAAATTAAAAAGTATTGTTTTCTTAAGGCTCCTTTTCGTTCTCAAATCCAGGAATGGTTTTGGTTAAATAAGAGGAAAATCTACAGGATTCACAATTAAAAGTGCAGCATTAACACCATGACCCTTTAACTATTTCTTTACTGTTTGTCAGCACAAATTTCAGCTCTAGTCCTGGACATGCCATCAAGTCACATCAGGAGTTTTGTCTTTAGTTTGTAGCACAGATATGAACTGCAGGATGAGAGCATGTCTGTGGAAATACCTTCAAAGCTAACAGTGGAAAGGGTGAACTTCTATATGAAGGAATTTGTAATACAGACATTTTCCAAATGCTTGCTAGTTTGATCTATATTATTGTTGTAATATTTTACTCTGCACTTTCTTTTGACAAATATTTGCCCTCAAGATTAAACTGCACTTCTTCTTTACCCCCTGTTAAGGTGAAAGTTCTGCTTTTTCTTTGCAGTCTTAAGCAAATAGAAATAGTCAACAAAAGTAGTAAATTCACTAGACACCATCTAACCTCACTTTATCTTCCATATTTGTGAGTAGATTTATTACTGCTTCTTTGACCTGTGAGCAATTGAGTTAACAAGAGATGATTCAACATTATCAGTAACTTTTACAGATTTTCATGGAAATAAAGGGCTTGAAGGGTACTGCATTAAGAGACCCAAGGACAAAATAGGCCCTTCCTCTTATCAGTGGGAAAAATCTAAAATTGGTGTGATTTACATTGGAGTGGGGCACATATGCTACAAAAGAAACTGTAAGACTTTCTATTACAAAGGGTGTGCAGCTTATAATATAATTTGAAGTACTGAACTTGGAATTACAAAAAGCTCTGCAGTGACCTTGCATTGCAGCTGCTGTTGTAAGTAGTTCAGCAATGGTTAGTTAAGTATAAATGCATCGAAATGGGAGCTGTGTTAAAATATGTGCAGAATCTAACAGTGGTGACATGTAAACATCTAACATATAAAATGTTTTGTGAATAAAAGTAGGGGTAGTATTAGTATAATGAACAGAGAATAGGTATCCTCATATTTCCAGATAATGGTCATATTCGTCTGGGATTTTTAGTGATGGTGTAATTCCGATGTACTACTACATATTCTGTAAAACCATATCTGAGCTTGTAAGAATGTTATTTAAATTGATGAGCCTCATGGACCACAGCTGTTCTTCACATGATGCTGAGAGGATTTTGGATGAGGTACTGGAATGTCTTTTGTCATTTCTTGGCTAGATCTCCTGTCCAGCTTCTTCCAAGGTGAGACGCAGCAGACTGGGTGTTACAGATACTGTAACAAACACAGAGGTGTTTGTGCTGTTAGCCTATTTTTTGACAATTTTTTGCTTTTCAAAAGCTTTGGATTTCACACACTACCGCCTTGCACCCCCAAGCATGGAGACATAAGAGAAAAAGCAATGTTCTAATTACTTATTTTCTTTACATCTAAATACTTCCTCTATAAGTAGCCTCCTGATCTTGCTTAAGCAGACCATTTCCCCCTTGTGTACGGTGTTTCAGCTACCTGGGAATTTACAGTTCTCTACTTTTTTCTTTTAATGGCTGGTTCTTTTTTTCTTCATTTGTTTTATTGTGGATGTTTGTTTGGTTTGTTGTTATGAAGAACTAGGTAAAATAAAATAATTTTTCTGTGTTAATATTGTACAGTTACAGTGCCTCTGGACACTGGCAAATTGCAGTAGTTGGTCTGCTCTGACAATCATGCAGGTTTCTTTGCCACTACTCACCATGTGTGTAGTTTTCTGTCTGTCACTAATAATACTGTGTTTTAGCATTATATTTTTTTTTGCTAGATAATTATCTTCTGTAGGAATGTTAAAATACTAAGGTTCAAATACTAATCAAGGTTCAATCTAGTGTTGCTTCAAATTTCGCTTGTGTGTTTTATGCTGGGACTTGATATGTCCATAATCCATGCTTTAGGCTAGAATTAAGCATGCTTTTTTAAACTCTGTAATTTAATGAATGCAGCCCTTTGGAACTGTATACGGAATAGTTGGTTGCTCAAAATAATCACTGATGGAAGACAGCTGAGAAGAGTTCAGTTATAACAGCATTATTTTGTCTGAGGCATCAACACAGAGAATGAAATGAGTTTTGCCTGTCTTAAAATCACAAAGGAAGAAGGAGGATTATTTAGGTAAATGTTCACCATATAGTCTGATGAGTTTCTGCCGGCGCATTGCAATGCATGTATCTTAATTTGATATTTTGTCTCATGATAATTTAAAAAATATGTAAAAACATTGTAATTGCTTAGGCAACAAAATTAGATTTTAAATAAACTTCAGATGAAGTGAGGAGATTTATCTGTTAGAAGAGGTTTTAGTCTACTTATTTGTAAGTAAAGGGTTCTTCAAATTAAGAATAGGCCCAGATCAAATGACAATGCTTTGAACTTAAAATACCAGTTACTACAAAAATGCTCCATAATCCTTCAGCACTGTAATACATGTACAAATACATCTATAATTTAAAAAAAAAAAAAAAAAAGCTTTTTGAAAATAGAGGTGGTTCATATAAAGACTCATGGAGCATGGGAGATTGACACTTGGAAATTAATACTCTAAAAAAATCTAGAGGAGAACTTTGGTTAAAATTAATAAGCCCTCTACCATATTTTGCATCTTAATATCCTTTAATTTTTTTTTTTTGGTTTTGTTAAGGTAAAGAATTTGCTCTATTTAAGAATCCCATAGTCCATATTCCACTGTGAAGATACTCTTATTTGTCTGTTATTGATTTGAAGAGCTGCTAAAGAGATTACTAATCTAAGGGAAGAACTTGTACAGTATCTTAAAACTTCTGTATTTTTATTTAGACAAATGGAAGGATGATTAAGATATTTACCTGCTAGAATTGAACCATGTTAATTGGGGGCATTTGATTAAAATCTTTGATTTGAAATAGAATAGGTGATTTATAATAATGATTTATACTTGCTTTGAGGCAGGTATACTCCCACTAATGCCCTCTTATATGAAATGTTAGTCACTGTGCCCCAAGTGGAAATGCTGGACTTTTTCTTTCTGGTTCTTGTTATCTGAAGGTCATTTAAAACATGTTTATCCACCAGGTGGTGGAAGAAACAGCTTTGAGTTGAAGCCCATAGCAAATAAATGAAAGGAAGAAATTCCTATGAAACTTTGAGATTTTGAATTAATGTAATTGAGCATTAATTTCTAGATCAGAATTTAATCTCTGAGCTGGCTTCTTAGGATCTATAGTCATAGAAGATCCAAATTTTTGAGTTTCTAAGGTTATTTTTTTTGGCTCTGACTCCGAGCAAGTCTGAACTAGTTTGTGTGTATAAATCTAACTTCATGAGATGTATCCTAACCTTTAGCATGACTGTTCTTGAGATAAAAATTTTTATAAGGACCCTAAGAGAGATAATTCTCTCTGTAATGATTTTCATCTTCAGTTGACATTCTTCCTTACCAAGGCAACACATCGAAAGCCTAAATTAATTTCCTTATCTCAGTGTGTCTGTGTTAATCCTGCAGACAAGACATTCTGAGCACTGTAATGGCTTTCCTGTACAGAAATCTGATCAGGGGGAAAAAAAAGAATCTTGAGAGAAGAATTTTCTCTTTTCTATACTGTGAGTATTATTTTCTACTGGTTTAAAAGAGAACACAAAGTAATCCTTGAAATGATTGAATCTGGAAATAGGAAAAAAAAAAAAATCACCTACCCTCTGGTAGTTCTTGCATTCTTAATATATTAAAATGAAAGTGTATGGAGAGCAGGACTACGGAAACTTGAAAAAATACTTGCTTACTTTTTCTCAGTTCTTTTAAAATAGTTTTAGCCTTTACATTCACCTTTAAAAGAGAAAGAAGCTATATTATCATAATCTTCATAGAGGATGGTGAGGTTATTCAGTTTTTGGTCTTTCTGGGAATTAGTTGCTTTGCAAATAGGGAAAAAAAACCCTGTTTCTAAATTACTGTAAAACTCTATTGTTGTGGGTGCTTTCCAGTGGCTTCATTGAAACAATACAGCTTGAATGACCTTGATTTATCTGTAGATACTGAAGTTTAAATATAATTTATGGGAAGTTTGAATGGCAAACGGCAGTCACTGATGGGGCACTTACAAAAAACAAACTAAAGGAGCAAGGCATTAGGGAGCGACACTTTCTCTGTTATCCTCTAATATTTTTTTCCACATTTCCGTCTATTAGTTTTTAAATTGGTGCCTTAATGAGCAGTGGGTTTCATGGCAGTTACTTTCTGAAAGCTTGGTGTAAAGAAACAAGGGTAATTGAATGCCACAAGAGAATCTTGGCATGAAAATTAGAACATGAATTTCATTTTTGGTAGATATAGGAAGCAACTGTTTTATAAAATGATTACAGGATAATTTCTGCCACGATTTCCATCTGGAATCCAACTAAGAGAGTGAGATGTTTTGTTAGAGTGGTTATGGAATTACTTTCAAAGGGGGTACATTCCATTTTCCTTCTAGTTTACTTCAGTTTGTTGGGGGATTTTTCTTTTGTGTAGCATCTTGCAGGAAGCAGGTTGTAGATTATCTTCTGCTAGCTCTGATTCCTCCACTTATCATAAAATGTACTGGCACATTATTTAGTGCAAGAGTATCACTATAGGGAAAAAATGCTTTGAATGAATGAGGTTTGTATCAGTAAAGTGTATTGTATCTTCTGTGAACAATATTTTTGAGATGTGATCTGTAGGCATTGCTCTGCCAAACAGCTGAAGTCACTCCATAAAAAATCAGCCTGAAATAAGGGGAAGCTACGTGAGCCATAACTAAAGCAATCCTCTGAATGTGAGTGGAGGGAGGGCTTAAAGGGCAAATTGAAGTGGTTTTTTAGTAACTCATAATATGTTTAAAAGGCATACAGTGTTAAACAGAGAGAAAATAGTGTGAATCGCTTGTACTGCTTGAAATAAACTGGCTTTGGAGCAAATGGACTGATGCTCTTGAAACTCCTTGTTAATCACCAAGCAGCAAGGGAATAAAGCTTGTGGGCAAGGATAATTACTCTCTGGTATGTTTTCTGGCCATTTTTTTCCTCTGCATGAAAATAGTACTTGTTTGCACTCTGGAAATCTGCTTGACTGTGCTATGCTATGACTACATAGCTTTCCTTAAACAAATAGACAACTTTCAAGAATTTCCAAAGAAGTTATGAATATTTAATATTTCTGCTGTTATATTTTTACGTGATTAAGACGTCAGCATTGGAACCAAAGATGTCCGTTGTCGCAAAGTCACTTAGATATAATGGTGGATTTAATAAAAAGACTTGTATCACTGCCCAAAATGGAATATCATCAATCATGTTGAATTTGAGTACATTAAGGCCATATGAAGTGGTTCTTGGTATTTTTTTATGCAAAGCCTGCACACAGCTCTGAACATGATGAAAAATTGCTTTTTCTCTTGTGTATTTGCTGAATGCCTTCTCCAAGAATCACTGTCAAATGATGTCTGAAAAATAATCAAATTCCTCCATTGCTTACCATTATAATACCTATACAATTTAAATGGGAGTAATTGAAATCCCTCATTATAATAATGTTCTGCTGTGACAGCCTCCCTGACTTTTGCACAACCATGACTCCAGAGCTGCAATGGGCAAACAGCAATCAGTGATCTGCCTATACTTGGCTTTATAACATCTCTTGTGCTCAAGGCAAGACAATTAAAGCTACTGCAAACTGTAATTTGCTGCCCTTTATCTTAGTTTTTCCAGTCAGAAATCACCATGGGTCCTTTGTGTTCTCCATGGTCAGATTTCATGTGTTAAGTGCACACATGTAGTTGGAGTGTGCCCAGAATATATTCTTGGACCCAGATGCTGAAAAACAGTCAGGGGATTAAAAATTTTGCAAGCAGCAATGAGTCAGTTCTGGAAAATACAGGAGTGAAAATTGCATTAAATGCTGGAGAAGAAAAAACAAACAAAACAGGAAACTGACCACCTTTCATCAATCAGTGTATGTGGGGAGCAAACATAGACAAGACACATTCTGAATACTTCTTTAAATATTGCTGTTTAAAGCTATTGCTGTACAGGAAGGTCCTAATTAGAAGAAATATCTCCATGAAGGATAATGTAGAAAAGGACTGAAACAGTTCTTGGATTGTTTGCATGGAAGTTACTTTTTTTTAAAGTGATGAAACATCCTAATTTTTTGGGAAAGTCTTAAGAGTGACAGAAAAGCTAGACTTCCAACTTTAACTACACAAATGAGTGTAGAAGGAATATTTTTTTGGCTAATATGCCCTTTATAATAGAAGTTCTGTATAACAGAGAAATCTAAAAAATCTGCTCCCAGCTTAATTCTCATAAAAATGATTGTATTTGTTTGGCAGTTTCAGAACTCACACACAATAAATCTGAACTTTAAATTTACTTTTTGTATAAAAAAATAGCTTCCATTCAAAGTTTCTGCTTGTATTTTAATTTAACTGAACCGGGAAATCACTAAGCACTGACACCATGTGTCTTTGCCTGGCTGAAGGGACTGGGTGGAACTTGTGGCAACAATGAGTGAGGAGAGGTGACTGGAATTGAAAAGGGAAAAAGAGGAACAGTGAGGAGGTAAAGCAAGATGTTTAAAGTGAAGTGAGCCTAAAAGTAAAGTTGGGCCTGGCAAAGGTATTTTGAGGAGAAAGTTGTTTTTCCCTAAATATTTACATGTAATTTTTTGTTTCTCAATAATTAAGTCAGTATTTAAATTCAGCTTTTGTTATTTGGCAATAAATGAACTCAAATGCTCTGAACTGAGTCTGTTTTGCCTGCAGCAGTAACTGGTGAGTGATTTCACTGTCTATTTTAACACATAAGTTTTCTCACTCTTGTACTCTGTTTTCTGCCCTGTCCCATGGGGAGTGAACCTACTTATGGATGGGGCTTGTTTGCCAGCCATGTCAACCCACAACCCTCAAACATAGTAAATGTAACTAAATAAAACTTTAATCCAAATCAAAATGGATGTTGGTTCACTAACATCAAGTCTGTCCTTGACTCTTCTTTTTTTAACTTTGAACTTTTGTTGTTCAGGTGATAATTCAGGATTTATTTGGCCTCTAAAAGATAAAACAATCTTGTCTTCCCCATCCCTGAAGGACGTTGTCTTATAGGTGTGATGGCTGCCAGTGCCTGCGCTATCTGTAATTGACAGTGGCCTCCTAAGGTCAAGAAATATAAAACCAGCATTGTTGCACCTGGGACCAAAGTCGGAAACACATTTATACTTCAATTTTGTATAAATGTGAAGGTGTTTGCTTTCTCAGTGTCTGCATGACCTACAACACCATAATAGTATAAGATCTACTTAAGTAAATTAAACTGAATATGATGAGGGAGTAGTGTGTATGTGGCCTTTGTTTACCTCCTGATCTAACTTTTGTAAGTTCTGCATTTCTCTGGCTCTCCTGGGTGACTGCAAACACCATTAGATTGCCTCCAGGATGGAAATTGTCCTTTAGAAAAACAAGCATCAAGATTAATATTTATAAACTGATGTATTAGCCATTCCTGCTTGTAAAGGGTGAAAGGTGATTGCTGACAGGAGCAAACTTTCAGCAAGTTCCCATATAAGCTTGTGGAATTCCATGAATTGTAGTCTGAGGATACATGAAAGACGTTATAAAGCTCAGATGCAGTGCTGCTCTCTGCACTCTACAGTAATTGCATGTTCACTCTCCCATTGTCACTGATTGATAGTGTTTTATTAATCAAAGGGATTTTGCATGTTTAATAAAAGAAAAGGATTCTGTTGTGAAATGAAAACTAGAATTTAAGAGATCTTTTTAAGAAGAAATCATGGGCAAAGGAAACACACAGCATTAGAATATTAGTAATATGCATTGAATTCTACTCAGTCATAAATAGTTTTTATGTAGAAAGTATCCAGGATGGCACAGCAGAACTCCATCATGCCTTTCCCAGCTTACATGTGCTACTTCTAACACTATTTTTTGTCTGTAGCTTCTTCTGTGAATATTTTTCACAGAGTAAGGTATGCATATGTTATACCTTTTCTGTACTTAATATTCTGTGGTATTTTTTTTTTTTCCTATAAATTATAGAACTGCACTTGTCTTAAAACAGGTTCTGGGAATTAAACATTAGGAATAGAGAAAACATAAAGAATATTTCCAGTGTATCTGTTGTGTGTTCTTATGTGCTTTGGCATTAGTATTCAGAATTACTACACAAAAAGTTAAAAATAAGTATTTGGCGTATTTGACCTCTGAAATTCAGATTGATCTCATCTCTTTTGACCTTCAGTGTTATGTGAACTGTATATTTGTATAGGTGAAGCCTTATTGAACAGTGGCTTTAGTTCAATGAGCTGAGACAAGTATTTCTTCTGCATTAGGAATGCACAATTTACCTTTAACTTTAGAAAACAACAGTCTTTCAAATAGTGCAAAGAACACTGAGAGTGCTTGCCTGAGTGACCTTTTATTTCTCTCTCTCTCTTGCATATGATGTGGCCAAATGCAAAGAGGTGCTTCTCTATTTTTAAAATTGATAGCTAGAAAATTCCTCGTTCTAAACTGGAGCAGTCTTGGATGCTAAGTGTGTTACATGAGTGAAAAATATTTTGATGAAAAGTTAATTAGCAAGTCTGAATGTTTTGCAGGTTTTTCATTCTTTGGCAGTGATCTTTTCCATTTAAAATTGGTAGATAAAATTAATATTCTTTAAAAAGTAATGGTAGGAGTAATGCAACTTGCACAAAATTTTAGATGGCTAATAAAAAGTACTGCTACTTAACATAAAATAATATTCTGAAATGAAAACCTCATGGAATTGCCTTCAAAAACGTTTTTCTAGCAGAAAATCTTTTCTGAGCTGAATCTCTCCATGAAATTAATGCAGCAGAAGGGTGTTGTTTTCCAAGGAGAATTCCTTTGGATCTACAAATACTCAGTATCAATCTCATTTCCTTTCTTCTTCCTGCACTTCAATTTAACAGCATTTCACTTAACCCATCACTTAAGCCAAACAATTTAGCAAAGGATTCATATAGGTTAAGTATTTACTATAGCACAGCAGTAACTTGCAAGCCTAATTTAGAAATGTAGAGTTGTGCATAAGAACCCAGGAGAGCACATTCCTAGCACATTTGATACAGCACATGCACACTTGCATGCACACAGACAAAAAGAGTCTCAATGAGGTACCTGTGAGAAGTTCTCCTCAAATTTAGTAAAATACTCTCTTTGGATGCCTTTGAATCCTTTCAGTTTGTGTTGGGGAGCTTCAGCCCTGGATCCCTCATTGTTTGTTGATCCTCCTTGAGTGTGAGAGGATTTCACAGCTCTCTAGCTGTGAGAGGCGACACACTCAAGAGAGAGATGCTGGTGACAGCGATCTTCAAAAATTCATGACATTTGGGAAATGCTCCCTATGACTGGAAAAATGTAAAATGTCATGGCTATCTTCAGCAAGGAGAAGGAAGATGATCCAGGAACCCACAGTCTCCTCTGCCTCTACTTGTCATCAAGAAGATTATGGAACCAGCTCTCCCAGAAACTATCCAGGTGCATGGAGAATCAAAAAATGATTGGGAACACTGTATGTGGACATTGTCCTCTGATCAGATGGATAGTGCTGTGGCTAAGAGGAAATCAATGAATATTTCTTACCTTGATTCTAGCAAGACCTTTCATAGTATCCTCAAAGCCAAAGCAGTGAGATGTGGGTAGAAAACTGGCTGTAGATTTCTGGTTTAGAAAGGTTGTGATCAGTGGTACAGAATTCAACAGGTGGCTGTGATCCTCATGGGTGGAGAGGGGGGCTGATAATATTTTAGTGTCTTAAGGTCAGTACCTGGGTGATGGGAGCAGCTGCACTGCAACAAGTCTGCAGATAGTTCCTGTCTGGACATGAGTCAGCTGGTCTCACTTGCAGCAATGAAGTCCAACAACAAACTCAGCTGTAGGACTGAGAATGTTGCCTGCAGTTTGAGGGAAGTGATTGTTCACTGCTGCTCAGAGTTTGAGTCCTGTTCTAGCCTTCTGTGCCCTGTTTCCTGTAGCTGATCACAGACCATTTCAGTGTGGGAAGCTGTACTGAATACAAATTCAAATAAGTCATCTAGATGCTCACTAATTGCCTTGTTGTCTTTACATGTTCCTGCTGTGCTGATCCTTTCATTCTGCAAAGCCTCTAGGAGGGATCTGTCTCTGGAGGTATTTGAGGGAAGATTTATTAGTGATTTTCATATGTTTTGCTGGTTGTTTGTCCTGGGCCAGTCTTTCTGTTTTTGGTTTTTTTTCTTTGCACTAAGCCTGCCAGAATTTATTATCCTTTCTATTTTCTCCATTTGGGCACAATATGAGCTTCTTGAATTATATTTGGGTAACTGCTCTTCAGCCTTCTTGACTTGCTTTTATTTAAGTCTTCATTGCTCCCTTTCATCTCCACTTCCCAAGGTGATGCTGCTGGCTCCCTTGTGATTAAACCCTGATCTGCTTTTGGATTGTTTGTCTTGAATCTCAGTCTGGCAAGTGATAAATAGACATTGTGCTGCCTGTGTGACAGGAGTTATGAGCTGGAAGGAAACTTTAAACTTTGTTTCTTTAGCAGTTCTTTGTAGTCCAGGCTACTGAATCTTCTACAGTAATTTCTTTCTTTCTCTCTCTCTCTGAAATTGTTCTCTTGCCTCACTTCTGCTTTCTGGCCTAATGCAATTCAGTAATTAATGTTTTATCCCCTCTCAAATATTTTTAATCTGTCCCTTTTTGGAGGGGCAGGGTTTAAACATTTTTAAAGAAATCGAATAGTAATTAATTACCTTAAATGCAGAAATTTTGTTTGTTTCTAAAAAATTATGAATTGAATTTCTAAGATACATAAAGACAGACTGATTTTTGCTGCATGTCTTTTCACCTGTCTTACCTTTAACAATCTCTGTAGAGTTAGGTTTTTTCTTTTACTCTGAGCCACTGAAAATATAAGGTGATCATCCTATATTAATGTAATAGAAATAAAGAGAATATCACCAGGATTAGAAAGTGCCCAGGCTCCAATTAAAGTGTTGGAAGATCTTCACTTTATGCTGAGAGTTAAGGGATTGCCATGGGTTTACACTTCATTAGTACAAGATTTCATGCTGCCATGTGCTGATCAAGAATTAGAAGGGGAAATCCTCTGTTGGTCATCCATGGCAGTGCTGGAAGACTCAATGTCACTCCCAGTGGTAATTCTAACATGAGTGGAAAGCTCCATCCAGCTCCAAGTAGCAGGACACAGCATTTCAAATGGGACTGACCTCATTCTTTCCTCATGTGCACCCTGCAGAGAACACAGCCATCAGTCAGTGTTTATCCAGGTGTAATGGATCAGATGTAGTATTAGATGGTCCAAGAAGACTGGAAGATCTTGTTCATGACATGATAGTCTGATGTCAAGTGTCTCATACCAGCTTGGCAGGTAGAATTTCTCAGTTTCCAAGAATCATTCTTTCAAATCCACTCTTCTCTTGAGGTTTATTCAGGAAAAAAATGATTTTTACCAGCCTCACTGAAGGTAATAGGTACTTTTCTGATATAGAAGGAATTGAGAGTGTTCTTGCTCTGAAGTCAAGAACACATTTTGTCAAGAACATGATTTTTTCTGGTGAGAAGAAAGTTGAGGATTCCAGGCTTTGGGAAAGATCCAGGACTAGGCCTGACTTCTAAATTATGCCTGAAAACTTAGGGAAAGATGCTTTCAAATATCCAAAGTACCAAAAATGTGGAAAACAGTGGGATTTTTATTAGAAGTTGCAATTTAACTATTACACAGGGTTTAAATGTATCATTTTATAATCTTATTCCTTCTATGTAATGATACTGCAATTATGGTTTCTTGGTTTTGTTTTAAGGAACTAATTTTCCTAAATTGAATGAATAGTTAGCTGTGCTCTTATTGGATGTTTAATCTACAAAACACATTAAAATAGTAATTAAACCTTTCAAAAATCCCTGTGAGGACTGTACACAAGCATTATCATTCTTTCACAGATGGTAAATGCAGTTAATATTTCTCCAGTAGTGCTAGAGAACTTTTGTATCCAGGAGTCTGTCCAGTTCTGTTAATTTGTTTTTTCAGCTAAAGCCTATCATTACTGACATAGCTGTGAAGTGGAAAAAAACATTCTGGATTGTAATAGGCAGTTATATCTACATACTTCTAACTTTGCATCACATTTGGCTAATATGTTGCTCTGAATTCAAGACCATTTATTTCAAACTTCAGAGGAGTTTAGTTTTGGTCATGGATGAGCTACTTGCAATCCAATTGCTATTTTTCTGAAACATGGGCTGTTGTTTAGCTGTGTGGAATCAAACTGCTTGATACATGATTTAATAAAACAGAGTGGTGGCTGATCCAGTCAGCCAGCCTTTGAATTAAAATTGTAGCTTAAATTTGCTTAGAAATAAGTATCAGAGGATGGACAACTTTTAGCATTTAAAATAGAAAACATTATTTAATATGCATTCTTGAGATGCCTAAATGATTTGAAAATTAACTTTAAATTATGAAATACTCACATGAAAGTTGCCAAGAAATCTGTGATCAAGCTGTTTACTCTTTAATGTTTAGTATTGCCCTAAATCAGGCTCTTCAGAATGTTTCCTAAGTGTGGACAGATTTAATTTGGGGTTTGATTTATATTGATTCTGATTCCATTTGCATATTATAGTGATATGCAACTAATAGAGGGGCATCTTATTTTATATGTTAATGATAAATATAGCAAACCAGCTATCATAAGGCAATAGTATATGAGCATATAGTTCTTGTCCAGGAATTCTAAGTTTTTATAGGACCTAGTCCTTTAATCTATTGTGTGCTTTCTGTGAGTGTTAAATATAGATAATAGTCACTAGTATCTGAGTTAAGTTGCTCTGTACCTATCGAGAAGAAGGAAGGTATCTTATTACTAGAGCTTTGCACATTGTCTGAAGGTGCTCAGCATCACTGAAAACCAAGGTGTTGTTTTATTTTAATTCCTACAGTTTGGGTCCTTTCAGCTGTATTTGAGTGGTGTGCAATAAGAGCTGCTCCAGGTGAGCTCCTGCTCACGGGTCATGTCACATCTGCTGATCTCATGCTGTCCCTCTCCTGGCAGTCAGCACCAGGAGAAGGATGGGCTCTGGCTCTATTACCTCTGCTTAGAACAGAGGCTTGTACTGCCTCATCACATCTTGTATTTCATTGTCGTTGCTGCTGCAGTGTGGAGCATAAGAAAACAAAGCACTCTGTCAAATACATCCTGCTCTCAATGGGCAGATACTCAGTATTATGAAAAGATGTCCCTTTTTGGAAGAGACTCTGGGTTGCTCTGAGGTGTCAGGGGTAAGTGGAAAATCGATGGGTACAGGCTGCTCCCTGAAGGCACTCATCCCTCTCAGTTGTACGGGCTGTGAGCATGGCATGGAAGAGCATCCATCCTGTTAAATACAGACTGACAGTGGTAGCAAGGTTACCATAGTTAATTTGCTACCAGATATATCAAAGTTCATGTGCATTTGCTCGAGCCATGCTTTTGTATTGCAAGTATTCCACTGGGAAATGTTGGATGAAATTGGTATTGGACAGTTCGGCGTGATAAATTAAAACAAGGAACTGCAGAATTACTCTCCCATGAGCTGTAGTGACTCGTGTGATTTTTAAATCTCTCCTTCAAAGTGTGTTCATCACCTTTCTCCAGTACAATTTTACTGTATAATCAGCTATCACTTCCCTGACAAGTATTAGTCTGTTAGAAACCCAGCATAGGCTGACGAGTGCCAGAATCCACATTTCTGTTACTGAAACAATCAGACACTTGGCTTCAGCTGCTGAAATATTGTATAACCCATTATTCTGACCAACATCTTGGCATGGAAATTGTTTTTAATTGTTCAGTTTCAAATCAACATGTAGTTGTAAATACGACTCTTGATGATGTTTCCTTACCTTGGCTTTTTTGTTTAACTGTAATAACAGAATAATCAGATTCTGTGCTGCTCCATCCTAATGCTAAGGGAATGTACTCTATCTGTTTTGTTTCATGCCAGAAAACACCCTGGGCAAAATACACTGCGTTAATAAAAAAAAAAAAAAAAAAAAAAAAAAAAAAAAAAAAAAAAAAAAAAAAGTGTAAATATAATTCATTATTTTAGTGTATGTTAATATTTTGGGAAAATGCCAGCCATTAACTGTATGAAGCCTACTTTGCATAATCTGGTGTGTGTGTAAGACTTACATATAAGACATACTTAAAGAAGGTTCTACAGTTTCCTTTCTAAGCCCTTTAGAAATAGTGAAGGAAAGGTAATAGTCTGGTTTAGCTATGACTTAAGTAAAGAAAAAGAATAGCACTTTTCTGCTATTTTTTCTGCTAGTTTTGTTAAAAGTTAAGGGTTTTTAGGGTGGCTGTCAAACTTTGTTTTATGTATTTTTAGATCTCTCTGCTTATGTCCTAAACTGTGTTATTTAAATGAAGCCAAAGCATTTTAGGATTTAATTGTATTTTGATTTGTGCCCTTGTAATGTATACAGTGCCATGGTACTTCACAGTAGTTATGTTCTTGCTTTTTTTGGTGATTATTGCAACTAATGAAAGCCTACATTCAAAATGGAAGAAAGAATTAAATAATTAATTTTTTATTAGCATTTTTACACAGCTCCATGGTGTGAGACTTGGCTCCTTGGACTAAAATTAGAATATAAAACTAAAAGAGAGATTAATTTCTTTAGGGTCATGGAGCAGCATGTGCCTAGAGGGCCATAACACAGACCTCTATAATGGCTTTTTGGGCAGAGCCTAATAAAGGAAGAAATTGCAGTGAGGCTCTTACGCCAAGAGCCTCCAGTTTGCTGAATATAAATAGGCATTTTTCGTATTGAACTACAGCAGCAGAAATACTCAAGCAGGAGTTTGCTTTTGTGCAAACAAAGGCAGTCTGTGTGGAACCTGTTCCTTGTGTTTCATAGTGGCTTTGAAAGTGACTGGGTTTCCATGTCTTAGGGCTGTTTATAAATGCAAGATGTAACTTCTCGCTTAAAAAGCTGCCACCAACCTCTTTAGGACTATATTGGCTTTATTTTTTTATCAAGAGACTTGCTTGTTGATTTCAAGGAAATGAAAAATTAAGCTGCTTTCTCCAGCAGAGCAGCTAGTGTACTTCAGTTTCCTCTTTTCCATAAGGCTCTTTGCCATTTTGGTTTAGTTATCTTACTTTAATTTTCTGTATTGTAAAATTAAAAGAGAGCATTACTTCAACAATCAGTAGTATTCTTATAGAATTCTTTATAAATCTGTAGGAGGGTATAAACTCAGAGCAATGCTGTTTTTGTTGGCTGTTTAACTCAGCAAATTAGCTTTAGTGCATAAATCCATAGGGATATGTACCCCTTATCACAAGCTGGATCTGAAGAAACAAGAACTTCGCATGGTGATTTATTGAACATAACCACTTTTCGTAGACCATGGGAAAGCTGCAGTGCTGAAATTGCTTTAGAAAAGTTCTTCCACATTCCTGCTCATTATAAATAATTATGAAACAGGTCCATCAGGTGCCATTTTAAAATATCAGCATCTGCCATCAAAAGTGTTTACAGTAGTTTAACACTTCACTATGTTTAAATAATTGAATGTGCAACAGAAAGAATTGCATTCATAGCCAGTCACACAGAATTGCAATAGAAATATTGCACAATGAAATTGGGCAAAAAAATGATGACGTGCTGAAGGGAGAAATAAAATCTTTGTTGGATACCCAAAAAATGAGATTATGCTGCTATCTGGCAATTTCAGTCATGACAGCATTTCTATGCTGCGTTTGGAGACAAGATAAATAAATAAAACTTTATTTGCATACCAGTAACTTTTATGAAATGCTTATCTTAGAGAAAATACACTTTTTTGAAAAGAAATTTGTTTGCTTTGATCAGTAGCTTAATGATAGCTGGTTTTAATTTGGTAAATTGGCATTAGACAAGTGGAATCACAAGTATAATTTTCTAGTTGTAATCTGATTTGATGTTCTCTTTATTGCAGTCAGGAGCTGGGCAGCAGTGGTGCAGCCATAGGGAAGGTTTCATAGCATTTAAGCCAGTCAGCTCTGAAACAATCTCTTTCCTTCCTCCTCTCTATTATTCCACAGTGAAATGGTTCAGAGAGCTTAACTGGTTGATAAATATTTATTCTGGTTTTGGTTTGAGTTTTATTTTGCATTGGTTTTATTGTGGCTTAACTTAGAATCTCCTCTTTATGAACTAAGATAAACATGTTAGTGCATTCTCAAAGCAGAGCTAGGAGAGTGCAACATCTGAAAGGTCGGAATAGCAAAACCTGTCCTGGCTTCCTTCCCTAAGCTAAGGCTTAAAGATAAAACTGTTGTGAAACTGCATGCTAAGTTTAAAAATTCTCAGCCTGTCAGTTTACTTCCCCCAAAAAGATGTACAGAATGTTTCTTACTCAGAATGAAAGCTGTAGATTAGGAGAATATTTTCTTGACTTTTCCTGTTGCAAGAGGTGCTTACTAATATCTACTTTGAAGTCAATGCATGACTTGTTTACTCTTAATTCCTTGGATCATAGGGACAAACTGTCCACATCACTGTGCTTTATCAGTCTTTATTTTTCCTCTTAAATGTATTTTAACAAATACTTGTTAGAATATAATCAGTACTGTGAGCCACTATATCACTGTATAGTGCACAGAATAATAATATAAATGTTTCAGTATTGTCATAGGCTATAATTCTTTATGTGTGTTGGCAATATGCTGAAATTTTTTGTGTTTTATATCATAGCAGTTATTTTGTAGATTCACAGACTGTGTGGCCAAACTGAAATGTTATATTAACATGGTCCGGCTCTGTGTATACTGTGATTAAAAGAACTTTATTTAGTAGCTTACTNACTCTGTGTATACACACTCTGTGGTTAAAAGAACTTTATTTAGTAGCTTACTGATGAACCCATCTTTCACTGGACCTACTGTTTGGGTTTTAAGGATTACCTATCATGTGTATAGATATGGGTACCTCTGAAACCTTACTAGAAAACTGGATGGCTAATTTTTTCTGTTAAAGATCTATGATTTAAACTGTTTCATGGAGGCTGCTGTGATTTTTATGTAATGCTTCATTTTCTCAAAACATTATTCAGAATTAAACCAGATGCCATCCAAGGTATGAATGAATTTTAATGTTTGTAAGGAGCATTATCAATGTACTCTCAGGTACACATTATCTGTTCAGAAAACATTTCATATTGTTCATCAGTATAAACTCTGATTGCTCATGTAAGAGGGAAATTACCATTCCCTAATTATTTTTTTTTATTACTCTTAAAATCTTCTGAAGCCGTTTGGGTACTGCTGTGATTCTTTTGGCTGCCTCAGTTTATTATGCTCTTGCCCTGTGGTTATATCAATCCTTTCTAAGCAGTTGAGCTGGTGCTTGATGCTCCCTGATCAGCAGTTCTAGATAAGATGTTTAGGGGAGGCTGATAGCAATCAACCTCTGACTGCTCTTTTGGAACTGACAGAAGCACAAGCCTGCAGCAGAGGTTGGCACAAGCTAACCCACACCGGCTCCCAGATGTTCTCTGGAAAAGTTGTGCCCTGAAGAATAGCCTGTGGAACAGGTGAGGAAGTTAACTCTTGGTTACAGGAGGCATCAGAGGCAGATACAGCTCAGCCACGGGGAAGAAGAGGGTGATATTTCCTGGAGAATGTCTCTTGCAGGAGATAGAGGCATTCCTCTGCAAACCTGACCATGTCTTGAGAGGTTTGTTGCTTGCCAGCCACTTGGATCCAAGAGACTGCAGAGAATCTCCCAACAGTGTGTGTGACCCTTTGGCTACTCCTTGTTCATTCATTTGGACACTAATCAAATCTAAAGAGGATATCTAAAGAGTGACTGCAGAGTTGTGGTCAGGATGAAGGGCATGGTGCTACAGGGTGCTCTCTTGTCTCCTGCTGGTAAAGAGGAAAAGCTCAAAGAGGACTGGGCACATTTTCAGATCAACATTTAACTGTGGGTCTGCTGTTACAGCTGGGGATTTTGGTTATTTTCACTGTGGGGACCTGTCTGAGGAACCATGCCTGCTTAACAGGGCTGTCAAAGTGGATGAAGAACATCTTTGGCAACAAGTGTCTAACTATGTGATGAGGGCTATAAGCTAATTGTATCAGGGAAGGGGTGCAATAAACTGAAGAGAAGGGCAGGAACATAGGACAATGAATTTTTTTAAAAAAATCTGTGATGAGATCTCTCCTGTCTTCCCTATGTAAACACCACTACACAAATGCACATGAAATGGGAAAGGTGGACTTGGAAGTCCATGCACAGTTGCAAAGCTGTTTGTCTCACCGAGAGTCCAGCCACTGGGGCTGCTTGAGTGCCCAGAATGCTGAAGGAAACATGGACCCAGAAGGTGGGGAAGAAAGGTTGTGTCCTCTGTAAAATAGGAGCTGGAGAAAACCCTGGGAATTAGATCAGTCAGTGTAACATCACTGCATTTTCAAAAACTGAAATAGAACATTATCATTGGATGTGGTAATAAATTTAACCTTGTGAACTATTCTGAAAGCCAAGATTGCCAGTTTGTCTTTGGATTGTTTAGGCAACATAACTTCTGTATGTAGCTTGGGGAGGTTTTGACACTGGTGTGAGCTGTAAGTTTCTTTATATGCATGTTCCTCTGCTGAGATTCCCTCTAGGAGTGATGGACTAGAACTTCAGAACTTAATTTTTTATTTACTCCACTAGGAATTGAATTGATACTACTGACATATTGCATATTGGCTACCCAACAGGCTCAAGATGTTCAGATGACAGTGATTTTCCATTCTAACTGCTTGGGTTTTTAAAAAGAAATTACCTAGAGGTGAGACACCTCACTATATATCCCAGAGTTATCTGCTGTTTTCTGACAGACAGGATCTCCATTATGAATGCTTTATTGTTTGACTACTCTGGCCACATACAAGAAAAAACAAAATTTACAAGCTTTTCTGGATTTCTAATTCTCATTAAACTAATAACTTTTTTATAGTCCATTCCTGACTTTCTTCTCAGTAGTATCTGTTGCAATGACCAGTACAAGACTGAAAACAGAAACAATTAATACTTCAAAAAATCAAACTCTGTGTTAAATCAGTTACTCTCTGTTGAGTAGCTTGCTAAGGCTGGGACATTTTTATGAGGAAATATCACTGTCTGTGGCATATGAACATTTTATAAAAGCAAGGCAATAAAAATACATGTGTAAAACAGAGATTACTCAGAGATACTTAGCTGCCTCTTCCATGTTTTCTCTCATAGGATCTTCAGAAAGCTGTAACATTTAGGTTTATCTTAAGATTAAATGACAGAACACAAACATGACGAAAAGAGCCTGACCTGTAAAGTCTTTGAACATGTTTCAGTAATAATGCACTATCAATTTTTGCTATTTATTCCATGCCAGGAGCACAGACAGACTATAGAAAGTATGGGGTTTTTTAAGTATTTTACTTTGATTCTGCTTGTTTTATCTTCCTCTATTTATCCCGGTGTAGGGTATTTAATTTTTCTGTTATTTGTATACTTAGTACATTTTTTGCAAGTTGCATTGTTAAATGGTATCCTTGTAGCCCCAAAGTTTAGCTGAAAGTTGTAACAAATTATGCAGGAGTAGGGACCTATGCATGCTAAGAGCCGCATGCCTTTAAATTGAAAATCATAGTGTAGGTGAGGCTTAAGTTCTGGACACTTGGAACAGCTAACTACATATTGCTTGCAATGCCATGGCAATAATGCTCTAAGTTTAATTTCACTTACATGAGCAGGAAGGAAAAATCTAATTACAGAAAGTTTTGGGAGGTTTAACTCTGGTGTTTGTCTGCTGGTGTCCCTTGACTCAGGCTTGTAGAGGAATGTTGTTTCGCTGTTGTAAGTACATCTGCTGTACAGTTCTGCTGCTTATGTGGCATAAAGATTTCATACTATTATTCAAAGGTTTAAAACATAGTTCACTCCTTCTCTATGTGCTCCAGAGCTGAGAAGATCCTAGATGCCTTCTGCTCATGCTGAGGTCTCTGCTCAGCTGGAGCTCAGTGGGAGAATAGTGTGGGGAAGGCACTTGGTTCCCATTGCTGCTGTTTCTGTCCTTGGCAAACTGAATGCTTCAGTCTGCATCAAATCTGTTGCTCTGGATTTGGAAAGGTGCTCTTTCTAAGCTATTAGAACTTTCCATGTTTCATGAAAGTGTTTTGTGCGGGCCCAGACTATACATTACTGAACTGTTAATGCTGCAAGTTAGTGAAATATGCCGTTTATCTATGACTGCTGTCACTCACTTGTCCCATCTGAACCCTGCAGGCTCATTTTTGATCTAATCACCATCTTTTTGGTAAAATGGGCTAAATTATTAGAGTGCTGGGCCAGCTTTTGCACAGCCTGCTTGGTGAAAACAGTTGCTCAACCAGGTCCAAAGATTTTCAGGAGCTACCCTGTCAAATAAAGACCCAAAGCAAAAAATAGCTAAGCAGAATAAGGTCCATTTTATGATTATTTTTGGATATTTACTAGATTATTTGTAATTTTAAAAGTATTGTATATTGCTAGTTTAATGTTTGGAGAACTGCTTAGGTTTTCCTTAAGTTTTGGAAGATTTTTCAGTTCTATGCTTTTTGTTTTTCTTGGCTTTTTATGTTAATCTAAGGAAATAAGTCAGTGAGAGAAGACAGTGGTTATAATTGTGTTATAATCTGTTTGGAGTTTTACTACAAGACTGTACTCTGTTTACATGTGAAATGAAAATTTCCCAGTGGGTTTGGACATGTATTTCATGTATTTAGGTATGCAAAGGTGACCTCTTCTGCATAATTTTTAGATTGTGTACGTTTTCTTAGCTTATATTAAATCCACTCTTTATGTCTGGGTTAAAGTCAATCTCTCTAGCACTGGGCAGTTAAAGAAAGACTTGAAGGAAGTGTTGGCCTCCATTGCTGTCATTAACAATCCTAGACTCTGCTCCCATGACTGTAGTCATGAATGTTTCTTATTCTCATCATGGCTCTGTTTGAGCCCTGTACCTGAAGCATTGCTCATTTGTTTAATTGCTCAGTCTGGAAAAGTCAATTCTAAAACAAACAAGTTGAACTTTTCAAGTACATCTTCTAATGAGTTTGGGTTTTTTTGGGGTTTTTTTTGTGTTTTTTTTTTTTTTCCTTTTTTTCTCCAAAATGCTAATAAAAGTTGTTTTTAAATTTTTTTTGGCCTTAAAAGTATATTTTGTTTTGAAAAATACAGTCTAAGGCCTGTCATGACATAACCTCTTTAGCAATTAATAATTCTAATTAATGGAGTAATATAAATTCCGTTGGTGAATCTGAAGATTATGTAATTTATTTCATTTTAAAAAGAGATAATTCAAGAAAATATAATTAGTACTTGTAAGTTAAATATCAAGGGATAATATACTAATGGTGGAATTAGCAGTTCTACCATCTTTTTCCAGTAGTATATATTTTTTTAAACCTTTACACGTTCTTTTTTTTTTTAATGCTTAGTCTCTGCTCCATATTTACAAATCCTTCTGCTTCTTAAAAGATTCACCAACTAATACTTAGATTTAACCTGGTTATTTTTTGTGTCTCTTCATAGTCCTATCTAAACACATTTTTAGGGCTGTTTGCATTTTCTTCATTAGCATAATGCATGATAAATATGTAATAAAACTGGTTGTTGTTCTAATGCATTCCTAACTCCTGTTTACATTATATTGACTGCACTGATTAATCTCCAGCATTCTTTCACGTGCTCTGTTGAGGTACTGTTAGTTGTTAAATATGTAGATGTATGCTATATATGCAAAAACTCTTTTGCATCTTTAGTCTAATGCTTTATCAGAGTTTCTAAGAATAGTCCCACATGACACATTATTTTTATCATTCTTTTGGCCAGGTTTTTGCATGGATATATTTCCCCATAATTGAATAATTAAAAAAAAAAAAAAAAAAAAAAAAAAAAAAAAAAGGGAAAGGGGGGGGAGGTAAAAAAANCAAAAAAAAAAAAAAAAGAAAAGAGGCAAGGGGGTGGAGTTCATAGAAAAGCATGACACTGCCAGAGCATTAAAATGAGCTGTGCTTTGTTTAGACCAGGATTCCTATGTAATCTGAAGGGTGGTTAAATTCAGAATGTCCCAAAATTTGTATCAGTTCTAGAAATTCTTGAAAAGATTAAATTATCATTTCTTAACCTTTCATCCTTGAATCCAGGCAGACTCAATGAGTCTCTGCCATAGCACTCATTCACAAACTACTACAGTGCTTATTTAGGTCCTACATGTATTGCAGAGGACTAGAGATTAGTGTATTTAAAGCATTAAAAACCATAAATTTTTTTGAGTTATTTAATAAAGTCATCCATGAAAATGTGCTTTTAAATTGCTCCTATACAGCATCAGAAAGCATTCCTGGAATTAACTGAGTACTGAAATTTTGCTATCCATTTGTTTCTGTGAGTGAAGACCATGAAGACAATTAATAATTCTGAACTGAGAAAAATGTGAGAGAACCTTTTTGTAGTGAAGTCAGAAACATGTCTAATAAACAAGGTGTTACTGTAATACTGATTTCAGGTGTCCCATGTGGGTCCTTCTTTCACAATTTGCTCTTCTGATACTGTACTAAGAAGGATTTCCTTTTTCAGAGCCCACAGTAAAGCATTAGAGTGCTGATATTATGCTGACCACTGGATTATAATTGTTGTAATATTTTAAAACTTACGGTTTTCCTTTTATATGTTAAATCAGTTCAATGTGTTGTGTTTCACGTTTGAAATTTGCTATATTGTTTTTAATATTGTTTGATACACACATAATATACCATTTGGCACCCCAGTCACACCTGGCTGCTGTTGTTGCATATTTACAACTATTCCATCTTGCAGGGGACTTTAGAAGTAAATATTATAGGTATGATGTCCTCAAATCCAGTTTGATTCCACCAAGCTGTAGCATTTTAAATTCTCTTTTGGCTCTCACATGCTGCTCCACACCCATCAGTGTCACACACACTTCTGTTTACTCAGGCTGAGCCTTGCATTGGCTAGAAAAGGCAAGACACCTTCTTTTTGCTACATGTTTTCTTGGTGTTGTGTCAGGTGTCTGCTAAGGAGGGCAGGAGCCTCCCTTGAAGATGTAAACCTCCTTCCTCTGAATTATTATCATTTTGATATTAAGGGGCTCTCAGGCAGAGATATGGGAATAGGAATAACTGTTCTTTACTAGGAAAATTAAAATAAAAATGTAGTAGTACAAAAAACCAACCAAACAAAAAGAAAACACTGACAGAGTCAGAACACAACCTGACAGCCTATTGGTCAGGGGGTTGGTGGCAATCCAATTAAATGGTGGCTGTAGTCCTTCTGGAGTGACAGATGTGGTTCTTTGCCCTTCTCTGCTTCTTCAACACTAGCCACATATAAAAATGTTGAAATGTCAATGGAAGCTTACATTTATGCAGAACATGAGCAGATGTTTCCGGCCTCCCTGTATGGGCTTAAGAAGTTCTGACTGTCGAGCCTGAGCAGTTCTTTTCCTCCAGTAATCAGATGTAAAGGGTTTTTTTTTTTCTTAAATTACATTACAGGTAGATTTTAAATAACTTCTTGAAAAATGGAAAGTGCATAGTAACCCTTCAGTCAAAGCTTGCAATTTTAAAAAGTATTGGCATGACACATTTTAGACTGCCTTTCCTCATGATCAGCCTAAGGAAAAAGATCAGCACATTATTCTATTTGCTTCATTTCTTGTGCAATAATCCCTCAAATATTAAAAATCTGTCCCCTAAAACATTTATAAGGTTTCTTCTAACCTGTTTCTTTGGCATTTCAATACAGGAATCATCACAATATATATAAATTATTAAAATTAGAGTTTCAACTTTTTCAAAATGTATATGTATTTTTTTTTCTGATAGACTTTTAAAGTGGAAATAGCCTTTTTACATCTGCTACAGTTAATATTCTTAAAGACCTCTTTTGTCATTTTTATGCTGTTTATGTATCATATAAATAGAAGCCTGGATTATCCAGGTAACTGGTCTTCATGTAGATGTAGCCACTTCACACATGCAGCGAGAAAATTCAAGATGTGTAGCCATCAGACTCATCAGGAAACCTCGTCTTTGAATTTGAAACTGACACATCAAATCAATTTGTACACATAAATTTCTGCCAGCGAGGGGTTGAATATTCTATGTGCAACTGAACCTTGATAGCTGTGAATTTTCCCAGTCTCTCATAATGAAATTGAAAACTTTTCTGATTTTTTTTGTAGCTGAAATTAATCAAACTTGCATGCCCTGTGGAAGTATGGTCTGTTGAATATAAAAAGTATTGTGTTGTAGCTGCAAACAGTACTCTGGCCTAAATTAGTGGAAAACAGGAGTTATTGTTGAGGATGGTATTATACACACTAAATTTTGTATTTTTTTAATATATCTAGAATTAATTTTACACCTGACCTTGAGCTAAACTTTGAGAATTTTACTGCATAGAAATTTAGCTTTGTTCCTTAAAACTTCAGCTACATTTTTTAAATAAATCATAACAAAGCCAAGAACAGCTTGGTTTCGATTTGCAGCCAGATTGTTCCATTTTGGACACCTTCTTGTTTAGGTTTCACTCTTTTTTTTCATTTTGTTTCTTTCAAGTTTCATATAAAGCCAGTTTTCCATAAGGTTCTAGAGGGGAAAAGTAGAAGCTACCTGTAGTATCATTCAACATTCTGTTTTGTTGGTTTGGGACTGAATTAACCTCAGGTGATTTTAGCTTGCCTTGATGTCAGAAATAGCACATTTCAGCTGGGAATAAAAGGAAGGTATAGACACTCCAGCAGCAGAAACCCTGTTCTTCCCAGTACTATTTCAAAAGAATGTTGTGTTTCCCAATGTGTTGTTTTTTTGGTTTTTTTTGATAGCACTTGAAGAACTATTACCTTCTGTTACAAAGTATGGAATCACACATCCAGTATGCACATGGCTCTTTCTATTGTCTGTTCAGAATTGGCTGTTTAGATTTCAGTTGCCCTTTTCCATTTACCTTACATTGTTTTACCTTTATGAAAGATTTTACACTTAAATAAAAATAATGAATTTATCTCCATATAAAGTTATAAAATCTTTAGTTACTGGATTTCAGTCTCTAATTTTCTTTTTTTTTTTTTTTTAAAAATTTTTTTTTTTTTTTTTTTTTTTNTATAAAGTTATAAAATCTTTAGTTACTGGATTTCAGTCTCTAATTTTCTTTTTTTTTTTTTTTAAATAGTTATCTGTGCAGTTTCTCTAGACTAAATATTTATAAAAGCTAAGTGGGAAATGTTCAATATTTTGAAATGCTGTCCCATTTGCTCTCTCAAATATTAACCTATTTGAAAATATCTCAAATACTCTTAGCAAAATTACAGTTTTGGTGACTGCTAATATTACCATTTTTGAACACTATTCCTTATTCAGACACCATAACTCCTTTGATCTGTCTTCATTTTCAGGACTCTTCAGTAGGAACTAGGTGACAGAGTATATTTTAGTTTTCTTTTCTCCGGCCCGTCCCACCCCGCCCCTCACTGCATTTCCAGGTTTTGAAAAATCAAACTGTAGCTTTCAGTCATGTATGTAAGTTTTGTGGGTTTATTAACTGCTGACTAATATTTGTCATTTCAGAAAATTGATGAGAGCTATGCTCACTCCTACCCAATGACAAAAATATTAGTATAAAACATGAGAAAAATGTATCATACCCCAAATTTTTAAAACCAGTGTTTTATTCTTTTGCTATTTTGACTTTATTTCTTTCTATCTCTGTCTTTGCTGCTAAGACACTTACTTTAGATAATAGCCAAAGGTGGAAAGGTTGTGGTGCTACTAAATCAATGTTTAATATTGTAAGGAACCTGAAAAAGAATGAGCAACACCTTTCCTGTTCAGAAGAGGTATTAAGTCTGATTTTGCAGGTTTGAAAACCAGAGATAGCATCAAGTTCACTTAACCAGGATAGTGCAGACATATTAGTCGAAGGCTCCTTCACATTCATGCAGGAAATCAGAACAGACATTCAGACAGATTAAAGGTATACTCTGCCACCAAATATTTTAATACCTGATACACTTGAATTCTGCAGCACTTTAATTCCACAAATCCTGACCTGTCTCTGTAATTCTAAAAGGCAAACACAAATGTTTTAATCTTCTGAGGGTATTTTCTTCATGCTGCTGTTGTGACCTTATTTAATACAGCCTGCAAAGGTCAGCATTTTGAATGTACTCTGTAGGTCTTAACCATCAGGTTTAAAACATTTACTTTCTTAAGGAAATCTCTGTTTAGAGACAAAAAACATTTTCCTCTGGGATTTTCATAGTGGTTTAGGTTTATGGCTATGCACAGAAAAGAAAAAAAAAAAAACGAACCAGTGCCACTACCTGTGTAAGTGGACTGTCTTCCAGGCTTGTGCTCTCACTAAATTGTCTGTATGTAATTTGTGCCTTTCACTAGCAGTTAATTTTGTAAAATGTGGATTTTATTCAGCAAAATAATAGACTGTGATCACTATGCCTATTCATGTAGGCCATTGAATAGCCTTTGAAAAATTTTGACCTTCGCTTTAACTTTGTTTTTAAAATAAAATTTTAAAATCATCAGTTTTAATTTCCACATTCCAATATTTACAGTTCAGCAGTATTTCAAACATTGATTTTTGTCTATCTGTAAGTCCAGGGCTATTCCTTGAGATTACTTGCAAAGATTGCTTTCATTTTGAATTTAACATGCAATCTACTGGTGGAATAAAAAAACAGGGCAGAAAATAATTGCAAGTTAAAAAAGAAACAAAGGTCAATAATTGTGAGTAGACACTGCAGTTCCTGGCTGACCTTTCAGAGACTGTAGAGTTTATTGCTTCAAGGTCTTAGTGGCTGCAGTGAGTGTCAGTAGAGTAAACCATTACTGCTTCTATTGTTCTGCTGTTATCATGCTGTTAGTACAAACATGGATTGTAGGAAAATGTCATTTTGAGGCCAAGTGGAGACTGAGGGAGAAGTATGTATACATTTAAGGAAAACACCTTATAATCTCTTCCCAGATCATCTTGCTTGTTTCTTGGTGTTTGAATAAGAATGAACTGTATATAGGCTCATGTTTTCACAGTCAGGGAATTAAGTCACCAGTAAGAGCAAATCTCAGATGGGCCTTACGATTCTGTCATAGCTTAATGTCAGTAAAAAGACATGTTAAATGACCGAAAGTATGTATTTGGAGTTCAAATTACCAAGTTCAAAATTCGCTCCTCCCC